>CM076582.1:768436003-769036003 GCA_034641835.2 Pinus albicaulis | reverse complement strand
TATGCAGTGATGACCACTTGAAGACTTTATGTGATGAAATTATTGCTGTTTTTATGCACCTTGGTTACTGCTCTTGTCATGCTACCCTCTGCTACACCTTGCTTTGCTTTGCTTCCCCATAAATTTTGGTCCTTTGCAGCCCTTGACAACACATGATCTAGCTTTTTCTTTGCCTTCGAGGAGCTCAATATTGAGTCTAGTGTATCTATATAATTTCAAATCCCCAATATTTGATTTTCGGTAATGTAGTATTCCTCTGAGTTTTCTTTTCAATGCTAGAGGTCTAACCCAATTTGGATTCTTCAAGAGAGAGATATACCCAATCTGTCACAATGCCCTAATTATGGATTGTTTCAGCCAAGAGAACTTGTACGACATACCACGTATCATTGTTTCTTCATTCGGCTCTAAAATTGATAGAGTGCAAACTAAAGACTGTGCACTATCTGCCACTTCTTACGGAATTCAAATCCGATACTCAGAGGAAGAGTTATGAAGATTTTCCCAAGGTCACTTCTTTGAGATGAATTCAGGAGCTTGCAAAAACAATGACTTCCACAGATCATATCTATGAAAATATTGTGTACCTTGCTCTGAAATTTTCACAACAACTTCCTCAGGAATTTGGCTTTTCCTCATAAAATTTCAGCTTTTGAACCTTTGTAGAAAAAAATTTAGAGCGAAAATTCCACGATGACCTGTTTTAGATGGCGAAATCCCTTGCATGAGGAGGATATGAGGATAAAAATTTATATAAATGCTTAGGTTGAGAGGGGCTTCAACAAGTGAACGTGGGAGAGATTTTAGGAGCTTAAAAAATTTTAATTATGACTTTTCAATGACCCATGCCACAACCCCATGGGGTTTTAGCCCACTAACTAGGGGTATAAACTTCAAACATGAATATCTCTTAAACCGTGAAGAATTACGTGGCGTGCCATATATCAACGGAAACATCTCAATAAGTAGAAACTATCAAAAGCATTATTGACCCAGAATATATTAATTTCGTAGGTCAAAATTCCCATGCAATATTGGGTTAGCCCCTGGTGTTGCTTGGGTTGACATCAATGACAACCGCTGATCAACAATCTCCCCCTTTGGCATTGATGGCAACACAAGTACTCCCCCTGCGATCATGGCACCTCTTCCTACAACATTCTCTCCCCCTTTGACATCAATGGAAAAGGGTAACTCCCCATGAAACACAACCATCATGCAGGCCTGTACACACTTCTAGTCCCCCTGACACACAACCATCCTGTGGACCTGTACACACTTCCACTCCCCCTTTATATTCTGAATCAGGAAAATTTAATGAGAACTTGAGGGAATCCAAAGATTTTGGCGAAGATATTCCAATGCTTCACGAGTACTCTCACGATCATCAACACTTCTTGCCCAATCTACATCTGTAAAGGAATGAATAATGAGATTGTTACCATTGGGATACCACAAGCCATATTTTTTTGTTCCCTTTAGACATCGAAGAATTATTTTGATGGCAATAATATGTGATTCTTTTGGTGCTGCTTGGAATCTTGCTACTTTTCCAACTGCTTGCATAACATCTGGCCGAGAGGTTGTTATATATATAAGACTACCAATCATAGATTTGTACAACCTTTGATCCACATCCTTAGATGAGTCGTCTATGCTCAATATGCAACCTGTTACCATTGGAGTAAGGATGGGTTTGCAATCTTCCATTTTAAATTTCTTGAGCATTTCCTTGATGTACTTGGCTTGACATATAAATATTCCTTTCTCTTGCTGAGATATTTGAAGCCCTAAGAAGTATGTCAACTCACCAAGTAAAGACATTTCGAAATCAGTTTTCACCTTTGTAGAAAACTTCTTACTTAGTCGATCATCATTGCTACCAAATATTATATCATCCTCTTTAGCTATTAGAAATGCTTTAGTTGCTTCATCCAGAACATATATGTCGTTTGGAGCTCGATTTGCTATAGCCACAATTTCACCATATATTCCTTTCCTGATTTCCCTTTTTGTGGAGTTGAATAGTATTATGTGTCCTTGATCACACATTTGTCCAACACTGAGCAGATTGTGATTCATGTTTTCAACCAATAGAACATTCTTGGCTAGAGCATCTTTGCTTCCGAGAGTGACAGTACCTGATCCTATAACATTTGAAGATCCATCATTTCCAAAAGACATGGTTCCATCCTTATTCTCTTTCAGACATACAAATTTATTTCTATCTCCAATGATATGCATTGAGCAACTGCTATCAACATACCACACATATTTGTTGTTTTGAGCCTTTAAAGTGAGAGCACAATTATCAGTCTTCTTCTTCTTCCATGTTCGTTCGTTCTGTGGCTTCGAAGATTCTTCTGGAGGAAATTCAAGTCTGCAGTCTTTGGCTATGTGTCCAAAGTTTCAACATATGTAACATTCAATATTATTTCTTAAATGTTCAAATCTATTGATGTTTCGCTAAGCCCTGGGAGGTTCAAATTTGATAGATCTCCTGGAATTGTATTCGTTCCTAGGGTATGTGTGACATTCTACAGCTTTATGACCAAATTTTCCACATGAATAATAGTAGCCATAAAAAATATGTTGGTACATAGATGGAAGTTTTCGTCGAGGAATTGTCTTCCAAGGCTGTTCTTGCAAATATTTTCCAATCAAGTCTACATGCATGTTAGATATCATAGGTTTATTGTATTTTGTTGTAGAAGGTCCTGCTTCTTCTTCTTTGTAACCGATGCTAGTTTTGTCGTTGTAAGATCGTTGATTGTTGATGAGTTCTTCCAATGCCCTTGAGCTATTGGCATAGTTTTGGATAATTTTTCCTTTCTTCACTTCCTCATGCAACGAGACTAATTTGACTTCTAATTCTTCCCTTTCTTGCTTGCTTTCTTCCAACTTCTTTTGAACTGACTCTTCAATGCATTTGTGTTCTTCAACTTCAATTTTGAGACCTTGAACTTTTTCTTCAAGAGTATTGGAATGGATCTTCTCCGCCTTGAGATCTTTTATAAGCTTGATTGCTTCCTTATAAAATTATTCTATGGTCAATGCTTCTTCTTCGTTGTTTGATACCTCTTGTTTATTGTGCTTGGGTTTATTGTGCTTGGCCATGAACAATACTCTCTCATTGGCTTCTTCTTCGCTGTCATTGTCTACATCAGATGATGAGCTATCTTCTTTAGAGAGAAAGTTCCTTTTGGATCCTCGCTTGTTGAATTTCTTAAAGCATTTCTTTCCTTTTGATTTTCCATCACTTCTGTTTGGAAATTTTGCTGCGAAATGCCCAACCTCAACACAGCCAAAACATATCAATGGAAGTTTACCTTTGAATTTTCCCTTACCAATTTTTAGTTTTCTCATGAAGTAAGCATATTCTTCATCTGAAAGACCTTCTCCATCATCTCCCTTTTCTTCACACTTGCAGGTGCATGTCATTTCAATTGAAGGTTGTTTGTCCTTATTGGTTTTCTTAGATGCAACGAACAAATTTTCTAGATTTGAAGTACCCTCTTCTTCATCAAGTCTCATTTCATATGCTATGAGAACTCCATGTAACTCCTCTTTGCTGAGTTTGTCCATATTTTCACTTTATTCTAAGACCGATACCTTTGGGTTGAATCTCCCTGGTAACGTTCTAAGAATATTTTGTATAACTGTCTTCTCATCAACTGGCTCTCCCAATCCTTCCATAGTATTGGTTATTTCATCAATGTATTGGAAGTATGTAGCGATGTTGCAATCTTCTTTCATTCTGAGTTGCTCAAATTTTTCTCTATAGATTTGAAGATTTGATTCTTTTACATTTGAGTCACCTGCATATACATTCTCAAGCTTGTCCCATACATTTTTGGCATTTTTACAACCCAACACCTTATGATAAGCAGATACAATATGTCCACTAATAATAATATTCTTTGCTTTTGCATCATTTACCAAATTATTCTTACCTTGTTCATCTGTGGTTGATGTAAATCCATTTTGAACAGTGTCCCATACTTCGTAACCTTGCGCCAAGAGATAAACCTCCATTCTTCCTTTCAAAAGTGCATAATTATTCTCATTGAATAGAGGCACACCATTCTTGGTATTTATGACCTCCTTCATTATTATTAAGCTCTTATTGAAGGAACCAAGCTCGGTGCAATTGTTGGAAATCTCATGAGAGATTAGCTGAATCATTATTCCTTTCAATTAGAGCATTAGTTAATCTTAAATTATTATCAGTGTTTGTAAAATGATAGCAGCAAACAAAAGGAACAAAAATGCACAATTTTTAAGGTGGAAAACCACTCCAGGACAAAAACCACCTAATGCTTTTCTAATAATTCTTTAATATTCAACTCCAATTGAAAATAAAGCTCCAACTTCCTAGAATCTAGAAAAGAATTCTTCTCCAGCTCCCACTGGATGGACGCTCCAATGCCCGAGATTTTTCGGTAGTCAACTGAACGGATGCCCCAACACCCAATGAGCTACAACTCACCCTAGCACCACCCTAGCACCCTATAGAAGAATAAAAGAAGAATGGACTCCCGTACCAGGGAAAATGGTCCACTTTACAATGATATAGAATTATGTAGAAGAAGAAGACAAACTAGAACATAACCCCAACTATGACACAACCACCTAATGATGATCCTAGACCACCCGACACTACCTCTTCAAGTCTTGGTAGATAGACACTAGTACAATTTGTACAATAATATATTTACAATGACTTAGTACAATGTTACCTTTACAAGATTGTATGCAGTGTTGCCCACTTGAAGACTTTATGTAATGAATTTATTGTTGCTGTTATGCACCTTGGTTGCTGCTCTTGTCATGCTACCCTCTGCTGCACCTTGCTTTGCTTTGCTTCCCTAGAAATTTTGGTCCTTTGCATCCCTTGACAACACATGATATAGCTTTTTCTTTGCCTTCTAGGAGCTCGATATTGAATCTGGTGTATCTTTGTTATTTCAGATCCCCAATATCTGATTTTCGGTACTGTAGTAGTCCTCTGAGTCTTCTTTCCAATACCAGAGGTCTGACCCAATTTGGATTCTTCAAGAGAGAGTTATACCCAATATCTCACAATTCCCTAATTATGGATTGTTTCAGAAGAGTGAACTTGTATGGCGTGCCACGTGTCATTGTTTCTTCATTCAGCTCTAAAATTGATAGAGCGCAAACTAAATACTGTGCACTATCTTCCAATTTTTATGGAATTCAAATCCGATACTCAACGAGAGAGTTATGATGATTTTTCCAAGGTCACTTCTTTGAGATAAATTTCAGGAGCCTGCAAAAACATTGACTTCCACAGATCATATCTCCGAAAATATTGCGTACCGTGCTCTTAAATTTTCACAGTAGCTTCCTCAGGAATTTGGCTTCACCTCATAAAAATTTCAGCTTCTGAACCTTCGTATAAAAACCGTTAGATCAAAAATTCCATGATGACCTATTTTAGATGGCGAAATCCCTTGCATGAGGAGGATATGAGGATGACAATTTATATAAATGCTTAGGTTGAGAGGGGCTTCAACAAGTGAATGTGGGAGGGATTTTAGGAGCTTAAAAAATATTAATTATGAATTTTCAATGACCCATGCCACAACCCCATGGGGTTTTAGCCCACTAACTAGGGGTATAAACTTCAAACATGAATATCTCTTAAACCTTGAAGAATTACATGGCGTGCCATATATCAACGGAAACATGTCGACAAGTAGAAACCATAAAAAGAATTATTGACCTAGAATATATTAATTTGGTAGGTCAAAATTCCCATGCAATGTTGGGTTAGACCCTGGTGCTGCTTGGGTTGACATCAATGACAACCACTGATCAACAATTTTTGGATGTTTAGGGTTTTCCATTGTTTCTCAATAATATATATGCCTTCAAGCCTAATTTTAACACAAATTTTAGAGGCTTGTAGCCACCACATCTCTTCTCAAAGATAAGCTACCAGTGCCCTAGATAGTTTATTTCCATTCTTTCTGTAAACAAATTTCAGTTCTTTGATATTAATGAAATGAAGTGTTATTTCTGTTGCATTTTTATGTTTATGTTTATATGTGTATTTTGTTGCGTTCCTGCATAAATCCGGATCAGTGGTATTAGAGCGGTCTACTCTTTCTTGATCCTTCTTTGCATGTCCCCAATGAGGTCGAGGTATAAGGAGTTAGGGCTCGATTTGGTTGAACTTTTGCAAGATCAACCTCGCAAACCTTGAAGTCTGCCCATGGAGTACAAAAATAAATATGAGGGATTAGGAGATCCTATCAAAATATTGCTTAAGGAGGTCCTCGAAAAACAAAGGAACGCAATGATGGAAAAATTTTCCCAGATCCTTCAACGACTACCCACTGGCGGTGCATCTGCATTCGATAGACACTCTGGAGGTGCAACTCCTTTTAAGGCACAAGTAAACTTTGACATTCCCATATATGAGGTCCAAATATATGTAGACGTTGTAGATATATGGTTGAATCTATTAGAATGATATTTCTTAGTTCATGACTTTTCTGACAGGGAGAAGATTATTTTTTCACTCCTCAAAGCTATCCCCCATGTCAAGGACTGGTGGGAAACCTACTGTGAGAAAAAGGACAAGGGGGAACCCTCTCTATTCTTGGCCGTACCCACTTGGAATTATTTATGAGACACCATCAAGAAACACTATTATCCTGTGGGGAGCTATGAGGAAAAGTACATACAATGGACTACACTATGGCAGCAAAGAGATCAAGATGTACTTGAGTTGACGAATATGTTCCATACCCTGCACACAAAGTTAGTTATCAAAGATTAAGAGAAACATTTGGTGTTGAAGTACCGTAGTTTTCTGCACAGATAAATTCAGGAGGAAATGGAGTTCCTTGACATCTCCTTGCTTGGTACGACATATGGGTATGCTGCCAAGATTGAGTAGAAATTCAAATAGAAGAAGCGAAACTTTGGATCTACGAATCAAAAGCAAGGGTAAGGTGCCCCCAAACTATAGAACAAAGGAAAACTCCAAGGCATGGCATCCCAAGATAACCTACCAAAGTCACAAGAAAATTACAACACCACGAAGTCGAAGAAGGACACGGGAAAGTGGCGTGAGTTCCATAAGACCTCCACTCACAACACAAGTGAGTGTCGAGCCAAGCAGCCACTAGTGGTTGAAATGAGGGCTTCTGAATTAGAATCTTGATCTGACTCAGAATCAGAACCCGACAAAGGGAATGAAAAAGGGAAGAAGATTATTTATGCAGATCCCAACGTCACCATTGCCACTGCAAATATCCAAAAGGAGGAATCAAAATATCCAGAGGAGGAGGAGCGCCTCTTCCACTCTCAGATGTGGGTAAAGTGTTCCCCGCTATAGTTCATTTTCAAAAGTGGGAGCCAAAAACACCTCATTTCAGCAGAGGTAGTGAAGCATTTGGGCTTGGTGATATAGCACACCCACAGCCATACACCATTGGGTGGCTTCACCAAGGACGAGATCTTCACGTCCGCCGAAAATGTCACCTTCCCTACAACATCAAGCCCTTCAAAGATGAGGTATTATGTGACAATTAGGGGAATTTTAAGGTCTAAAATGGGCACAAGAATTTTGATTGGCTGCTTATTTATAAGAGCAATCCGGAATTAGAACACACATACAATACACTCTTGGAGGGTACGCAAGTTCCAAATTTTCACCTTCAGGATGAACTACTATGTCACTTGGGACACCTTTGTGTTCCTTCAAGTGAGCGTGCCAAGATGATTTTGGAAGCACACTACAATCGAGTTTCTAGGTATTTCGAGGATGAGAAAACAATGGCAATATTGCAGAAGTATTTCTATTGGCTGAACCTTCGATAGGATGTTGGGAAGTACATCAGATCCTGTAGTGCTTTTTCCATTTCCAAACTGACCATCAAGAAGAAAGGCCTCTATAATCTTCTACCTACCCCTATTCAACCTTGGGAATCCATCTCCATGGATTACATGTCGGGCCTTCCTTCTACTAAGCATCGAAACGACTGTGTTTTCATGGTCATCGAGAGATTCTCGAAGATGGAAATTATGTTGGCCTACAAGAAGAATATCACAATAGAAGCCACTACTAAACTCTTCTTTGAACGAATGTGAGTGCACCTTGGGGTCCCATAGTCTATCATCTTATATCGGGACAGCAGGTTCCTCAGCACATTTTGGTCCAGCCTCTGGTCAATGCTGGACACCAAGCTCACCAAGTCCACAACTTTCCATCCCCAAATTGATGGCTAGACAGAGATCATCAACAAGATGATTGTACACATTCTGCGCATGTACAATTCAAAGCATCCACACACATGGGATTAGAGCCTTCCTTATTTACAACACAGTTATAACGAGACTCTACATAGCTCAACCGACCACAACCCCTTTTAGGTGGTCCTGGGGTTCCAAAAACTATGTCCCATTAACGTAGAAATTCCATTTTGGGCTACTCAGGCCGATTCGGCTCATGTCCAATCTGAAGCCGGAAAAGCAAACAACTTCATTGAGCACATTAAGCACATCCACCAGTAGGTTCATGACATATTGGATAGAGCCAATGCTAAGTGCAAGCAACGACATGATCAACATTAGGTGCCACACCACTTCCAGGTGGGCGAAAAAGTGTGGCTACATTTTTAGGAGGAGTGCCTCATTGGATCCCATCGCAAGATTCACCCACTCTGATATGTGTCTTACACCATCACCATGGTTGTAGGGAATAATTCCTTCGAGCTCAATATTCCACCATTCCTTGGTCTGCACCTAGTATCAAGGTGGACCGCCTTCGGCCCTATTTCCCACCTCTACTAGACACCTTTGACATTGTAGAACAACTCACACCAATAGAGTTAAACCCAGAATCCATGGAACAAGCCACCATAGATTGTCTCATGGACATGCAAATCAAGAACACTCGCCAACAGAATATACAACTATATCAGGTTGTCAAATCTGGCCAACTCCTGCACCAAGGCAAGTGGTTCACCAGGGACCAAGTTCAACAGAAGTTTCCTCATCTCATGGAGGAACTCAATGCAATGGGGACCATTGATTCCTAAGGGGGGAGGAATGATCTAGGTGTATATTGGTGGCCACCTACCTATTCCACTTTGGGCCCCACCATTGTTTCTTTCATTTTTTTAGTTTCCTTAATTATAACATAGTTTACTATTTTTAGCAGTTTTTCGAGTCATGAACTTCCAGAGCCGTTTTAAGGCCCTAAACGACATTTTTTGGGCATTTCTTATCCAACAAATATAGTCATTTAAAACTTGATATTTTCTGTCAATAGTTGTAGTCCTCAGATAGATATTTCTAACAATGTATCATCTGTGTCAAACAAAGATAGTATGTCAAAGTTACGACCCCGGGAAATTGATGTACGAATTTACCCCAACGGGGCCCATATTCTGGAATTTTATCTCCTAGGGTTAGGTTTTGGATGTTTAGGGTTTTCCATTGTTTCTCAATAATATATAGGTCTTCGAGCCTCATTTTAACATGGAGTTCAGAGGCCTGCAGCCACCACATCTTTTCTCAGAGATAAGCTACCAACACCCTAGCTAGTTTATTTCCATTCTGTCTGTAAACAAATTTCAGTTCTTTAATATTAATGAAATGAAGTGTTATTTCTACTGCATTGTTATATTTATGGTTATATGTGTATTCTATTGCTTTCCTCCATAAATACATATCACTATGGCAGTTGTTCCCTAAATAAAAACTAAGTTAGAGATGTGAGGTTCTAGGAGAGTGTTATAGTGAAAATGGATTACTTTTAAAGATTTATGAGCAAATATAAGTGACTTAAAAAAATAATGACAATGGTAAAACCATGAAACTAGTTCCTTATAAATAATTTGCTAAAAAATTTCTTAAAGTGAAATGTAATGCTCTAAAAAAGTGAAAGAAAAGTAACCCTGAAATGCAAACAAAACATTGTTAGCACAAGATACTTCAAGATACAAAAATACCTTTGAGATGATCAAATTTAAGAATCAAAACATTGAAAAATATATTTCCAAAACTCCACAATTAGTAATTAACTTGGAAACTGTGAACAAGGAAATTCCAAATTCCAAATGTGAAATTAGACTTGAAACATGAAAAGAAATCACTTGTTAAGAGAATTACAATACTTACTTTTGGAATAAACTTTGCATATGAAAAATCAAACCACCAAGAAACAAGTAAATAAATGTGATGGAGAAATTTTATTGGTTAATTTTATTATTTATCTATACAATAAGATTGAAAATGAATTATTCAATCCTCATACCTCACCCTCTCCCAAAGATGTGGACCTCACAATGAGGAGTCAATAGAGGAGTATAGGGTCTTGTTACCCAACACTTAGTGGGTGATATCCCTAGGAGAATTTGTTTCTCCATGATGGACCTTGGTCGATAGCTAGCAACCCCTTGCATCCCTCAACTAACTCATTGTGTTATTTCTCCACCACCTGAGCCAACCATGTGGTCACTCACCCATCTGTATTTATCGTATGTTTGAAGGTGGGCCTCCCAAATCCAAAAGTATGTCTTGCCATTTGGTAATCGAGTATTGAGCTTACTTATCATAAAAACTTCTAGACATGGATTAGTGGGGGAATTCGATGAAAAGAGTGGGATTAGTGTGTGCCTATGTCCCCTTGACCTATTTTGGATGTTACCCTTGGATTTTAGTCTCATGGGATCTCCTTTACTAACCATTTGGTTTTAGGGCGGTATTACTTGGGAAGCCTTGAATTTGGTTGTGTGGCCTCGCTCCCTTATCCACATATATCACTCCCCTTCCACTTGCTATACCCCCATTCATCATCTCTCCCACCTAGGTCCACATAGGGTTGACCTCCCCATTCTCTTTCCCCCACCTTGGGTTAGGCTTGGAACAATGCCCTGGAGGTTGAATCAACTGAAAATAAAAGTAAAAGCATAAATGAACACATTAAACAGGATAATGTACCACAAGATACAAAATATGGTCGGGAGAAACATAATTAGCACATGGGAAAATCTAATGCATGAGATCTACCCCATACCCATGGCCATCACCCTAGTTCCAATAGGCCCTAGATGAGCCTCCTTTATCATTCAGTAACCCATGATTGTCCCAAGCCCTAGAGGGAAATGAATCGCCCTACCAAAAAGGGGGTAATCACTGCTATATCTTACACGTCATTCTCTTATCCTTTGAGCCCCAAGAAGTTAATAAAATAAAAATAATAAAAGGAAAAATGAATATAAAAAATGGTGGAAAAATCAAGGTCGATGCACCTCATGTACCATGATCGCTCCCTCCTACACACTACATACCCATGTGTGGGTTTCCCTTTCTCTAGCTATCCTTGTGCTTTGATATGTGGTCCAAGATTTCCCCTATCCTTCGCTATTCCATTTCACCTATTTATCATATGGAACCACCATTTGAGGTATGTACCTTGTGTTAGTTTCTATGATTCACTAGTGATCAAATTTTCTCTTTCAATATTTTTGGATGCCTTTGGTCAAATTTTTTAAAATTTCAAATAAATTTGACATGCATTTTATTTGTCAAATGAGTCTTGAGTCATGTCCTAGGTGTCACTACTGCTCCCTCCTTTTTCAAGGTCATAAAATGTCATCATTCCTTGTGATAGGTCATCAAATGAGTGTCTTGGTCATGAAATCATAACATGCATACTTTAAGGGTTCAAAGTTCCAAATCATGGTTTAAGATATGCATTTGGTGTCAGGATTAGATGATGTCATCAAAATTCACGTAGGGAGTCATGTAATCACCATAGTAACCATAATGGGAGTTAGTAATTAGGGAAAAGTTTGAAAAAAATGCATGAAAGGTACATTCAACCTACATGGAGATGCAACCTTTCCAAGCAAAGAAATCAAGCTGCAGTACACTACTTCATCAAGTCACTTCTTAAAAGGACATATGATGTCACTTCACCAAAATTGAGTTTCAACCTATAAAGGACCATCCAAAAATTCAAAATATTCATTTCATCCTTCAAAAAAACTTCTCCCCCATTTTTCTTCATCTCAACCATTAGATCTTTTATTTTTCCATCACCAAACCCTTGCCATCAAGCACGTTGTGTTTCTTCCATAGCTTGTTGTGCTTATCGAATAATGCTGAATTTTTGGGTATGTAGGCCAAATAAAAGCAAAAAATAGTTCATTTATCATTATTCAAGCTTCGGGGACTCTTCAAAAAGTAATTACAACCTCTCATTAACTTTCATACAGTGATTTCCTTCATAAAATGAAGAAATCCCTCTACTAGATTTTTTCGCTACAATTTTGGGTTTTCTGGTTTTTTCTTCAGTTCAATGATAAAATACCTACTTTTCCTGCCCTAATACCACTATAAATACTTTATAAACCTGCCCCAATCATTTCCCACACTCATCTCCTTCATTCCACCTGTTTTCCCCAAACAAACCTAGCCACACTACGCTTTTGCTACATTTCTGGGTGTGGACTGTGTTTTTGGTTTTTTTCTCCTTTTTCCCTCATCCATTTCAAGAAATTCCACTTCCAAAGTGTCCCTAACATTTACCCCTACCCCCTAAATTTTTCCTATAATTTTTCCAAATCCCTATCCCCTCCATTCCCTCCCCCTAAATAGTTGCTCTTTTTCCCATGTTTTAAAATCCTTAACCCTACCCTTCCCTCCTATTAAACTAGGGTTTCCTGACAAGAAAAAAAACACCATGGCTAGTGAAAAGAGGAAGTAAAAAAAAGGAGGAAATGTCTTCAAATATGAATCAAACATGCAGGAAATCAATGCTTCACTATTCATCAAAAGGGCATTTGAAGAGGTAGGCTTCCTAGGGTGAAACAATACAAGAGGTGCACTACCATGCTAAGTTGACTAGTATTTTTTCCACCAATTTCAAGAGGGAAAATACCACCATGGTATGGATGGACTTCATAATATCAGCAGAGGTCATAGCTTCAGCCACATGTATCCCTAACCAAGGAGAAATTTGGTTTAAAGGGATGGATTTGGATATCAAAAATTACGAAGTCTTCCTCAAACCACACTACAAGGAGGCTACCACTCATATATTTCCTTTCAGGTAATTTTTAGATAGATATGCTCCTTTGATGAAGATGATTATGAAGTATTTCACTTGTGAATCGAGGTTTTCTAGGTTGTATTAGTATCACATAAGGTTGCTGATGCATTTTTCTGCCATTAAACCACTAAACCTACCTAATTACTTATTCAGGAGCCTGGTTAAGATGAGTGAGAAAGTGAAAATAAAAGGGAGAGATCATCAGACAATTTTGTTTCATAATGGTTTGATCAAATTCATAGTTCTTCATAAGCTCACACAAGTTAATGTCTTGCGAGGCATTTTTGGAGGCAACAAAACTTTTGCCTATGTCTCCTCAGTCCAAAAGCATCAACACTCCTACATCATCTAGGCCACAAAGAGCTGAGCCATCTAGCATACCTTCAGTGACCAAAAGACAGCCTAGGGAAGAGGTTTCTCAAACCTACATGAAGGGGAAAATGTTGGTTTTGCACCTAAGATATCTAAATACATTCCTTCACCTAAACCTTTGACTAGGTCACGAGCTAGAAGACTGCCCGAGGAAGCTACAATTGAAGAGGTTCATGGAGAAGCTATGGAGCAATCACCTAGGCATGGAAATGAGTCACCCCTGTAGCATAATGATGAAGAGATTCCCCATGAAGAATAAATGCTTGAGCATGGAGATAATTCAACGACAAACATTATCAAGGATAAGCAAGCACAAATCAAGAAACTAGGATGATCTCTGAAAGGGAAACTTTATGGTGGCCTTCTTGAAATAGGAAAATAGGCACTTGAAAATCAACTTGATGCAATATACTACCTCACAAGAGCCTCCATCATCTAGAAAATAAGTTGAAGACAAAGGTAAGGTAGTGATATATGTAGAGCATATTGAAGACATAGATATTCAGAGGCAGCCATGGAGACCAACCACAAGAGAATTGGAAAATAAGAAAGAGCAAGACAAGGAGACATCTCCTCCTCAAGCTTATGACACCATAGTTGTTGCTCAAGCTAAGGATAATATATTTGACCCTATGAGTGTCGAGGATGAGAAAGGTAGAGATTATTTTCTTGAAAAAGTGAATGTGTATTTGGAAAAGCTACTGGAGAAGGAAAATAGAAACACTACCATGCAGAGGCACATGGCAAAGCACTATTACACAAGAAATCTAATTTGTAAGACTAGGGTTAAGAACATGAAGAAAAATCTCAAGAAGACCCTAAGTAAGCTCAAGAAGAAGGATAGAATTAACATCTTGGCATGTGGATCCTTAGTTTCTTGAAGCCATGATTGAAAAATGAAAAATAAGATAAGTTTGGGAGAATTTTGACCATTTTTGAGTTTTTTGGTAATACAGGAAAAATAGATGCACAAAAACGCAACATGGCCACACTGCGCTTTTTCTCAGGGGCCTCAAATGATAAATGGTAAGAATTTGAAGGTGTATCTTCACTTGTAAATCTCATAAATCCACTTTTTGTTTCTTTTTAACTCATAAATTTGTAGAAACAGGTCAAAAATCATCAATTTTTCACACTTATACCATTGTTTGGAGGCACACGTTGTGCTTCTGGAATAGTTGTGGAAAATTGAGTTTTAAATGGTTTTGGATAATTTATTTTACTGGTTCAAGATTCAATGGTATAGAGGACATCCATGACCGGTCTTTATTTCAGCTTAAATATCCCTCAAAGTCATCCAAATCACCCTCCAAATTTCGCTACGCTTTTGCTAAAATTTGCTGCATTTCTGAGAGAGCATGTTGCGCTTCTAGGTTCGAAGACTTTTCTGGACACATGGAGGTTAAAGGTAAAATTTAGCCTATGTAACAGTTGTCCCACGATTTTTTTCATGTTTAATGAGATTATTTATGTTCATCCTTGTTAAAGGATCTTGTATTTAATGACTTGAGATGAAGACTCAAATTTATTAGCTAAAAAAGGGGAAGTTGTTTCTAACTCCCCTAGAAATTAGGTTATGAGTCATTAGGTGAATTAATTAGATGTTATGGATCAGGTTTAGACCCATAGTGGTGGAATCTTGTTTATTTTTATATATTTACTCAAACTCAACTCATTGTGAGGGTTGGATACTTCATAATCATAGTGTGGAGCTTGTGTACACTTTTTTGCAGTGATATCCATGATAATTTTAGAATTATATTAAGATTCTTATGGTATGCTTATTGGCAATGTTTCTTCTCAATATTATCATGAACTTGAATTTTTATTTCTCCTTACAACCATATGCATACTCTCATGTGATTATCTTAATAGTTTTTAAGAAGAATACATAATTTTTATGCTATGTTTTGATGATATATTCATGTTTGTGTTTAATTTCTCCTGATGAATAAATTCTTAATCATATGCTCATTTTGATCCTTCATTTTTCAACCCTATACCACAATGACAACCAAAATATGTCACTAAACATACCTACTTTGCCTCATATTCATCCCTGCAATTGATCATTTGGAACCCTGACCTAGTTCCTAGATCTATGATCTTGATCCAACAAACTCTAAATCAAACCCTAATGAGCTAAATATCTAGCCTAAGATATATTTTTCTCTTCAGTCACTTCATTGACCATGATCTTGACGTAGAGAGAGCCCCCTGTGATTTGGTAGGGCTAGCTACAAAATTGATTTTTGGTCTGTTGTTACCCCTTTAGCTTCCTTTCTCATCCTTAGGAAACTGGAGGGGAGTTAACATTTTGGCGTCGTTGCCGAGGAACGAGTGTCAAATCTTCCCTGGGGATATTTTTTACAGTTTTTTGAAGGCTAGACTTATGGGTGACAGGTGCTAGCATTCAAAGAAGGATGATTTAATCATTTTGAGCCAAAGTACAGAATCATAAGAACACTACCTCCAAAAAGGCATACGATTTCCAATCCTGATCCCAATCCTTCACCAATAGTTCATGACCCTGAGAGGCTTTTGAGGAAGCAGAAATCACAGTCTCAAAAAGTTAAAAAAAGTTACACCTTCACTTGTAATATCCACCTCTTTTCCTACCAGGGTGGTTGCTCCTAAATATTTTTCCTTTGACCTCAAATTTGAGTCATATTTCTTTAAGTCTAAGTCAGAATCATTCCTTTCAAAAGAATTTTTTGATTCCATTAAATTTGCAACATATTTTCCATTTTTTGAGTCTTCATATTTTGAGGGTGATAATAAGGTCTAGTCATATTTTTACAAAATTCAGAGCTTGGTTGATCAGTTCATAATAACCTCTGAAAATTCCTATATCTAGTACCAACAAGAGAATTTTTTTTTCTATACCTACTGTTACACTTTCTCTTACAGTTGCTCCATCATCCTCCACTGTCAATCCATAACTTCCTTTGTAGTCATTTCCTCCATCAACACCTCGTGTTGTGATATCCATACAACCTTTTACATCAGTCATGGTAATATTTTATCCTTTGATTTTACCACCACAACTTACTGTTTTGCCTCATAATTATGATCAAATATTCCCTTTTTTTAATGGGACAACAAATATCACTTCTCAACGACATATAATTAAAGTGATTGATTTCATTGATCTTGAAGAGATTTATAATGATGATGCTAATATGCGCATAATAGCAAAAATATTTTTAAGGGAAGTTAAGAAATGGTTCTATTCATTAAAAACTACTTCTGTAGCCAATTCACAACATCTATTAGACCTATTCCTAGCAAAGTGGGAAGAGAAAAAGAATCATCTCCAGATTATGGACAAGTACAATTATTTGAAGAGAAATCCTAATGAATCTGTGCAAGAGTTCACAGCAAAATTTAATAGGATATATGATTCTATCCTAGAAAAAATTAATCCTCCTCCTAGCCTAACACTTCTTCACTATCTATATTCTTTTGATCTGGACATGGCCTACCAATTGAGGGAGAGAAATCCTGCTACCCGTGAAGACATGGAAATAAATGCAGTAAGTGCTGAGGAAAATCTACTTATCAAAAAGTCAAAGATGAAATCAGAAAAGAGGGTTACCGTAAAAGAGGATCCATCCACTTCATCAGAGGGGAAACTTGATTATTTGATCAAGACAGTGGAGAAAATGATTGACAAGATGACCATCATAGATAGACAAGTAGAACAACAAATTAGAAATCCCAATTTCAGAGGCCAACAACAACAATATCAATAAATAATTAAGAAAAGGGTGTAGAGGGGTGAATATCAGGAAGGTAAGAAGAAAATTTGTACTCCTTTTCAAAAAAATTATACAGAGGGCCCTAATAAAGAAGAAAATAATAATTTTTAGGATAAAATCATGTTTTTGAGGAAAATCAACAACCTATTTTCATGATTGAAGAGGATGAATTTTCTGAAGAAAATTATGTACTTGATGATGAACAATATGTTCTTTCTAATGATGATATGTTGGGAGTATAGACAGAATATTATCAAAGAGGCTATCAAAGTTTCCTTAGCCAAGTGCAAAGGAAATATGGTCCGAGAAACAAAAATGTGCCCATAACTTCAAATCAGAAAAAGTAGAATTCTCAAGCAGATGTTCATAAAAAAAAGATGACTTCTACAAATCAGAATAAGGATAAAGGACCTGTTGTTATCAATCAAGGAAAAATTAATGAAGCTTCTATTATAAATTCAAAGAAAGACAAAGAAATTCAAGCTAGAGGACAAAGAAACAAGATTCCAATAAGAGATCAGCCTGAAAAGGACATGCCATCTAAAGAGGTAGAAAAGCATTCTACTTTCTTTAGTCTTGAGGATGAAATTTCAAAGCTTAAAGTCTCAATTCCATTGACCGAAATAATCAACAATGACCAATATAAGTTCTAGATAGCCAAATGAACAGATGTATGATATGGTGAATGTTAGTGATGGCCACCCCGAGATTTTGTTTGGCCCTGCTGTAGATGGTGAATTAGAAGAAAATGAGGTTCTTCCTTTTTACCTTAGTCTCAAAATTTGTGATTTTTTCCTCCATAATTCTATGCTAGACTCTGGGGCATCCCATACTCTCATGCCTAAAGCCATTATGGACAAAATAGGATTGGATATTACCAGGCCATACCGTGACCTTTACTCTTTTGAATCAGGAAGGGTTATGTGTCTTGGTCTCATCAAATATTTAGTGGTGTGCATAGATCAAATTCCAGCTAAGAATGTTCTTATGGATTTTGTTGTAGCTAACATTCCTTTGAGATATGGAATGCTTCTCTCCCGATCATGGGGAGCCAAACTTAGAGGCACTTTGAAGTTAGACTTTTCCTATGCTACCATACCTGTTTTTCAACAAATCAAAAAATTATACAAGGAGAATAAGATGAAGTACATGATTAGTAGCAAGGAAAATCCCAATAATCACCTAATTCATGTTGTTCATAAAGATTTAGAATCCTTTATTTTATACAATGATTATTGTTCAGCATATTTAGAAGATTTGATGGAAGAAAAAGTAGAAATTTTAGTAATTTCAGATTGTGTTCAAGAAATTTCAAGTTTAGAAAAGAAAAAAGAAAAAATTCCAAACATCTTGCAGCCAAGTGCATTAGTCAAAAAGACATTTGAAACAATGAAAGAGAAAAATCATATTGGGACAACAAACCATTCTCAAACAGTTAATCAAGATCGGTCATCCAAAATTGATCTTCCCGATGAAGAAAATGGCCTAGGGACCATGGATTTTGATGGAGCTTTGATGGAGGCTTGGGGAAGGAAGGAGATGGAATTGGAATTTGGATTCATGGTCCCATGAATCAGTAATATCACCTTCCTCCTACTGTTTGAATGTCTCCTTGCAAATTGGAATTTGATTTTTCAAACAATGAGGCAGATTATGAGGCTTTGATAGCTGGTCTTAAAATACTCAAGAAACTGGGTGCTAAGAATATTTTTGTATATGTCGACTCTAAGTTGGTAATAAAGAAATTCAAAGGGAAATACCATAATAAGAATCCTATAATTTGATCATACCATAATGCAGTATTAGATATTCTTAAGACCTTCACTGAATACACTCTGTCAATGATTCCAATGAATAACAATGTCATTGATGATTCCCTTGCCACTTTAGCCAGTATGTTCAAAATTACTGTCTATCCCAACAAGAAGTATGAGATTAATGTCAAAAATTGCCCTATTGTTCCAAACAATGTTTAGTATTGGAAAGTTTTTCAGGATGATAAACAAATTGACAACTTCTTGCAGATGGAAGAAAAATTTGTGAGTTCACAAATTGATGATTAGTTTTATGAAGATGATCAAGAAATGGATGCAGCAGAAATGAAGGAAATGCAGTTGAAAGATAACTCAATTCCAAGAGGTCTAGTACCCTTGGAGGAGCTTTTTGATCAAGATGATGTTGCACATAAACCAACAATGACGCCAACTAAGGTAGGAGTGGAAGGCCTAAATATTGGCACCCTTGAGAAGCCCAGAATCGTCAAGATATCAAAGTATTCGAGTCCATAAATTAAAGGTAAATACACAAAACTCATGAATAAATTTTCTAATGTTTTTGCATGGGAATATACTGATCTAAAGGTTTATGATAAGAGAGTAATTCAGCATACCATTCCTCTAAATCCCGATCAAGAGCCTTTCTGTCAAAAAATCAGAAGGATGAATCCAAATTTTCTACCCTCCATTGAAAAAGAAGTGAAAATACTATATTTTTGGTATTATTGTCCCTCTCCGTTTCTCATATTGGATGTCAAATTTAGTATTGGAAAGAAAGAATATAGGTGATATCCGCTTGTGTATTGATTTCCCTAATTTGAATGAAGTGTCATTGAAGGACAACTATCCACTTCCAAATATGGATCATATCCTTCAAAGGGTAGTTGGTTCTTCCACGGTTTCATTCTTGGTTGGATATTCTAGGTACAATCAGATCTTGGTTCATCCAGATGACGAAGAGAAGATAGCCTTCACGACACCTTGGGGTACTTTTATGTATGCTAAGATGCCCTTTGGATTGAAGAATGCGGGAGAAAATTCTCAGCTAGCAATGGATATCGCATTTTCCAATGATAAGGATGTGTTTTTGGTCATTTAGCTTGATGACATAACAATTTTTTCCAAGATGGATGAAGAACACTTGCAGCACTTAAAGACATTTTTCCAAAGGTGAAGAAAATTGGGCATATCGTTGAATCCGAAGAAGAGTTTTTTTGCTATGGAGGAGGGGAAATTTCTTGGTCATATCATATCTAAAGATGGAATTTGAATATATCCTTCAAGGATTGAAGTAATTCAAAATTTGGACTGTCCTAGGAGTAAGAAGAAAATTCAATCATTCAATGGTAAGATCAATTTCTTTATCAGGTTTATTCCTAACCGTGTTGAACACTTAAGGGAAATTACTGATATGTTGAAGAAATATAGCGAGGTGAAATGGTATGATGAGGCTAGAAAATCATTTAATGAAGTGAATTTTGCATTGTCTCATGCTCCCATTCTTATCATTCCAAATTATAATCTTGATTTTGTATCTTTTCCTTTCCTTATGAACATACATTAGTTGTTGTCGTCATGCAAAAGAAAGATCATAAAAAAAGCATCCAATTGCTTCAGTAGGACCATAAGAGATGTTGATTTGAAATATAATATCATTGAGAAATAGGCATTGGCGCTAGTTAAAGATTTGAAATAATTCCAAGTTTATATCCTTCATTCTCATGTTCTTTCCTATGTTTTGAATGTTTTTGTCAAATATGTGTTAACAGAGAATGATCCTGAAGGAAAGCGTGGTAAGTGGATAACTGCTATGCTGGAATATGATTTAGAAATCAAACCTACAAAACCGATCAAAGGACAAGGCTTAGCTAAGCTCGTGACTGACTCTACCTTACATGAATTAGACATCAACTTTATTGCTGCACTTTCTGAGGATCCAGACACTGATTCATTACCTTCGGTATCCCAAATTTTTTACTTCATCACCACGGTATTCAGATATAGTTCATGTGTTACAACATCTAAATCCTCTGCCAGGTTTTCCCAACAGTGAATGTAGATCTTTGAAATTGAAGGCTCTTAAGTATTTAATTCTTAAAAATGCTTTATATTGGAAGGGTACAAGACAAGTTTTATTAAATTGTTTGGTAGAAAGTGAAGTTGAAAAAGTGATGAATGATTTTCATAAAGGTGATTTTGGTGGTCATATTTTCTGGAAAACTACAAAAACAAGATATTGAGGGTTCGCTTCTATTGGTTGAGCTTGTTTCCAGATGTGTTATAAAACAGTCATGAGCTATCATGAGTGCCAAATTTTTCAAGGAAAGAGAAAATTTTTACCGCTTCCCTTGCAACCAATTGTAGTTCAATCACCTTTCCAACAGTGGGGCCTTGATTTCATCGGTGAAATTCACCCTCAATAATTAGCTTAGCATAAGTGGATACTCACTACCACCGATTACTTCACCAAGTAGATTGAGGCCATCCCCATGAGACAAGATACAAGCACAATAATTTTTTAGTTTTTGGAGAGTAATATTTTGTTTCGTTTTCGCTTCCCATAGAAAATTATTACTGGATATGAAAAAAATTTCAAATCCAAAAAGATGATAGAAATTTGTGATAATATCACATAAAACTTAGGCATTCAACAACATATCACCCTCAAGGCAATGGGTCAGTTGAATCATCAAACAAGTCATTGGTGAAAATCATTAAAAAGCTGCTGCAAGAGAACAAAATAAATTGGCACAAAAATTTAATCAATGCATTATGGGCAGATAAAGTTAGCAAAAATAAGTATATTGACATGTCACCTTTTCAGTTGGTCTATGGTGTAGATATAGTGTTTCCAACTTCCCTAGCAGTTTCGGTGATGAAAATCCTACAAGAGATTGAAAAGTGAGCCAAATGACATTCAACGAAGAATCAATTAGATGATTCTCTTGCAACAGTCCAGGGAAGAAATTTTCAATAACACCTCAAAGCTTCAAGAGAAGATCAAGAAGATCTATGATAATAAAACTAAGGCTGATGATTTCATCTTGGGAGATGTTGTTCTCCGGTGAGATGCCCGAAATTAGGATAAAGGCAAGAATGGTAAGTTTTAGAACTTATGGAAAGGACCCTACGAGATTTCTAAATTCAGAGGAAATAATGCTTATTTATTAGAAGATCTTCATGGGAAAGCACTTCTAGGAGGACCAGTGAATGGTAGGCTCCTCAAACACTATCTTACCTGATCTTGAAGAAAATGTTCACTTCCATTGTAAATAACATTTTATTTTACTGTCAAAGAATAAGGAAGTTGTCAAAGAAGTTTAAAGCCCGAGGAGAAGGCCATAAGGATTCTATGACCAATTGTTGTTTTCTATTTAAAATTAAAAATTCAAATCAGTTTTTGAGTCAATTCAAGTCAGTTTATATTTTTCTCTGTTTCAACTAGCCATTTCAGTGTCAAATCTTTTTGGTTTGACTCCATCGCCCAATGGATAAGGCTACCTGGTCTACGGTGTTCCTAACACCTCCTAAAGGAGATGTCATCCCTAGCTGGATCTAATGTTAGTTTCTATGAGTCACCAATGATCAAATTTTCACTTTCAATATTTTTGGATGTCTTTGGTCTAAATTTATAAATTTTCAAATAAATTTGACATGTCTTTTTATTGTCAAATGAGTCTTGATTCATTGTTGGGCCACTAAATTGTCATTATTATTACCACTTTTTAATGTCTATTTCATCCATTTCTACCATTCTTTATCACATTATTTATCATAATTTATTATATAATTCCATTTTATAATTATTTATGCTCTTATAGATAAGTAATACTTATTCTCCTTTATTTTTAATAAATTGATAATTATTATGCATGATTTTGTCAAATATGGTTTATTAATCTATTATAACATCACTCACTCTTTTAGCCCCCAAGATCTCTTCCAGATTGGAAATTTGATCTTCAACTACTCCAACTCAGAAATTCGCTGGGATAAAAAGCGATGATTTTACGTTGGCGGTTTCAAACAAATGAAGATGAATCCGGAAAATTCGAGACACGATTTTTGTGCATAATGGACTAATTCAGTTTTCTTATGAGTATTTTTCCAAAATTTGGTCTGGATTGAGAGAAACATAAGGTTATTCGAAGATGATTTTCTCATATTTGTTGTTGTGGCCATTTTCCAAATTCTTCCAAATGCAATACCAAATTTGACTTGTTTTAGCTGAATCATGATGGAAAGATATTTCAGATATGATATTTCAGATCAATTTTTTGTAGACAATCTATAATTGTAATGGTCAATAATTTTGTAATCAATTTAGTTGTAATTTTCCTTTTCTCTCTCTGTATTTAAATGAAAATAGAGATCAAAGAGAGGAGAAATGAACAATCTCTGAATTGGAAGGAACAATCTCTGAATTGGAATGAGCAACTACTGAATAAGAGAAGAATAACTGCTGAACTTGAGACAAATCTAAGAGCTTCATTCTGATGTAATTATTTCTCTCATATATTTTAATGATAGAAACTATTCATTGAGTTCTACATCTGCTACTTGTAATTTGATTTGAATTATTTCTCAAGGAAGAATTAAGTCTTGGGTAGTTGGGCCCACTACATTGGAGGAGGTGCTGCCTTGAACATGTAAAGTGGTTTATTTGCATGCTTGTTTATCTGAATTCCAATTGTTGTTCTTTAAATTAAATTTACTTTCTTTAAAATTAATTTGTTGTTTGATGCATTTTCCAGATTTGTTATTTCTCGCAATTTCTAGATTTCATTTAATTTATTGTTCTAGATTAACATTTGAATTATGTTGGGTGCAATAGGTTAACTTTATTATTCAGAATTGTGTGATTTAATTTAGTATTGATTCAAGTCATGTGATTAGCATAATTATTTTCCTATCATTTACTTTTTGTTTTTGAGATTCAGTATTATTTTTCAAGTCTTACATTTCATTTCTTTTCGAATGAACTTGATAGTGTAGAACATAATCATGTCGAACTAGTGTTAGCTATAGGTATTTGCTTGCATATATTTTTCTGATTTCCTTGAAACAAAAATACGTTCCTTGGTTAATAATTAATGTCTAGGCTATTAGTTGTTTTCTTTATGAAGCAATTAATTTTACCCAACAGTCATGTCTTAGGTGTCACTACTACTCCCTCCTTTTTCAAGGTCACAAAATTTCATCATGGTCATGTCATCATTTATTGTGATAGGTAATAAAATGAGTGTCTTCGTCATCATTTTTCTCATCAAATCATAACATGCATACTTTAAGGGTTCAAATTTCCAAATCATGTTTTAAGATATGCATTTAGTTTCATCATTAGCTCATGTCATCAAAATTCATGTAGGGAGTCATGTCATCACCATATTCACCATCATGGGAATTAGTAATTAAGGAAAAGTTTTCAAAAAAGGTATGAAAGGTACATTCAACCCACATTGAGATGCAACCTTTCCAAACAAATAAATCAAGTTGCAGTACACTACTTCATCAAGTTACTTCTTAAAAGGACATATGATGTCACTCCACCAAAATCGAGTTTCAAGCTATAAAAGGACCATAAAAACATTGAAAAGCTTCATTCCATCCTTCAAAAACTCTTCTCCACCATTGTACTTCATCTCATTCATCAGAGCCTGCAATTTTCCATCACCAAACCCTTGCCATCAAGCCCATTGCGTTTATTCCCTAACTCACTGCGCTTCTAGGAGCACGTTGCATTTTTGGGTTTGGATCCCAAAGAAGAGAAACAAGAGGTTCATTTTTTATTATACAAGCTTCAGGGACTCTTCATCCAGTAGGTGCAACCTCTCATCAACTTTCATACAACGATTTCATTCAGAAAATGATGAAATCCCTCTCTAATGGTTTTTCGATGCGCTTTTGGTTTTCTTGGTTTTTGCTTCAGTTCAGTGATAAAATTCCTACATTTCCTACCATAATACCCTTTTACATACTTGATAAATCTCCCCCCAATAATTTCCAAAATAATCTCCTTCATTCCACCAGTTTTCCTCCCAAAAAACCTAGACACGCTAGTATTTTGCTACATTTATGGGCATGGACTGTGTTTTTGGATTTTTCTCCTTTTTCCCTCTTCCATTTCAAGAAATTATACTTCCCAAGTGTCCCTAAAATCTACCCCTACCCCCTGAATTTTTCCTAGAATATTTTTAAATCCCTATCCCCTTCATTCCCTCCCATAAACTAGCTTCTCTTTTTCCCCTATTTTTAAATCCTAAACCCTAACCTTCCCTCCTATTAAACTATTGTTTCCCTATAATAAAAACCAACACCATGGCCAATGAAAAGAATAAGTACAAAAAATGAGGACATGTATCCATATATGAACCAACTAACATGCAAGAAATCAATGCTTCACCATTCATCAAAAGGGAATTTGAAGTGGTAGGTTGCTTAGGGTTTTGAGAAAAGATACAAGAGGTAGGATGCCATGCTAAGTTGACCAGTATTTTTGCCACCAATTTCAAGTGGGAAAAGACCACCATAGAAAGTATGGACTTCATAATATCAAAAAAGGTCATAGATTGAGCCACATTTATCCCTAACCAAGGAGAAATTTGGTTTAAGGGGATGGATTTGGATATTGAAAATTACAAAGTCTTCCTCAAACCACACTACAAGGAGGCTCCCACTCATATCTTTCCTTTTAGGAAATTGTGAGATAGATATCATCCTTTGATGAAGATGATTATGAAGTATTTCTCTTGTGAAGGGAGGTTTTCTAGGTTGTATCAGTATCACATAAGGTTTTTGATTCATTTCATTGCCATTAAACCACTAAACCTACCCAATTACTTATTCAGGATCCTGTTTAAGATGAGTGAGAAAGTGCAAAGAAAAGGGAGAGATCATCAGGAAAGTTTGTTTCATCATGGTTTGATCAAATTCATAGTTATTCATCATCTCACATAGGTTAATATGTCTTGGGAGGCATTTTCGGAGGCAAAAACTCTTTTGCCTATGTCTCCCCAGTCCAAAAGCATCAACACTCCTACATCATTTAGGCCACAAAAAGTTGAGCCATCTAGTATACCTTCAATGACAAAAAGACAACCTAGGGCAGAGGTTTCTAACACCTACAAGAAGGGGAAAATAATGGTTTTTTCCCCTGAGATATCTAAATACATTCTTGCACATAAACCTATGACTAGGTCACAAGCTAGAAGATTTCCTAAGGAAGTTACAGTTGAATAAGTTCAGGGAGAAGCTATGTAGCAATCACCTAGGCATGGAAATGAGTCACCCCTGTAGCATAATGAATCAGGATGAAGAGATGCCTCATGAAGAAGAAATGCTTCACCATGGAGATAAGTCAACTGTAGACATTATCAAGGAGCATCAAGCACAAGTCAAGCAACTACATGATGATCTCTCAAAGGAAAAAATTATGGTGGCCGTATTGAAACAGGAAAATAGGCACTTGAAACTGAACTTGATGCAACATACTACCTCAGAAGAGCCTCCATCATCTAGCAAAGAAGTTGGAGACAAATGTAAGGTAGTGATAAATGTAGAGCAGATTGAAGTCAAAGATATTCAAAGGCAGCCAAGGAGACGTATCACAAGAGCATTGGAAAAGAAGAAAGTGCAAAGACAATGAGTCCTCTCCTCCTCAAGCTCATGACACCATAGATGTTGCTCAAGCTCATGATACTATATTTGACCCTATGAGTGTTGAGGATGAGAAAGGTAGAGAGTATTTTCTTGACAAAGTGAATGTGTATTTGAAAAAGCTACTTGAGAAGGAAAATAGAAACACTACCATGCAAAGGCACATGGGAAAGCACTATTACACAAGAAATCTAATTTGCAAGATTAGGGTTGAGAACATGAATAAAAATCTCAAGAAGACCCTAAGTAAGCTCAAGAATAAGGAAAGCCTTAACATCTTGGCTAATGCATCCTTAGTTCCTTGAAGCTAGGATTGAAAAATGAAAAAAAAGAGAAGTTTGGGAAAATTTTGATCATTTTTGAGTTTTTTGGTAATACAAACAAAATAGATGCACCAAAACGCATCGTGGCCATGCTGCGATTTTTCTCAGGGGCCTCAAATGAAAAATGGTAATAATGTGCAGGTGTCTCTTAACTTTTATGTCTTATAAATCCACTTTATGTTTCTTTTCATCTCATAAATTTGCAGAAAAAGGGTAAAAAAAAATCAAATTTTCACACTTCTGCCACTGTTTGGAGGCACATGCTGTGCTTCTGGAGTAGTTGTGGAAAATTGAGTTTCAAGTGGATTTGGAGAAGTGTTTTTGCTAGTTTCAAGCTTCTGTGGTATAGAGGACATCCCCAACTACCAGTTCCAATCTCCAATTCATCTTAAAGATCCCTCAAAGTCATCCAAATCACCCTACAAATTTCGCTTTGATTCTGTCAAAATTCGATGCGTTTATGAGAGAGCACGTTGTGCTTATGGGTTTGAAGATTTTTCTGGACACGTGGAGGTCAAAGGTCGAATTTAGCCTTTGTAACAGTTGTAATATGAGTTTTTTCATGTTTTATGAGCTTATTTATGCTCATCCTTGTTAAAGGATATTGTATTTAATGACTTGGGACAAAGACTCAAACTTATTAGCTAAAAAAGAGGAAGTTGTTTCTAACTCCCCTAGAAATTAGGTTATCAATCATTAGGTGCATTAATTAGTTGTTTTTGATTAGGTTTCAACCCATAGAGGTGAAATCTTGTTTATTTTTCTACATATACTCAAACTCAATGCATTGTGATGGTTGGATACTTGATAATCATAGTGTACTGGAGCTTGTGTACACCTTTTTGCAATGATATCAATGACAGTTGTAGAATTATCTTGATATTCATATGGTATGCTTATTGATAGTGTGTATTCTCAGTTTTATCATCAACTTGAAAGTTTATTTCTCCTTACAACCATATGTATGCTCTCATATGATTATCTCATTATTTTTTAAGCAGAATACATAAGTTTTATCCTATGTTTTGATGAGATATTCATATGTGTACTTCATTTCTTCATAGAATGAATTTATAGTCATGTGCTCATTTTGATCCTTCATTTTTCAACCCTATACCACAAGGACAACCCAAACATGTCACTAGACATACCTACTTTGCCTCATTTTCATCCTTGCAATTGATCATTTGAAACCCTGACCTAGTTCCTAGATCTATGATCTTGATCCAACAACCCCTAAATCAAACCCTAATGAGTTAAATATCTAGCCTAAGATATATTTTTCTCTTTAGTAACTTCATTGAATATGAGCTTGACATAGAGAGAGCCCTCTTTGATTTGGTAGGGCTAGCTACCAAATTGAAAGTTGTTTTGTGGTTACCCCTTTAGCTTCCTTTCTCAGCCTTGGGAAACTTGAGTGGAGTTAAAAACTTGGACATACTATCCCATCTAAAGGTATAAATGACCTAATAGGGTACTTGGCTAACCCCCTTTGGATATTGTAGACATTAGCACATGGAAAATCCCGCTATGGAAGTGCATGTAATTATAAAGTTTCCACTTGTTGTCCATGGTTTGTAATCTCTTTTACCAAATTATTTTAATGAGTTGTTGTACTGGAAGGCTAGGGGACACATTGGATCTTATGTAGGATTTCACATGGTGTCCATGTGGGTTTGGTCTCCCTATACAGGGTCCTAACCCTCTAGAGGGATACATTGGAAAATATAGGGTGTGTGTAGAGAGCCATGGACACCCATAATTTTAGAAAAAATTCAATGGATCCCCAAAGATGTTCAAAGATTGCTATAGATCCACTTTTGGATGAGGAAGATGCATTTGGTACACTATGCCCAGTTGGCCCCACAGGTGCACCATACACTTAGTAGGTGTCCCAAAACTTTTACGATGAAATTGAAACATTCATTCCATCATCTGATCCCTTATATATGGTCTATAGGAATATTCGACGCGTATGGAGACCCATGAGGTCATTTGTGTGCCCCCACACCCACTGGTAGAACATCGTTTTTATTTTTTGGAGAGCAAGGGACCATCCCCTTTTCCATCACTTTTGAGGATCCTATTTATTATTATGATGCTTATAGACCTCATCAGACCTCTTGGAGGGCCTTATGACATGCACATATTGTTATTTGACCTCCTTAGAGGCTTATTAATTAATTTATGAACTAATTTGGTGGGCTTGTGACCAAAAGTTAGTTAATTTTCACATTATTTTATTTTAGGGGCTAATGTAGGCCCGCGGAATTTTGAGGTCTAAAATGGGCCTCCTAAGGAAAATGTACCATCAAAATTCACTTTATGAGAACCAATCACATTTTAGGAGATGACATCATCCCTAATGGTTGAGGTGGCATTGCTTGAGTTAAAGGTACTTACTTGTCACATTCTCAATGGTGGATAAAAACTCATGGTTAACCATGGTAGTGCTTTAAGTACTTTTAAAGTCATAAAGTAAAGTACTCATAATAAATGTCATTTCACACTTTTTGAATAAAATAATATTATTACCATTTCATATTTCTTGAAAGAAACAATGCATATCCATATACATTTATTATATTATATTATTTTTATATAGTATATTAATTACATGTTATTATACAATTTAAATAATATAAATTTTAATTAATAGCATATAATATAATTAAGAATTTATAAATTTATATTTATATTTTATTTTAAGTTATTTAAGTACAAAGGACAAATCCATTAGTTGTTCAATGATAATGATTTTTTTTTGAAAAAATCATTCTTATTTATAGTCACATCAATACAATTTTTTTATTAATTTTATTTTGGTACAAATTTTGAATTGAATTTAACTAAGGTTATATAGATTGTGGTGCAAAAAGTGAATTGAAAATTCATAAATATTATTTTATTGGTTTAACTATTATTTTATTATTTCCTTAAGAGGCCCATTTTAGACCTCAAAATTCCCTTAATAAGTTAGGTAATTTGAACTCCTAATTGGTGTATAAATAGGAGTAACTTGATTTCATTTGTATTATCACTTGGATTTGGATCATTTTCTCATTAGAGAACTTCACACTTTTTCCTTGGTGGATATTTTTGGATAATATATGAATTTTGATGTATGGATTGGGTTATTCTATTCTTGGAGCTTCTTATATTGGAAATTTCATGCTAGTTGGATATATTATCTAACATGTAAGCACAAGTTTAATGTTACTTTTCATTTTTCTACATACATTGGAACCTCACTATTATTAGGGCTAATTGCTACATGTGTTTAATGTGGAATTATGTGTCTATTTAGCTTATATTTATGTATGGGCCATGTTGGATGAATGAATTTTCCTATAGATAGTGTTATCTTGATAATCCTTCACCATTTGTAATGAAGTATAAATGCTTTAAAGTCGCTTTTCTTCTCTTGCCTTTAACATTGGATAAAGTTGACTTTTGGAGCCTCCTTAAACAAGAAACAAAATCCACCTTCACAATTATAGTTGACTCCATATCCCCAAGAGGAATTAGGCACTGGCTCATTAAAGGCTGATCATTTCAACCCCATTTTTCATTTTTTTCCTCCATTTCCTAGGTCTAGATTCATTAGGTTATGTAGGGCATTAATTTCCTCATAAATTGACCCTAGAAAAACTTCGATCTCTTAGGCTCTACTGAGCTAGTGGGTCCCCTAGGTCTCCTCCAAATTTGAAGGAAATCCGACGGTGGAATCTCGGGACATCCCAAGCCCTAGGTTTAGGATCAATTTTTTCCCTGGTTTTCCCAAGGCTAGTACCTAATAGGACCAATTTAACATCCTTGGGTGAAAATTCTTGTTTGATTCCATTCCCTTAACCTGATCTGGGTCCACTTAGCCTCATGTGGTCCCATTTCCTATCAAATACAATTCATCAAGTACAAATCAAGAATCCAAGTTCTATAAGGATTTTAGAATTTATGAAATTCCTTTTCAAATCATATTCCTCTAACCTAACCCTTAAATCATCATCCCCTTTCCATAGAAAGTATTTGTACCTTGCTTAAAGAGCAATAAAGCTTTATTCCTAATCCTATATTTGGGAAAAGGGTCTCTAAGGTCACTTCATACCTATTTGTTGATCCATCCTTTACAGGTGACTTCCTTATTACTAGGTCTCCTCCCATCGGTGAAATTCCATAAAGAGAAGGGAGTCTTAGTTGTGGTGACAATGGGCTAAGTCTCCGTCGTTTCCCTTGCCCTAGCAGTTGCCCTATAAGGAGTCCCTTTTAGGTCCCCTATTGGTTTGAGTGGTAACATTTCTACAATCATTATTTGGGACACGAGACGTGTTTTTGTTCCCCATACGACATATTTAAATATCATTATTGGCAACTCCATTGGAGGAACGAAGTCCTAATTCCTCATTAAACTTCAAGGTCAATGCTTGTAGGGTGAAGCACACATTTGTGAAGGAAATTTCAATCACCATGGAGACTCCACATATGATCCCAATATAATAGTCAAAATCATGTGGGATTTGGTAGTAAGACACCCAACATTGGATACTAAAGGGATCCAAAAATACCCAAAGGACATTAATCCTAATCATGGGGAAATATTTCCTAGGTTTTATGATGATCCATATTTAGTGGTTGATCATATGGATAGTTTAATGACATATATTTCAAAGGCTGAAATTTTTCATGAATATGTTCAGATTCATTAGTTTTTGTTCTTGCGCTCTATTGAGATCGTACCTGGAGGTTGGCTTAAAAAATCATTTAAACCTAAAAGTATCTCTTCTTTGTCCACCTTGGTTGAAAACTTCTTAGCACACAAGAAACTCAAAATAAATGTGGTTGAATATGTCATTAAACATTTGAATTAATTTAAGGAACTAAACTTAATGACATCCTCCATTCTTTCACATCTATTAATTGCTAAGAATTATGAACGATTTCCCAAATTTGATGGAAATAATGTTGATGTTGAGAAATATATGATTGATTTGATATGGGAATGTTGCCTATGGATGCCTAATGAATATGATCAGATGAAATCTTCATGACGATATTCACCTTGGCACTTGAGGGTAAGGCTAGGGACTGGTTTTTCAACCTCCCCCCAAAAATTATTGAAAACTTTGATCAATTCAAGGATGTCTTTATAAGGAAATGGGCTAACCAAAGCAACATTAATCAAAATATCAAGGAAATCCAAACCCATGAGACCTTAAGGATTATGCCGAAAATGAAACTCGTGATTAAGAGTCATGTTATCCAAGGTTGATAACGAAGATCTGGATCTCGAGATCCCTCCAGTATTGCAAGAATGGATGAAGGAATATGAAGAATCTTACAGGTAGTTGATGGCCACATATAACACCCAGGAGATTATATCATACTATTGTGATAAATTGGAAACACTCTGTAAAATTAAGTGAATATAAAAGGAGTCCTACCGATGGCATTATTTTTTAAGCATTCCATCAAAATCATTTATTAAATAACTTAGATATCATTCTTCAGGAATGGATGGAGGAAAAGTCTTCCATATCTAAAGAAGAGAATGCATGTCACCCTAGCCAACACCAAATATGTAGTGAAGAATGGGATGATTCTAAGGAATATCATGATAGTCACATAAATGAAGAATCTGTTAGCACTTAAAATGTTAATGGTGTAATCGCCATTGTGTCACTGTTTTCAAATTTTTTATTTTGTGTCCTAGTCCATGTCCAAAGTTTGAGTCATTTCCAATAAAAGTTAAAAAGAGTCCCAACATCAAGGTATTTTTAAGTGAATAGGTGTCATAGTGTTTTAATGTCCTAAAATAATTTAAAATATCTATTTTGACTTATGTTAGTGTTTAAGGTTAGTCAATGTTTGCGTAATAAAGTTGCAGTCATTTGGTCTAGAATAATAGCTACCTTTGTTGAAAATTCATTGTCAAAATAGTAATACAACAAAGGGAAGCTATTTCTCATAAAAAAAAGTAATATATTCCACACAGTGAAAAACACAACCATTTCACTGAGATTTTGGTTAAAGCAATAAAGAGGCTACAGGTAATCAGTTTTAAAAAAAGGCTAATTAAGGCTTTGTGGACAGTATTGCAACCAGAGTTCTTTAAGAGAAAAGTGCTGCTGGAAGAAAACAGATTGACCAATAGAGAGGGAGATCTGGAGAAGAGTAGTAGAGAATGTTTAAATGAAGCTCACTAGGAATTAGACTAAGGAATGAAGCAATAGAGAAGAACTACGTGAAAGTGGAGTGGACGGCCATGATCCAATCGTTGATCCAAAAGGGAAGGAACTGACAGCTGAGATTAAAACACAGATGGAGCGATTTCACAAATTGTAGTGTTTAAAGTTTACCGTTAAGTCAATTGCATGGTATGTTAAGTGACTTGCGATGCGATGAGGCGAAGGGCGAGCAAGGAAGATCGTCAGCTCTGAGCACAGATCAATGTTGGAGATTAAAGTGCAGATGGAGCAATTTCACAAATCACAGTTTTTAAAGTTTTTCGTTAAGGCAATCACATGGTATGTTAAGTGATTTCTAATGTGATGAGGCAAGCGGCACGTGTTGGCATAGCACACCAGCGTGATTTTGCAAATCACATAGTTTACGGTTTACCCTTTATCAGTGTAAAGTTAAATTTTTTGGTGACCGATTTTCGATTGCTTTCGATTGGTCACTAGGTTATGGGGCCCAAGAACCACGGTTTCGTGTGTAATGCATGTTAAAGGTAGTTTTGTGCTACATTAAGATGTATACAAGGAAGAAATCATGGTACTAAGAAAGCACATGTAATGATAAGGTGGAAGTGTGAAAGCTTAGTGGGATGACTTAGCGCTGGATTTTGAATCATTTCAACAATGTGTCATTAATCCTTCTCATAATTATAAGCACGAAATTAGAGAAGAGAGCTCAGTGAACACTCAACCTGAGGCCTTTGTGTATGATACAAGTAAACAAAAAATAATCCTCCAGCAAGTAGTCTTAGGTTTCAAAGCAAGCAGTCTTAGGTTTCGTGGACATCATTGCAACTGGACTTCAACAGTTGTATTCGTGAGCAGTTTAGCTGTCGGAAAATGGGGAAAGGAGGAAAGGTAAATAGGTCAGAGCCTGCTAACACAATATTTGTGGCTGCACAGGAAAAATTACAATTCAAATCTGCAGGTTGGTATAAATTTCTCCAGAAATTTTCTGGGGAGAACGTGGCAGTGGCTCAAACTTTCTCTGAGTCTTTCGATGGCGAAAAGGTTAGGTTAGGCAGCAAAAAATTCAGCATTTCTGAGGCTATCATAGCTCGCGCAACCAAGTCTTTTTCAACTGGTGAACTTTGGTTTAAAAACAAAGCGCTGCCTGAAGAAGTAAGCTCTTACCTAAAGCCCGAATATTCTCATATGAAATGGAATTCAACTGCTCATATTTCTTGTTTTAAAGTCGAGTGGCAGCATGTTATTACCTCAGTCCATAAATACATCACATGCAAAGGGAGGTTTTATTTTGTTCATTGTTATCAATTGAGATTCTTGTCCCACATCTCAAGAGAAAAACCTTTGAACCTACCCTATTTTCTGTATAAATATCTTCTTAAAATGTCCCTCAAGCTACTGAAAAGTCCAAACTATTCCTTGCATAATTTGTATCACAGAGGGCCGATTAAAATATTAGTTTTATACCATCTCAGAAAGAAGAAAATTACTTGGGATATATTTTTAAGAGAGGAAGGGTTTGGAAGTATTAATTCCAGAAGAAAGGTAGGGAGGACAAAGAAGAAAGATATCCATGAGAAAACCAATGCTACACCTATTTCACATAGTTCACCATCTTCTCCTAATAATCCTATGTCAAAGAATAAAGAAAAAATTTCCTCCTCTTCACGAAGCCAGCCTAAGAAGAAATTTTTCATGGTAGAAGAACCATTGGAAGTCAACCTTGATATTCTTGCACCAAAGCTTGTTTTATCACCAGTGAAATTCAACCCTGGCATGAAAATTTCAAGCCAGATTCCTGAGCCATATCATCAAGTGCAGCAAAACAGTGGCACATATCTTACTGAGTCCACCCTCTCACAAGTTTTTCTTTCTCTCAAGAAAAAAAAATAGAAAATGATAGAGCCTACCATAGAAGCAGAGCCTACCTTGGCTAAATTATTGTCCTCCATGTGTTCTTCAATCAAGAAGAGGAAGAAAAATGAGATACATTCCTATTCCTCCTTTGAATATAGTAGTGATCCTAATTAAACAGAGTCAGAAGATGAAAAGGCAGAGTCTAGTAAATTTATACATGGAGGAAAGAGGTCTGAATTCATTCCTGATCCCTATGTCAAAAGACTTCATACGAGACCAAGAAACGAACTCAGGCTAAACAACAAGCTGGTTTCCAATCCTAAACTGAGGGATGAAATTATCAACATTGAAGAAAGCCCAGAAGACAAATTTGAAAGGAAGAAGAAAGCTCAGTTAAAGAGCCAAGCATAGAAAAACAGGTTTGATAAAAGGGTGACTAAAGCAGAAGCCATAAGAATCTTTTCTTCTATTTTGGACCTTTGATGAATGAAGAACATGCTTGACTTGGAGAAAACTTTTGGGTAAATGTTCCATGTTTTCCGATTATTGCTACCTTTTCTGCGAAAGTAGCAATTATTTTTAAATATTAGCATGTGATGAAAATGGGATACTTTTTGTTTTGAATCATGATGGTGACATTAAACAGATGAAGTGGAGAGGTTATTTAGTTGCAATGGATGCTGCCAAGTGTCTTATATCCAGCCTTCTCCAAAATATCATGTTTCTGTTTTGCACATTTAATAGGAGACATCCACATGTCATTCCCATTGTTTTTACACTTTTTGCTAAATGTTGGTTGCACTAAAACAAAAGAGTGGTCTTAAAATAGGCTGCCACCTCACACAACCATTCTAAAGTGAAAACCTTCATGATGCCTTCATGACGTTTGTCTTGTTTTTAATGTAGCACTTTGTAATTAAGGTTAAGGGATAGGCCTCACCTCTTGCACAAGGTTGTAATGACTTTTGAAACAGATTTACCTTTTTCTGTGAAAGATGACAGTATCATATTTTTATATATATGCCAGACTGATATGAAGTCAGGGTTGGTTGGTGGTTATAGAATTTTTACTTATATGATCCTTAAATTTTTTTTGAATGAAATGGAATGATACTATTGAGGAATTATTACCAATTTGCTGTGTGTATTGTCTACTTTACTTGTGTTTCCATATCTCCTTTCTTCCAGTTCCAGTTTGAAATAATTATACTGTTATGTGTTTTTATTAGTCTCTTAAGCATGTTATGTGTTTTATTAGTTTTTTTTAGTCTCACACAGTGAGCATTCTTGATAAAATATATGTTATAACAGTGGAGGAGCATCACTCATGATAGTTATTCTTCATGATATTTCAGTGAGAATCTTGTCAGACTAGAAATAGCTTTCTCTCAACGAAATATTTTCAAACTTCTACTTTTATGAATTTCTACTAGATGTAGTAGATTTTTGTTTTACAGACCTACTGTTTCCTCTCATCTCACAATTTCCTCTCTTCATAGGCTAAAAACTTGTACTCTATTACCACATCGGATTCCAATACCCTCTTTAGTAGAATTATGGATTTGACCAAAATCTATTTTCAGTGAATCAAATTTTATACCATCTTCCAATCCCATAAAACAAAAAATTAGAATTTCCTTAGAGTTTAAGATGTTTCTGTTCAGGCACTTGTTGCAGTCCAAGTGTTGATTCTAGCACCAACATAATCTATGAATGGCTTTTGGGATGTTGATTGAGGAATTGGGTATGACTGTAAAAATGAAGACCCAGCCATAGTCTCTAAGAATGATCTCAGGGAAGAATATAATTTTCCCCTTCGATACAACTGTGTTGGCCCTTATGGAGCCCTCCCTAGTGATTGGAAGGGTCTCTTATTTATGTTCCAATATGATTCAATCAAAGAAGAGCCTTCCAAAATTTTGGGAAATTATGATGACTCTAATGTAAAAGAAACTGAGGAAGAAGCTTCCTTGAGCAATGCCACTGATAGATGGGTTTTCTTCATTTTTGAGCATTCCTCCCCTTGTTATGTCCCTACCCTAGAAATGGATGTTTGTGATAAAGTTTGTTCCCCTAGTTTTGATGAAGAGCTAGTTTCCCTTACAAAAAAACAAGAATCGTGGTTTTTCCCCAAATATAATGATGAGCCCACTTCTTGGTTTCCTAATGATGAAAATAGTATCATCTTAAATATGTTTGAGTCATTTGCTTCTTCTTACCCCAAGGATGACAGGTCGGAGATAGTTCTTCCTCAAAGATTCATATACTTGGTTGTTGACATTTCCATCTCCTAGTTGGAGGATCAAATTCAATCCTCTTGACTGGTGTCTTTTCCTTCTTCCAAGGTTCCTTTATATGGAATATAGGTCTCTTGTTTTCCCACCTCTTTCCCTCGAAACTCCTCATATCATGATTCCCAATAGTATTTTCAAGTCCACCGCAAAAATAATTAGGGAAGCATGCATTATTTTATTGATAAATTGACATGTTGGTTGCATTGGGCCTATGACTATACTTAGCACTTGAGATTATACCATATGCATGTTAGAGTAGGATGCATTGCATGTTCATTTTTTGAATTAGAACCAATATCATATGATATTTATCATTATATATTAGTTGAATTTAGATTAAAAATTGCATATTTGTATTACTTATTGGTTTTATGGCCCGACATTAAGCATGGGTGATCATAAGAAACCATGAAAAAAATGTTTCCCCGTGGTTTTAGTAGTTGATATGTGTAGATAACAGGTCTATGGTGACCAAGTTATTTCTAGAGTTCTCGTGACCTCCCATTTGAGTATCTTTTCCCACCTCTTCAAGGGATCATGTCCCAATTATAGAAAAATTTTACCCACCAGTTCATGGGTCATATCCCTAGGAGAAATGTTTTCTCCATGATGGACCTCAGTCAACATCCATCAACCACTTGGAGCCCTAAACTATCTTTTTGTGCCATTTCTCTACCACCTGAACCATTTTGCCACCTGAGCCAACTATGTGGTACCTCACCCATATGTATTTATTGTATATTTGAATGTGGGCCTCCCAAACCCAATGGTATGTCTTGTAATTTGTTAATTGAGTATTGGGTTTACTTATCATGGACACTTCTCGACATGGATTAATGGGGGGATTCAACAGGAAGAGTGGGATTAGTGTGTGCCTTTGTCCCCTTGACCTCTTTTGGATGTTACCCTTGGATTTTATTCCGTGGGATCTCCTTTATTGGCCACTTATTTTTAGGGTGGCACTCCTTGGGAAGCCCTGACATCGGTTGCATGGTCCGACTCCCTTATCCACATGTGATGCACCACAACACAATAGATACAAAAACAATAATTAAATTTGTATGTATAATTCTCATTCAAATTTGGGAAATAAAATCCTTATGACTTCATCCCCATTGAGCTAGACTTACCTTAGTTGTTGGTTTCAAACAACCAGTCATTTGATAATGTGTTTCAGGTATCTCAAATGGTTTGTGGAACATGGTTATCTAAGAGCTGACTAAATAAATATGGATTTCTATCATGATTGTTAGATTCCCTTCATACTGATTTCTTGGAAGAGAGTTGTTGGGTGTAGGAATTGCAGTTAAGAAAACTCCTTCAACACTTAATTTCCAACTCGGGGGTTTCGTAAAATTAGAGATGAAGCACAGGAAATGCTAGAAATGGTATGAATTTTTCCTATCTCTATTTCTACTATAATTGCAATCTTGTAGAATCGAAAAGAAAGATCACGCATAAATTTACACCAAAGAAATTCTAGTGCTGGAATATGAAAGTAAGTACTTTGCGAAGAAACCAATGAAAGGAACTTTCAAAATGATGCAAAAAATCCTAATTACTGAAGTAAAATTATATGTTTATCTTCAGTATAGTTGTTGAAATATTAACAATTGGTCCCTTGAAGAGATTTTCCTTCTTTAAGGATTTTCCTTCCTGCACTAAGTTGTTATTCATGTACTCCTACAATATGCTTGCACTAGTATAGGCACAAGGCTTATGTGATGGAAGTATATTTTACGTTTATACTAGATATTTATGTCTTTATGTATGAGCTCTCAGCCTTAGGACTAGAGCACTCTATTCCTGTATCAGGATATTGGTTCCTGTACCGGGACAAAGGTTCCTGCACCAAATTTTCCAATTACTTTTAGGAAAAATTAAAGAGTGTGCTAACTATGAAAATAATTTGCAAAGGCGAACATAACTCTGAAATAAATTCCACAAAAAAAGAATGCTTCAACCAAACTGAAATTTGAAATGAAAATAGACTTCGAAATAAAAATGAACTTCAGAAGCCAAACCACACTTTCTTCAATCAAGGAACTCTTTCATGAAGTCAAAGAAATTATCTAAGTATGAAAACAGGCTTTATACCTGTAATATTTACCCACATAAATCAAATCTTCCTTTTAATATTTTTAACTCAGAAAGTTTCACTTTAATAATTCAAAATGATTTTTAATCATTTCCTTAAAAGTGTAAAGTGCAGATACAGATCAATGTGTTGTAACATCGTTCATTCCTTAATTACCAAAGAATCTTTAATCCATAATATTTTAACTCTTTATATTAAGAATACTTCTATCTGATAATGAATACTCACTTTTATAAATGTATCGAATCTCTATGAAAGAAAGGAATGAAAAAGATTTGCTGTGAGGAAAAAAAAAAATCAAGTTGTAGAATTGTAAATGCACTAGTGCAGGAACAATGTTCTTACACGATTCAAGCATAAGTAAACTAAGATTTGGAAAAGGAAATTACTGAAGGTAAATAAAACTTAATTAACATTCACACCATGGATCCATCACACATTAACTATCAATGAAATAGAACCAGAACTCTTGTGAAAAATGAAACATAAGCTTAATACACGCTTTGCATTTAAACGAAATCAACGCACACCTTTAACGAAATGAAAGTGAAAGGGAGAATGAGATGGGTAGGCTGGGCCCTAGCCAACTAGCTCGTTTCCAATTTTAGGAAACTTGAAACTTTAGCTCTCACTGATGCCTCAACAAAGAATTAAAATGTAGGATGAAAATAACATGGTGCAACTCCTTTGTATTAATTTCAAATTAGCAAATGTACATCATGAGATCAAATCCAACCTAGAACGATGGTGACAACATCAAAATCAAAATTTCACTAGAGTTACAGTAGAATTGCTATCGCTAGCTAATTCCTATCTGAAATCTACATTTTATACAACCCTTAGGCCTGCGACCATAACGAAATCACATACAGTCGTTCCAATTCAAGCCTTTCGGCTGAAAAAAATAACAATATCGTTACAAAATAAGCTTGCAGCTGTAACGAGGTGCTAATATAATCGTTGGTTGGTGACCTAATCTTGACCATATCCCTGAATTTCCTCCACTCCGAGTCCAACTCGAGATGACTGCAACTAAACAAGACAAATTGGAACGAGATTCCCACGTTAGGTAGTGAGTTGTCACGGGAGATTAGGAGTAAGCGGTTTCCAATGGTGTAGGAATCCTACCCACACTCGACCATGCTAATGAAACGATTAATACATTTGCCTATCAAATACTTTAGGGGAGAAAGTATAAGTTGCAAGAAATATTAAAGGCATAAAATCTATTAAAATGATTAATTAAGTGCTTTGTAAACCTTAAATATAAAATATAAAGCTAGTGGAGGAATAGACATGATTCTTGGTATAGTGTAGGAATAAGGATGTTTTCTAGGATAAAATATAGATCTAATGTTGTGGTTTTGAAGTAGGAAGGGGGTTAAAAATGGAGCATTTTAGGCTACCAACAAGGGTGACTTGCCACTACTGTGAAGAAGTCCTAGATTAAGTATTATAAGAAATGAGAATGAAGCATATATGATGGAAGCTACCCTATCAATCTTGAAACCTATATTGGACTCAATGGGTGAACTAACTAATTTAGTAGTGAAGATTGTATTTGGAATGTAAACCTGAAAATGAAATTCAGTGATGGCCAATAGTGGCTCATTACATATATTTTTGAATCATGTTCAAGTGGTCTAAAAATAGTAGGTTTATCATAAAATGTAAATATGATCAATCCTTCAGGTCATCACATCAATGCATGCATCCAAGCCACTTGAAGAATCTTGTGATGAAATGTTTTCGAAACATTTTGATTACTGCACTACTACCAATGCAAAATTAAAAATGTTAGAAAAGGCCTCATTTATGAAAATAATTTAGGTGTCTGTGAATACAATAAGGGTGAATTATCTACCGTTGACAATCTAGAATGTGGCGAGATGGATAAATGTAGTAAAAATTTTGAGTTTTGCTTATTATGAATTTTTCGGTACCCCCATTTGGTAGTGATATCTGAGGAAATATTTTTGTATGTTATTCTAACTTGGGGAACATAAGGAGATGGAATTCATGGTTAAGAAGCACTAAATCAAAAACTAAAGGATTACAATACTGAGACCCTCATTGTATAAAGGCTAAAACCTTTGAATGAATTACTTTGTCCTGTTCATTTTCTCTAATGCCACTTCCCTTACTTCAAAAGCTAGGGAAAAGTAACCTAAGCAAGAAAATTCCAGTATTTCGATAGTTGGTAATAAAGATGTTTCGATTGCTCAGGACATATGCAAGTAATGTAGAAAATGAACAAAAGCGCCTTTACAAGTCATTTGGCGTAAACAATCAACGGTAACATTAAGGAATTGTGACTAATCTAATCATAAGTAACAAATCTAGTTAACAATGGCACAATAATTTCAAAATGTGACTTTCCTTGAACACCATATACAATCTAGTTGTAAATCACATCTTGAACTTACATTGAATTATATTTGCACTTCAATACTATGACCTGTGACCTTATTGATCTAGTCACATGTGATGAACATATCATGTGATTCATACATGTGACCTCTCTTACTTATAACACATGTGATAAATTATTGCACACATCCTTGTTGCGACCTTCCTCGTATGGTATTATCATCTTTTTCGTATTTCCTGGATACTAGATCGATTCATAAGCCTTGCATTATTATAACCTCCAATGTAATTTCCTCTCTAATATTTCTGTGTTCGGACATTAGACTACTCCATTCGACCTCCCCATCGATTAGTTGAACTATGCTCTCAAACAGAATCAATCCCCTTCTCAAGTTCAATATTCAATGCTTATGATTTTGAATCCTTCACCCCCCATTCCTATCCAATGGTTTCTACCCTATATTTTAACTAAATTTTATTTGTTTTCCTCAACTAGTGTTGCATAGTTTAATCATAAGGTTATGTGAATTTGTTTAGGGATATGTGAAATTGTGTGAATGTATTTTGGGGTTAAATGATTGTATCATTTTTTTTATTATCATTTTCTTCCCATCAAACCGTGTATCTCTCAAACAAGAATACACTCCTAATAATCACATAGCTTATTTCCTTATTATTTTCCCACATAAAGCACTTTTCAATCACATTTTCTATGTTTTATGAGTTGCATTCACAATATCTGAATTCCCGAAACTCAGTCTTGCAAACTAATATAGTTGATTTCTACGATAGGTTGTGATTCAAATTTTTTAGAGATGTGATATGCACTAAGTCTTGAACTGTGAATTGGTTGAGTCGCAGATAAGATTCATAGTACCTAACATTGATGATTTGAGACATGATCTATAATGGGAATAAAATTATGTCTTCATTGTGAGCTACACTTGTCATGATAAGACTAGGTCACAAATAGTATTTGCAACCTTTAGTGACAATGAGACTTTGAAGTGAAATTTTCACTAGGTCTGGAAAGTGCAACCTACCAAAATCCATAGGTCCTTCTTTGGAAACCATTCATGGAGTTTTATAGCTATTTGATTCTTCAACACAAGTCCATTTCACCCTACATGAAATTTGAAGAGGAAAAGGAATATGATTGAAGTTGGATTTGTATTGTGACCAATTCAGGATCCATATATATATATATATATATATATATATAGACATATACAACATCATGTATATCACCTTCATCGCTAAGATCTTGTGAGTTTGGTATTGAGAATGGATCATACAGGGTAGGAGTCCATTTTAATGAAGTCCATATACTAAATACATAGTTATGGTGAAGTCTTGGATTACCCATCTTTGATGCTTATTCACATGAATTTTCTAGCATAAGATCGATTTATAGTTTTCCATTGAGACTTTCCTTCACACTCTGTTTGATATATGTCCAAAGGCTTTGATGGATGTATTTTTAATGAAAATAGTAGTGAGATAAATGAAGAAAGGGACATATTTTGGTAAGGGTGCATTTTCATTTTTCCATGTCAATTTTAATGGATAAATTAAGCATATATGAGCCATGAAAGAGGCTCCTCTGTTTCGTATTCATTCCTGATTTTCTGAGGGAACTAAACAACTTAAAAAAACAAACCTTTTCTATTGAATAATGTTTGCAACATCTATGTGACACAAATGAAAATATGAACAACAAAGAAACACTTTTATTTTGGTATTTTACACCACCATAATATCATCTAAATGAAGAGGGACTTGGTGAGGGAGTAGAAGGCGTGGAGGAAATTTCAAGTTTTCAAGAATGGCCTTTTCATGCAAAATAATATGAAGACCTATGAGGATTCATTGAAAAGAATAGTGGAAGCTAGAGAAATTTTTTGTATCAAGAAATAAAAACTTAACATGTGTGTGGAAATATATCAAAAGATCCCTTTTACATGGTATAAGATAGTTTTGATCCACTATATCGTCAAAATACTACAACACTATAGTTTGAGAGTACGGGAAGGGATAATATTCAGGTTAATGGGAAAATATAGGGAGGCATGGGTGATCTCCCTTGCACCAAGGAACGGTTGTAATGTTGTGTGTTCATGGATCTTACAATAGAGGTAAATGTTCAAGTAGCCACAAAAAACCTACATAACATTGATACCACACTCGAGATCATTTATAGGATGAGAATAATTTGTTGAATCAAGCATGTGATCACAAAAGGCAAGTTATTAGCTATGATAACACCTCTCAACTATAATTTTCTCATCATGGAGTAATCTGAAGCTCATATCAACATTTAGCATACAAGGGTAGGAAAATTTGAGGAAAAGAGTTTCTTATGTAGGAAAAATTTCTAAGAAAATATGAACGTAAAATCAGTTGGAAAATTGATATGTCTGAGGCTTTGGACAATGATGGATGCATGTGAAATATTTGTGCTTGAAATTCTACATAGGAAATCAAAGAAACTAAAATATTTCCTCCAAATGCAACACCTTCCATACGAGATACAAAATTATAATTCACTGTATTTATTTTCTAATATTGTAAATTTTACTTTATTATGAAATTTATAAATATGAAAATAATGTGTTGATCAATAAAAATCTTCAAGAGGAAGTCAAATATTCATGATGGTAGATGAAGGGTCACGGGAGAAAGTGAAAATGCACCCTCCTAATTCCTATAAATCCAACCTCATGCATTTTTCAATGGGACTTTAGCACTTGTGATAGAATTAGCATTAGATAGTTGATATGTGCTTGAAGATCTAGAGGCACTTATCTCTTGGTAGCTATTACGGTGAGTTGTGGTGAGGCGAGGGTTTTTATTTGGAAGTTGGTATGAGAAGAACATGTTCCACTATTGGGCTTAATGGTTTGCAGGACATATACTTGTATTTGAAGCAACATTAGTAAGAATTTATTCACTTTCAATGTTAATTCTCGTGCCTTTTCATTATGGTTTTATTGGTTTTCTATTACTTCCATTATGTTTTTATGTGTGCTTTCATGTGGGTGATATGTTAATGAACTCATTCATAGCTTATGGCTTGCATATATTATTTGAATATTTTATCTCATAAGTAACTTATTTTGAACTTAATTGTTATTAACCTCTTGCACCTTCCTGTTCATGTATGTCTGAGATAGTTTTAGCTCACTAATCCTTCTAGTGGAATTATTCTTGTTTTTTTGTTGTTACATTCTTATATGTTGTTCTACAGATTATCAATTGTGGGTTGATTTATTCACCATTTTTAGGGAATTTTATTATTTCCCTCATTCTAATTCCTTCGAATTTGACATACAAGAGAAAAACATCCATGGTGGTATCTAGCCCACATACCGGATGGGGCTCCTATCCCAAAATAGTGTGAGGTCTAATTAGGACTTCACACCGAGGACACCCCCTAGATGTTGGTGGGAAATTTTCCCCCGTCAACATATTTTTGGCACTAGAAGGAGGACCATATGAAAATTTGAGATCCATGGAGCCTATCTCTTAGCATCATATCGTGAAATAGCTCTTTCCCAAATCTCTATTTCGGGTTTTTTTCCTCAAAGAATTAATATTTTAGTACCCATAGAAATAGTTGATCACTTCTTTCAAAATAATTTTGATGGGGAGGGTGAAATATTTGTGTTTGAACATAGATGCCAATTTCTTCAGTTTTGTGTTTCTAATTAATTACATTGTGAATATGTTTCTTGTGGAATTTTCACCCTAACACTTGGAAAAAAATGTCAAGGAATGGTGCAAAACATTTCCAATTGCATCCATCCATTATTTCAAGTAGTTTGTCATGGAAGTTCATCACGCTTTAGACATGTATGATTTTCAAAATATATTTAAAAAGTTCAATGAGATTATATGGAAATCACATATATATTTGGAATATTTTTCTGATATTTTTTTCCATATTTTTTATCAATTTCCTGAAAGAGATGTGGATTGGATGTATTTGGGTGAAAATTTTTGGTTATTGGTTTGTATTTCTTTGCAAAAATTTGAATCTAAATTGAATCCTAATTCTGATGATAATCTGCAAGTTAAAAATCAACTTGATACTACCCCTAATCTTGTCTTGCCAAATTCTGTGATCCAGGGAAAGTCTCAAGCCTATAAGGAGAAAATTTCTACCTGTTAAATTCCTCATCCTCCTCCTACTTCATTTCCTAATGAAATCTATGTTATTGATAATTTAGGTAATGAAGAGTGTTTTCAGGAAAAGGAACCAAAGTTTCTTTATTCCAAAAATATCATAAATCCTATGGCAATTGAACAACTTGAAAATCATGTTTATAAAACACATCCCTTATTGATGAGATCCAACTTGAGATCATGAAACATCTACCTGAATCTATTCCTGAATCACTTCATTATATTTTCCCTCAATCATTTTATTGCAATGACCTAGGTCTTATCTCATATAATATTGAATATCCCATCAACTCCAAAAATAATAATATGCATGTTGATCCACTTCTTCCTTAAGTTGACACTAATGTGTATGATTCAAATCTTTGATCATTTTTGGTTCAAAATGACGCCTCTTCACCTAAGTCTTTTCATCCACTGTACCCCGATTTATTTGATGATTCTGCTACACAAAAAATTTATCTAAATCGTTTAGATATTTATCCTTTTGGTTTTGATTATGATCAAGTACACGATGGTGCTTTATCACAATTAGAAGTTGAAAATATTGAATCCCTTGTTCATGATATTTTCAATATGCAATCTTTAACCAATGAAAAGGAATAATTTTCATTTCAAAAAGTTCAAGAAAGTCCTCCAATCATGTATTCCTCATTCTTAATCCTTCAATATTCTCATGTATTGAATACCAAATATGATCAAATTAGTGGATTTAATTATTGTCATCCTATTGACAACATATTCATTGATACCTTTGATGGTCATTGTTCATATGCACTTTTTGATTTCACTAAGCCACCATAATTTGATGATACACCATCTGAAGGTTCACACCTATCAGGAAGTTGAGTAACTTTAGCTTTTGATTATGGTTATTTCAAGTTCTCATAATCCTCATAAGATCCCTAAACTAGGTCAGATTAAGGTTTCATCACATGATTCTCCATTCAACACCATATTTCTAGTTGAAAGATTTATTTTGAAATATTTTGACCCCAATAATGTTTGTTCTCGAGAATCTTTCCATCCGTCCTTGTACTCTAATTTGTTTGTTGAATAAAGTACACCAACCATTGTTTCAAATCCTTCTGATTCTCACCTAGATGGTGCATATTGTGATCAGATACAATTTTGTGTTCTCTTACATTCCATTTTATATGAGGGAATAAATCACATAACTCATCTCTTTCATGGGATTCACCTAGATGATTCATCTTGGAAATAAGAATAATATTACCTTGCGAACACCACATTTTTCAATATTCGAACATCTGATCGAACCAACGATTTAGTCAAAAATGATATTTTTGTCACAGTTGATGGTGACCATGTGCATTCATCTATTGATATTATGAAACCATCAATATTCAATGATCCACCATTTTTGGGTTCAAAGGTTTGTCAGAATGGTCAGGAACCTTAGCTCTCATTGATGGTTATGCTAGGTCCTCATATTCTTGAAAAAATCCCTGAATAAGATCAAATTATGGTTTTTGCGCAATATTTCTCTCGTATATCAATTTCGCCATATGGATGCCCATATATGGAAAAATTTTAAGGTTTTCAATTTGGTCATTGTGAATACCTTGATAATTTTTTTGACTAGGCAGAAGAGTCTTATCTGGAAACTTCCTTTGTAAGAAGGCGATGTGAAATGCATAGGGTTATTAACAAAAGAATGCATAGCATATAGAAATGTTCAAGGTTTTCAACTTTGTCATTCTATTTACTAGGATAGAGTTGCAGCTTGGCTAAAAAATTATTTTCTTGCACACTTTCTTGCCAGCAAATGTGACCTTCTTACTCTTGTGCATGTTTTCCAAGTAAGAATTTTTGTTTTTTCACAATACTTCATACTTGTCTTAATTTTTGACCTCTTTTATTTTGTAGGTCAGGAATAATTGCAATGGATGCATTGGAAGTTTGACTCATGTGACCCGATATATGTTTGGGGTTTTAATTTCTCAAAATAAAAAACTAACTACCTAGATGTTAATTTCTCAACCAAGAAGTGTCCTTTTATTTCAAGGCAGTCAGAAAAATCTATGCAGGGAAGTAGTAGAGGCTAATAGGGCACTACATGGAATTAACTATGGTCTTAATTTTTCTACTGATTAAAGAAAAATATATCCTATGATTACTGTTACAATATCTTAAATGTAGCAATACCTAATAAATAAAGAAGATAAAAGACAGAAAATAGATGAAAAGGCTATAAATAAACTATGTTCCTAATTTAAATCAAACCTATACTTATAGAATTGAGATATGAATGAATGGATAATCAATCACATTAATTTGGATAACTGTTAAACTCATAATATCAATTAAAGAAAAACATACAAAATAGTCAATCCTAATCTGATACTCTTTCACTAAAAACTATCACTAATTGACAACATTTCCTATTCAAGAAATAGTAATGAGAAACTAAAGAAACAACATATACTTATCTAAGGAAACAACAATTGGAATCAACACAATAAACTATATCATTATCGAACATATAAAATATAAATCAAACTTGAAATAACATTTACCACTCATATAGAAAAAAAACAAGTATTCAGAAAGGAACAACATGATATTAAACTAATCTATTTTACATGAGGGAGACAACACATCGTCCATGGGAGGAGTTAGTTTGTCTTTACAAGAAACTCAGATCAAAATGTGAGTAAGTGAAAATTGAAATTAATTGATAATCCTTTGCGTTAAGAACTCTCAGAAAGTAAATACAATCAGAACTCAGCTCGTGACTCTGTCTCAAGTTTAACAATTGTTCATCATCTCCCAAAGGAAACTTCCTCTATTTATATATTAAAAAATAAAATTACAATAGAATGTTATGAAATGAGGAAGTTCTTGAGAATCAAGGATTCTCAAGATGTTGTATCTAATTTGAGATAAGTATTCTATCTTCGATGGAGAGACCACAAACTATGTTACTGCAATTGACTCCTTATAATAGGAACAACTCGTGCCTACATATTTCCTTCCAACCAAAAAGAGTTCTTAATTCAACTGCCTTGTTTCCATCTTCAAAATCCACATTTATAGAAAAATATTTGTTCCACAAATACTTGGCTTAATTATAGAAAAATGGCCTCGTTCTCTTTATTATAACATAATTTCATAAATAAATAAATTCCACCAAGGCCTATGTTATAATAAGAAAAAGAAAATAAATGTGGACCAAAAAGGAAATAAAATGATATAAGAGCTAAGGAATATAATAAATGAAAATAAGGAAATTACAAGGCCAAACATAAACCCCCAAATAACCTAGTTTCATGTCCTCATTAAATTATTCCTATCGGGAAAAAATGAAATTAATATGTAGAGTAGTTAGGGAATAGGCATCACTGGTTTCTTCTCCTAGGAATCTAAAGCCAACTCTAGATTTGATCTCCTGAAAAGCCAAATACTCATCTTGTGTAGAGAGATCTTAATCAAACTAATAATATAATAGTGGACACCATATGATAGGGAAACAGTACCTGCATCCCATCTAGTTGACACCTAATTCCGCTACAATGGAAAATAAAAATTAACACTAGAAAGGGCTTGTTGAAATCACTACTCTCACATGAATAACCTTAAGTGTATAATGAACATTCAACAATAAAATGATTTTTTTATGGATGTGAAATGTACATAAAGTAGCTTTGGGATCCCCTCTAACCCATAATTCACAATTCTTCTCATTTGTTTCAAAAGTATTGCAAGCCTTCTGCCATTTGATCTGATTTCGAGTAAAGGATATAATAGCTTGCAGTTTAACATCTCCAACAAATTGTGAAATATTTTCATCTCTTTCCCTTCCAATAATAAATTATGGATATACAACCCACATAAGAGATATTTTATAGGTTCAATCTATTTGTGAAGGACTAATATAAAATATAAAACATCTAAAAATTCATAAGAAATACCATGTTGCACAGCTTGAAGTTTAAGCATTAAATACTTCTCTACTAAAAACAAAGCATAACTATAGTTTGGAGCCCTACAAGCCATAATATATGGAATCATAGAGAAAATTTCATTTTTTTTCCTGAGTCAAATTTTGAATTTGCCCTTGCAAATTCTAAATTTTTTCCCAAGAAACATCTAATTTTGCATTTTTTTTTTCACATCACATTTGTTAATTGACAGAATTTCTTGAGAAATTTTTGATGTTGCCTTTGAAGGACTATCTCTTCTTGGTGCTTTTCCATAATTCTCCTCAATTTCTGAACTTTAACTTCCAAAATTAATGGATAGTATGGAGGTACATTGTTTGTTTTCACTCCATTCTCTATGAGAGTTATCTCTTTAGTCTGGGTTTCTATTGTATGGGATTCAATAATTTTTCTCCTTTACTACCTCTATTTTGTCTCACAACCCTCCTTTTTTGGATGGTTTGATGTTGTTTTGCAGTTTCCAATTTTCTCTAACTCTTGTATTTTATTTTTCAAAGTATCATTTTCTTTCTTCAATGTAACAACCCTTCCCAATAATTTTATTCTCTTTTCATCCATCATGATTACAAGACCTTTAGGTTTATTCTTAAGCCTTCCAGAAGGGATTGCTAAAGGAATAATAGGAGGAATATGGGCTTCAGTTGTTGAAAAATCAACAGGAGAATCTTGAGTTACAATAGCTGGAAAATCAACAAAAGGTTATTAATCCATAGTGACTGAATAACCAATAGAATAACCTTGATCCATTATGGTTGAAAGGCCAATAAGAGATTCTTTAACTATAGTATTTGAAGGGTCAACAGGGGGATCTTGGGCTATAGTATATGAAGATTCAATAGGGGGCTCTTGTGCTATAATAGTTGAAGATTCAACATGAGGCTCTTGAGCTATGGTTTTTAAAGAATCAACATGGGAATCTTGAACTTCAGTTGTTGAGAAATCGAAAAATGGGTCTTGTGTCACAACAATTTCTCCTTCAAAATCCATAGATTCTAATAGAAATTCCACCTTTTCTAATTCCTGCACCACTACAACAATATGTAATTCTTGGTCCAAATCCATATTTTCTAATGCTTGTGCATCCTCAGTGTTCTGCATATTTTGATATAAACCCATTTCCTATGAATTTTGACCTTTTTATACTTCTCCATCCATCACAATCCTTTCATTATTTCCTCCTTCCCTAATTCACTCCGATCCATTGCCATTTACATCTGCTCATGTGCATCTTGATCCAAAAAAAATCCCTCTCTCTCACCACAAGATTCTCCAATCAAATATTCTTTTCGCATAGAAGTAATTGATCTTCCCAAAGACACAATAGGAGAAAAGTTTTGTTCTGTTGGTAATTTAGACAATCAATCAAATTTTCTCCTTCCCTCGGGAAAGGTGGCCAAAAATGATACTATCTGTTTCGCCTACTAGGTTTTTCAGTAATAGGAACTTCTTATTGAATGGTTTTAGTTTGTAAAGATTTTGATTGAGGACATGTAAGTTTCAAACACTCTAATTCTAGTTAGAGGACCTTTGAGTGAAAATTTTCAAAATTATGGTTCTTAGTATGAAAGGATTCTGGCTAAATGGTTTATGGATGCAGGATATCAGATCATAAAATTTCTAAATGAATGGTTCTAGTTTGAATAGTTTCAGAGTGAATTATTTCAGGTTGAAGGGTTTCAAACTGGAGGGTTGTCTCACTGTGAAGGATTTTAGGTTGGGGAGCTTCTTATACACCAAAAATTTTCTTTCCTCACACTATACGACTTCCTCTTCCCATTTATTCTTCATTTAGGGTAGATTTCGGTTGCTCAATCACCAACTTATCAGCTAAATTGTCCCCACTATCTCCTCAAAAATTAATTTCAAAATTCTCTCCTTCCTCTACACCCTCCAAGATTTCATTTTTAATTATGAATTTAGGTTTCTCAATTCGAATTGCGGCTTTGGGGTTTTCACCTCCAATTGTGGCTTCGAGGTTTTCACCTCCATTTGTAGCTTCAGGGTTTTCACCTCCAATTGTGGCTTCGAGGTTTTCACCTCCAATTGTAGCTTTAGGGTTTTCACCTCCAAATGTGGCTTCGATATTTGCCACGACATTTTCTAGAGGTATTTCATCATTATTTTTTGTTTCATCCCTTGGTTCTTCATTCATCCCAATAAAATTCTCCCAAGTTTGTTGGGCCTATCGTAAGTTTCTTACAACTAGAGACTTGATCAATGCATGGTGGCTTTCAACCACAGAAGGATATTTTTCTTTTCTAACTCTATGGGAAATTTCATGCAAGATAGATTTTAAAAATAAAGGGATGTTAAGAGATACATTTCGCATTAAGTGTGCCATCAATTTTAGGTGGAAAGCTCGAACCACATCAAATATTATATCGCATATGATATACCTATGAATTATCTTTGCAATTTATTTACATGGTTCTAGAAGTGAATTGGGATTATATCATTTCCCTTTTTTTTTTAATTCCTCGCCTTCATCTAAAAAAAATTGAGTTGCATATTTTAGCGAAGTATGTGGTTCATACCATTTTTCTCCTTGTTCTGTTAAAACTGTGACTTTAGCTACAAACTCCTTTATTACTTGAACTTGTAAATTTCTTACCATTGTCACCCAATCATTCAAATTTTGCATAAACTCCAATGCAATTCCTTTATCGAATATTTGTATTTTTTGGAAGTAGCACACCCATTTTCCACAGTTTAAAATTTTTCTTGCCTCCTTCATAGCTTGTAGCTAGTTCAAATCATACCAGATGTGCTCCCCCCCCCCCCCCTCTTGTGATTGTAGCTCACTCTTGCTATTCAAAGGTGACTAATAGACTCTACGAGAGATTGAATTTTGTATAACTATTTTCTCATCTTTCATGACATAGTTGCAGTAACAACTCTTGAATAACAATGAAGCATATAAATTATTACAACAATGTGACATGAAATACTTGTGACATCACAACCCGCCCCCCCCTCCCCCCCCCCAAACGGGTTTAACAATCATCATCGACCAATGGTAAAATTGGATGCAGCTTATAGGAAGGGGTCATTCAATAAATAATTTCAAATATTAATCCATGGATAATATTTGTACCTCCATATGACTTACCACACAAGATAGTGTTGCGGTTGTCGCCAAAATCTCAACATTGATAAAGAGACTACCTTTTTGAAATCTTCAATACTTGGTTTAATGATTGATGAGCTTGATAACACCTTTATAGGGATAATTACATTATGATGATTGAACAACAAGGGTGCATGAATTAATGCAAAAGACAAAATATTAATATTTGAATGATATACTCAATCATTATTAAGTTAATAAAAATTTCCCTTTTATCATAGCAAGGTTATGATAAATCATATTTCGTAAGAAAATAAAAAGAGTTTCTAAGGGTCCCACATCCCATAGTATTCCCATATATTTTAAATACAAACATCAAAGCATAATAATTATAATAAATTTCGAGCCATTCTCTGAAATATAAAGTATGAAGTTTATTTACCTTATCTTTGAATATAGGAATATTGGTGATTTAATGTGATAAAGGTCCTTCCTAAGGGGATAAATGTTGTGTTTATATATTTCAATCTCCCTTTTACCTAACATAGCCCCACTACTAGTAGGCCTATTTAGTGCTTTGATGGGGTTTCCTTCAAGCATGTCCCCACTGTCAATAGTGTTGTTCAGTACCTTGGCGGGTTTGCTTGTACTTCCAACTTATTGTTATATATATATATATATATATATATATATATATATAGAGAGAGAGAGAGAGAGAGAGAGAGAGAGAGAGAGATGATATTTTAAATCTATGGAAGATGGATGGTGCAAGAGTTTATTTACGTGTGACTTCACTTCTTAAGTTGGATTTTTTAGCACATATTTCACCATATTCCCTTTGTCATTATTACTTTAGTGTGAAGTGATATGGAGTGTTTTATATAATAACACAAAAATTATTTATAGCCATTAATGCCTATGTTGTTATTTTTAGTGGAAATACTCATGGGGATGGTCTTCCATAGAAATATATGACACTAATGATATTTTAATAAGTATTTGTAAAAATTGCTTGAAAAAGGTACCTAAAAGGGATAACTAACATGAAATGAGTCATCACCGTTCAAATATTGAAATTTTAACAATAACACAACCCACTCCCCCCAACTAATTCCCAAGATGGTGAATGTATGGTAAGAGGAAAAGGGTAAGATTTTCAACCAATCATAGTCACTTTTAAAATAATAGCGGATCAAGAGGTTATTATACCTGAATAGTTTTGTTAAAATATATAAAGGAAATACTCTTATTCAGATTTGAGTAAAGGAGCAACAACTGCATCTTGAGGTTGCAACAACTGTGACTTGAAGTTAAAACAACTATTAATTGAAGTAAAAACAACGGTGACTTAAGACAAAAAAAATTATGTAAAACAAAATTGTAAAAAAAAATCAAAGAAAGTAAAGGAAAATAAGTCAAAGAAACGAAAAGTAAAAATCGACAAAAACAATTAATATATATATATATATAGAGAGAGAGAGAGAGAGAGAGGAAATTTACTCAATCACATGTGTGGGGGCAACCATTGATCCATACAATTTTCAAATCTGCATCGTGTGTTATTTTGTGAAGAAAAGACTCGTTTGTGATTGCTTGATGGTAAAGGTGTAGTCGATGACCATTTGCAAGGAAAGAGAGACTAGAATAATCTACAATAGTAAGTTGCACTATTCCATTATCATATGCTTCACTGATCTTGTAAGCTCCTAGCCATTTGGTTTCAAGTTTATTGGGGAATTCTTTGAATATGGAATCATATAGTAATGCCTAGTGACCCTGTTGGAATTTTTTTCTATTGATGAGACGATCATTGCATTTGGACCTCTATTGATGAGATGATCATGCCATTTTGACTTCTATTGCTGAACTATAGATTTCGTTTGAAGGAAAGCAATGTGCATTTCACCTAATTCATTAAGTTTCTCCAAGCATTGTTTCTATGTATTTGAGAGGTCCAGTTCGACTTGTAGGTAAGTATTAAGAGTATTAATCCTGAAATCTATTGGAAAATTTGGATTTTTACTATACAAAATATGGTAAGGTGAAAATCATGTGGTATTACGCCAAGTAGTGAAATAAGCCCATAGATTTTTAGGAAGTTTAAAAACCCAATCTTGGCAATTAGTAGCCACAATTTTTGTGAGGATATTTTCCAACACTTTGTTTGTTCTTTCAACCTGGCCATTCACTTGTAGATGGTATGTTGAGGTAACTATATGATTAATGCCATATTTCTGAAATGTTTTTGAGATTTTATAAGATGGGAATTGTGGCCCTAGATCAGTGACAAGTTCTCTAGGTAAGCCACATCGAACAAAAATTTCGAACAAGAAATTTGAAACTGCCTATTTTGTAGCTCTTGAAAGAGATTTTTCCTCCACCCACTTTTTAACATAGTCAGTACAAACCAAGATATAAGTTTATTTTTTTGAGGGAGGGTTAATGGTTCCCACGAAATACGTATCCCATTTATTAAATGGTTCCACGACTAGTTGCATTTGAAGATTAATTTCATCAGATTAAATAGGATATCCCATTCTCTGGCAGTTGTCACAACCTTGGACATACTTCTTAACATCCTTAAATATTATAGGCATCCTTAATCATTGATGGATTCCTAAATAATTTTCTAAAATTTTCAGTCAAATTAGGAGAATATTATTCCACATTATAAACACAAAGGTTATATTTAATCTCTTTCATTACTATTGTAGATTTCATATTTACTAGAATGTGATGATTTTCTTCATCTCTCCTCAAAATTTCTTCCTTATTCTATTCATGGATAACTAAAACCACATTATCTAAATGAGAGGTATCTTCCACATCTAAATAATTATCAGACATTACATGCTATTTATTGGAATAACATGTTCCCTTTAATCCACATCAATTAAAGTGAATAAAGTTGCGAGTAAATGTTTTTCACCTACAAATTCCAAATCCTTAGGATTTTCATGTAAATCTAAATCAACATGTGAATGAGTATCAATACATGGTTTAGATCCATTAATGAATATATCCATTAGTGATTATTTTTTCTTGTTCATCAGGAAGAGATATATATATCAAAACCATTTAATGACAGAAGGCATACCATTTAAAGGAAATGTATAAAAAAGATGTATAAGCCTTGTATAAAAATATTCGAATAATTCATCTATTTTTATCTTAAGATCATGAAATTCAATCTATTTATGAATAGAGGTAGTTGGAATTATGATCCAAACCCAATAAATATCTTTCTGACAATTGAAATTAAAAAAATTTTAAAAGTGAAAAATCAAATTATTGAAAAGAATATACAAAAGAATGTCATGTAGAAAGAGTCATAGAAAGAGAGTGCAAACAAAGTTGGTAACGAAGCTAGCCCACTGATTGAAATACAACTCTTGGTCTTATATAATATGGAATTACCTTTATTTACTTATTCAAACTCAATTAAAATCCTTTGATAAATCTTATTGCTTTGCCACAAGAAGTCAATCAATAAGACATGATGACCTCTCCTGTCAAAAGAAGCATAAATATTGACAAGAGTGTGTGAACTCTCCACAAAAGAAAAACTATTTACAATCTTCACTCAATAAAAAATAGTGGAATAAACCCTCCATAAAGGGGAAAATTATCAATTCTCCACTCATTGCAAAGGTGGGATTAAAATGGAAAAACATTTCTCCACTCAAGTGCGCATAAAAACATTATAATTTGATAGTCTCATTTTCTTCAAAAATACATCAAATGAATCTCTATATGGCTTCAATAAATTATGCTCAGACTCAAGAACCTGCTGCAATAGACAACTTGGAAAAAGGTTGAGTAATTCCTTCACAATTGGCCTTCAAAGTTAAACAAGTCTGGCTAGTTTTTAGGATATGACTTGCCTCAATTGATTTCTGCTTTATTTCATTTTTCAGCTATGATTTCTTAGTGCACTGCTATAATTTTAACATATAGAATTTGTTGGCCGATGGACCTAGGGTTAAACTCGTAGGGGTGGAAATGCATACACCATACAAAAATTATTTTTTATAAAAAATATGCCTATGTCGAATCAAAATATACCACTTTATACATTTGTTATAACAAATATGAAAACTTTGTTAACATTGGACTGGTAGTCATGTCATATCATACAAATATGTTTAGTGGCTTATTACATTACAACATGTACATATATTTTATATTGATAGTCGATTGGTGGTCCAATAATATACCTCAATGGTGAATTGGAGTTTACTCACCGCAGACCAACATGAAATCGTTGACTGTATATTAAATATTATAACCATAAAAAAATATATGTGTGGTCTATGTTGGCTATCAGACTCTACATTCAGTAGAGAAAATGTTGATGATTAAGTCTGGTGGAGGTTTTTGTAGCATTCAAACTTTGGCAGGGATACAATATTTTGGTGGTCCCCCCCCCCCCCCAAACACCTTTTCCGCCATACCAAACCAACAAAAATTTAAATAAAATTTTGTCGGTTACATTAACAGTGACTCATGTGGTGTAGTGGTGGGTTGTGGAGTTTGGTGGCATAAGGTATTTTCTTTGATTCCTCTAAGACATCCATGCCTTAAAAAAAAAAATTAGCTAATAATTCGGGGCCACGTGGCACCTTACCATCCGACCATGTGTCACTTACTCATTGGCCCAACTCAAGCCAATGAATAGTCCTAATTATTTGGTCATCTTATAAAATATCAACTTGCAGTAGGTCCACCTATCAATCAATGGTCCATGTCAGTGCTATTCAATGGTCCACTCACACTATACGGTCCTGCCAACGTGTCATCCAGTTAGTAGCCAACCATACAGACTGCCACATGTCGATTTGTCACTAGTTGAACTATTATTCTTTGACTCTACCACATCACATATTGGGAGTGCCATGTATCATCTCTTGGGAATATCAGTTCATTAATACATCATGTACAACCCTACCAAAATGGAATTGTGCGGGCCTAGCATGTGGCATCTCTGCCCAACATTTGTGCTTTGTCTCAAAAACTTCAAATCACAATATCTCAGCCATATGAACTCAATTTTTTTCTATTAAAATTTCTTTGGATTCCTTATGATGAGCATTATTCCATGGTACAATTTTCATGAAAATTTGATCACTTTTAGTTTTAATAATTTATGAGATCCTCCTAGATCGTACCTTCACTCAAAAACAGATTTTGGTCTCCAAAAGCTTATAACAATATTCATTATATTATAAGATAAAAATAGGAAATTGTGGTCATTTCAACATTTTAAAAAAAACTTGTTACCTCTCACCACACACATAGGCTCACCATCACTTGCTTAACAGAGTTAGCCTAGGCTCTCCTCTCTTGGTTTCACTTCTTCAAGGGTTGATTATGGAACAATGGCCACAACTACCTCCTTTACTATCACAACTTCCATTTGGATAGGTGTTGGCACTTATTTGGGACTAGGTTCAACAATAATTTTCCCCTTTTCTTCTACTTCCTCCTATTGGCTAGGTGCACACTTTGATTTAGGAACTACCATAGGATCCTTATTTTCCTCTACCACATCCTCCTGTTGTATACATTCTTTCTTATTTTTCTTTTTGGAACTCTAATGGACCTTTGTATGGACTTTCCATCATTTGGAATTTTAGTGCCTAGTGATGTTATAATGTGTGAAAAAATTTATACACTTGTTCCTAGGAATGAAGGGCTTCAAACCAAATAGAGTTTGTGGGTCCTCTTTTGGCTATTTTTCCTTGCTAGTTTCCATTACCTCCTTGTAAAAATAATTTTGTTTTCTACATCTCACCACACAATGATTAGGTGACTGAAAAAAATGTACAAGGTTATTTTTTCCAAAAATGTTGAACAAATTTCTTTTCATCGAAGAAAGATTTAGATTCATACCCTTTACTATCATCTTTTCCATGAGCTTATTGTGAAAAACTAGATTCACCACCACTATCACTACTCTAATGTGACGTGTCCTCAAAATGTGTATAATTATTTGATATCAACTGTCATTCATCAATAGAAGAATTTTTTTACTTCCATCATTCTAGAACATCCTTCATCCAAACCAAATACGACATATCAAGGCCTTTCTACGACCTCAGTAGATATTGTAATTCCTTGATTTTTTATGCCAATACCTTTGCCTATGTACCCCATATTTATGAGCAGCTTCCACCCAATGCCTTTTGTATGATTTTCAAAAGCACCAAAAAAGTTATTTTCATGAGGAGAACAAGGAGAAAAATATGAGTTTGAGGCGGATTTAATAGGTTCATTTCTCTTTGGCGATGATTCCCTTTTGTAGTCCACATCATTTTTTGGTGAGGATACCCAACTTTATTGCAAGTCATGTTTTGGCGAGGATTCCCAATCACAATGTACATCATGTTGGGTTATGCCAGTAAATTGATTCTACCTTGTAGGACTCATTTATTTCTTTATAGTGGAGATTTCACCAAATTTCTCCTCAATGTAAATGTAATGTAACTTACACTTATCTTCTTCGTAAATATCCATATTCCTTCACAATTCAACAATCTCTTCTTGTAGGCATTGGTTCACGGCCTCCAACTCTTGAGTTCTTTCACTCTCAAGAGTTATTTCCATATTTTCACTTAACCTGCAATGTCAACCTGGGTTGGATAAAATAAATTTTCTGATATCTGCAATTATTTTCACTCATGTATGTAATGTAAATATTTGTACAAAAAATTGGGTTGAGTAATGGGACACATATTCTAGAGGATGGGGAGGTTACTTCTTGGGAGTTTTTTTTTAATTATTTTTTACAATAGAAAAAAAAACAAGCTGGTACATAACAATTGATAGATGGGTAAAAGGGGAAAATCTTAATTTTCTTATCAACTGTGCTTTCTACAATAGTGGATAAGAAAATTGTGACTGAAAATTTTAAAATTTTCCATCTAGTATAGTATGTTGGCTATCCACTACTACCAATTAAACAACATTTAACAACCTTGGGATCTACAGGAAGTTGGCATTCTCGTCATTGGCTGACAATATTCTATTGGAAAAAATCACTATTAAAAAGGATACAATCCCAACAACAAGAAAAATATCAACAAAAAATTGGGGGACAATGTAATAGCTAGGAAAAAAGACATTTTTCATTGTCTGGGATGACACAAGAAAAATGCAGTGGTTCAATTTTCTTAGGGAGCAAAGAGGAAAAAAAGGGAGAAGTCAAATTACTAAAGGGAGAGAACAAAGAAAGAGGATTTAGACTGAAAAAAGGGATACTGAACTTTGCACTACAAAAGGACAAGAATTCGAAGAGGAAAAGATAATCAAAACCAGAGAGAGTAGAACATAGAGGAAAATAAGTGGATAAGTAGAGAAAACACATGGAAACAAAGAAAAAAATTTGGTTGGCAAGAAGAAAAAAAGAAATAACTCCACATGAGGAAGTAATTTCCTCTCGAGTCCCCATTGAACATAGGTTAAATATGGTGTTTCTTAGAAACCCATGAGGGTTGGGGTGGAGGAGTTATTCCTAGGAAAATTTCTTGGAATATTTCTACAAGCTTCCTTGATGTATATTTGATTTTGTTGTGGTTCTGGAGTCCCCAAATTGGGCGGAATCCATAATGCTAAACTTGGAAGGATGGAGACAAAAATTCTCTAGACTCCCTGTGCACTTGTTCTTGCAATTCAGTTGGTGGGTGGAGGTGGACGAATCTCTAGACTCCCTAGTAGAACTGGTATTTTGTTTAAATCCCTCAAAAAAAATCCCTTGACAGTCTCTGGAATTTGGCTCGAGGTTCATAGCTTCAAGTGAGCACTAGCTACAACAATCTATGGTTTGATGGAGATTCATAGTTCGAGATTCTATTGCCCAAAAATTTACAAGATAAGTGCTCCTCATTTATTTTTCCATGATAATGAGTGTGTGTTACATTTATGGTATGAAATTGTCTTATTAATGTATGGTGCATGGCTTGTGATATATTTTTCTACAATATTAACCCATATGTTGTTGTTACAGCTTCAAAGGTGATGAAGCAATATGTAGTTGTCTTGGTCATGTTTTTCAATAACAAATATGGAATCTCTAGTCTAATTGCAGTGGCATAATCTTGAGATAGTTGCAAGTTATACTAGCACTAGTAAATTTTCCTTCTCTAGGTTTATTTCTTTACCTATTTCACCTGGATGAAATTCCCAGTGTCAAGTAGCATATGCCCTCGTTCTAGGCTTGCATTATATTTCTCTACATTCAAGAAGAAAAATCTTGCCTTCAATGTAGTTAATAATATTCTCTCATGTGCTTGATGTCTTGTTTTTTATGTTTCTAGAATAGATATGAGTGTGCACCTGTGATATATATTATGAGATTTATTCCTCATTGATAAATGTTCAACACACAGGTTTCTTGATACTTCGTTAGTGATGGAATTTTGGTTGTTAAATTTGATAGAATTTATGTTTAGGAAGGTGAGACTAGAATACATCTGTATATGCATATTCTCATTTTGGGTAGAGACAGTTGTGGTCTTTGTGTTATGTCAATAGTAGCACCTACATATGTGTTACCCAGTCATTTTTTCTACATATCTATGTATGTATGGAAGGAATTGTGAGTACTAATATATATATATATATATATATATATATATATATATATATATATATATTAGTACTCACAATTCCTTCCATACATACATAGATAAGTAGAATAATTATAAGATACTACATGCATAATTGTATTGTATTAGGGGTCGTATCTAATTTATGCTGCAGGGTGAATTGTTTATTCGGTAATATTGTTATAGCCCTAGTATATACATATGTGCGTGTATTATGTATTGGCTCTTCCGTGAGGAATTAAAAAACCTATAGGCCTGTAGGAATTGCAAACCAAAATGGTCTCTGAAGAAACTCCTGAGGACTATGGCTCGTACCCTCTGCAATAATATAGTAAAATAGGATTTTAGATAGCAATGATAACTATTTTCTCTACACACCACATCATAACGGAGCAATATAACTAAGTGTTCCAAAGTGTCGTAACTAAGATTGTTTCAGTGTTTGTAATATAAAATTAATGGTAGATTGAATATACTAAAGGTAGACCATAATGGTTGCATTATCCTTTTATCATAGAAACATGACTTATATAATTTGGATTTGGGGTTGGGAGTCAAACCCCATCACCAACATGATGCACCACAGAGAAAGGTTGGAATGATTTTGAGTCAGGGTCAAACTTACGTCTTGACGGGTGAGTTGAGGATGGGGCTAGGCCCAAAGGGAAAAAGTGAAGGTTGCCACAAAAGACTGGCCAACCTCCAACTTAGATTTCCATGGAAACTACGCTCACCGTAATATGTTTTTTTGTGTGGTAATATACATATACATATACACACACACATATATATAATATTTTTTTGAATCATATGTAATGCACATACAACACATATAAGTTGCGATATGGGAGCTATGTAATATGCATATGAAAATAAAAAACTGTAATTTATGGAAGTGTATATATGTATATACACATAGTTGCAGTGTAACCATGGGTAGGGGATTAATATACATTATCTCGTAATCTCATACAACCTTGAGCATATAAACTTGGGTGGAGGCCATAACAACTGGACGGTGGTCATTCACCAAATAAATTGATGGTCGAACATCCCTCCCAGTGATGTCGGCGAGTGGTGGGGTCACACTGTTGCTGATACTGTTGAATGAGCATCTCAATTTAACGGTGATGATCCTAGCAAGGGTTCCTCCCTTTGACATCAGTATAATGGAGGCAAGCCCCACTCACCATGGATCTAGTTTATTGCTCATGGTCATCAGATGATATGTTGATAAATGGACTGTTCGATTATGTACACACACATATATATTAATACCAACATATATAAGTAAAGGGTATATATATATATATATATATATATGATAGTCAACATAAGAGCTCCAAAAAAATTAGAATAGGAGTATAAAAAACCATATATTATAAGGCGTGGAATGATGCCATTGTCGTGTGTGTCTATCTATATATATAGAGAGATAGATATATATATATATACACACACACATGATAGGGAATGGGGCAATATGGTTGACATGTGGCTTAAGGCGTTGATGGTTCACGTTGGATTTAATCACTAAATATGGTGATTTCAAAGTGATACACCATGTAGGCACTACATGGAGGGCACATGGGCGCCACGTGGCCAAAAAGGAGAAATGATCATTTTAAATGAATAAAATTTTAAGGTGGTGTAACTTCAAATACAAGAATATAAATTGGATAAAATTTTATTTCATAGGAAACGTCTTGTCAAGAAGAAGGTGATGGTGATGTATACTTTGAATTTTGAGAACCTGAATGGAAAAAAATCCCATTTCTATAACTATACAAGAGAGATTGGATTAACAAGTGAAGACTTCACCGAGGTTAAGTTGAGTTTTTTACGAGTGGTATCAAAGCATTCAACACTTAGATTGGATGGGTTTTGCAATGGGAAATTAGTAGCAGAATTTTGCAATGGGGTTTAATGTTAATTTTTAGAAAAATAATAAGACAAATATTAGGTGTTAAAATTAGGTCTAAATTATTTGATTGCATGAATAATTAATGTGATCACTTTGTGATTTTTTTATGTAGTGTGGACTAAAACTTGATATTTTTTCATTGCCATTGATAAGATTACAATTGTGTATTTTTTTTATTGTGCAAACATGTATATTGATGCTAATAATTTTTTGATTGACTAACATTTGTATGTTGATATGGATTGTTTGTTTCAACCAACTTTCCATAAAATCTTTGCAAAAACCAAGATCATGGGTATGATTTATTGTCATTTATTTATATTATAGTGTCTTTAACAATTATGTGTGAATGATAGCACATAAAAAGTGGAAAAAGAAATTAAAATACAAGAGAATGAGGAACAGAATGGTTCAATATAGCTTTGATCAATCAAAACATGGAAATGAAGAGGCTAAGACAAATTAAGAAGAAAGATTTGTTTTCCAAGGGGGAGGGGAAAGCTCTCTTGACGGGATGGATACCTTACTGGAGATTGAGGGCCGAGGTCAGAATCTTAAATGTAGATAATGAAATATGGTAAGAGCTTAGGAGAAGCAAGTTGAGATAAATGTAGTCATATTACAAAGACTCTCAGACTTATAGAGACAAAGGCAGCAAGAGCTAGGAACTAGTCATAGAGGCAAGAGAAGCCTTTGGGAGTCAAAAGAGAAGAAAAATGGGGTGGATGGTAGCAAGTCCAAAAAGCGTCATAGGCATGAGATTGAAGACATCGTGAGAGGGAATGCACCACTGAGTACCCCAGAAGGAAGAATTCACACATATGTGCATCACTCTAGTAGATATTCTGGCTCTACTACCAGGAGGCACCATCATCACTCTCATCATCATCATCATCATTAGAGAAGGAGAGAAAAGGACTATATTCTAGAGGAATTTAAGAAATCCAAGCATCTCGCATTTGATGGAGACATGAAGAAATATGAAGATGTAGAAACTTAGTTTCTTGGCATGAAGAAATTCTTTGGAATCCATGATTATTCCGAGAACCTGAAAGCCAATATTGCCATCTATAGTCTAAAAGGAAAAGAAAATATAGGTTGGGAATATTTAAATAATGTCAGAGGCATCACTAAATAATATTTTACTTGGAATGAATTTGAAAATCCCTTTAAAAATCAATATTTATTAGAGCGATATTATGACAAAAATGAAAAATGAATTTATGAGCTTAAGATAGGACAAATGTGGATGATGAGTATGTCACCAAGTTCTTGGAATTACTATGATATGTGTTATATCTAAAATCTGAGAAGGCCAAAATCAAAATATTTATTAGTGGGTTTCCTATGGAATTGAGAAACAAAATTGAATTGTTGAAACCTCAAACATTGAATGATGCCATTAACAAATTGAAACACTTCTATGAGCAAGAAAAATGATTTCCATCAATTAAAGGCGATTGGAAAGAAAATAAAAATGATAGAAATAAAAAGAAGCGGCCAAAGTAAATCGTGTAAAAGAAGGGACCCATGCCCTAGCTAGAGCAAGCTAATTTAAATGGAAATTCGACCCACCTCATAAAATTCATGCATATCAGTGGGGAAAAGAGAAAAGTAGAGATGATGTAAAATAACAATTAAAATTTTGGACCTGTGATGAGAACCATAGAAAAAGAGATTGTCAAAAATAGAAAAATGCAAGGCCAAATATTTATAGTTCCCAAGAAGCTTGAACTATAGGGGATGTGGCTCAGAGTTTGGCAAAAATTTATAGAGCCATGGAAAATCGTCAGGAAAAGCACCAAGAACCCATAATTGAGATAGAAAGTAAGTTGTGTAATTAATTTTTTTCCATTTTAATTTACCCTAGTTCTAACTACAGTTGTACCAGTGTAGAGCTAATTGAAAAATGAAAATTGGTTAAAGAATTGCATGCATAGACATGGTTAGTCCAATTTGAAATAAGAAAAAATAACAAAATTAGCTATTGGGTGAAATCATATGCATTTGACCTCAGTGACATGGCCAAAACAACATATTTAAATTTGATTCCATTGGGTGCATACAACATATCATTGGGCATGGAATGGTTGTACACACACAGAACTAAGGTCGATTGTTTTGAAAAAACAATTGAATGCATGGACGATGTCGGAAAAAGAAAAACACTACAGGGAAAGTGAAATCCACTTTCAGTGAGTATGATTGATCACAAAAATTGATCCAAATTTATGCAGGAACACAACAGAATACACATATAACCATAAATACAAATATGTAGTGGAAATAATACTTCATTTAATTAATACCAAAGAACTGAAATTTGCTTACAGACAGAATGGAAATAAAATAGCTAGGGCGCTAGTAGCTTATCTCTAAGAAGTGATGTGGAGGCTACAGACCTTTGAATTGTGTTACAATGAGGCTCGAGGGCCTATTTATTATTTAGAAACAATTTAAAACCCTAAACATCCAAAACCCTAACCCTAGGAGATGAAGTGCCAAAACTATGGGCCCCATTTGGGTAAATTGGTGTTTCAACTCAGCCGGGGACGTAACTTTGGCATACGATCTCCATTTGACGCGCCCCATACCTTGTTAGAAATATCTATACGAGGAATAAAACTTTATATGTGAGAAACAATGGTCCATGGACCCATTTTTCTCCCAAGTTTCCCAAAAAACGTCTTTTAGGGCCTCAAAATGGCGCCGAATGTTGAGGACCCGAAAAACTGCTAAAAATAGTAAGTCATGTCGAAACTGAAAAACTAAAAGAGACAATGGTGGGGCTCCAAGTGGAATAGGCGGGTGGCCATGAATATCCACCTGGATCATTCCTCCCCCCTTAGGACGCAATGGTTCCCATTTCGTTGAGTTCCTCCATGAGATGAGGAAACTTCTGCTGAACTTGGTCCCTGGTGAACCACTTTCCTTGGTGTAGGAGTTGGCCAGCTTTGACAACTTAATACAGTTGCATCTTCTATTGGTGATTGTTCTTGAATTGAATGTCCATGATACAATCTATGGTGGCATTTTCCATGCATTCTGGGTTTAACTCTGTTGGTGTGAGTTGTTAATGTGAGAGGTGTCCAATAGAGGTGGGAAGTAGGGACGAAGGCGGTCCACATGGAATACTAGGTGCAGACACATGAATGGTGGAATACTGAGCTCTAAGGAATTTTTCCCTACAACCTTGGCAATGGTGTACAACCTATATCGGAGTGGTCAAAGCTTGTGGTGGGGTCCAGTGAGGCACTCCTTCTAAAAATGTAGCTACACTTTGTCACCCACCTAGAAGTTGTGTGGCACCTGGTGTTGATCATTTCATTACTTGTACTTAGCATTGGCTTTGTCCAATATGTCATGAACCTATTGGTAGATGTGCTAAATTTTCTCAATGAAGCTGTTTGCTTTGTTAGCTTCAGACTGGACATGAGCTGAATCGACCTAAGTAACCGCAAATGGCATGGCTACATCAATGGGACATAGTGGTTGGAGTCCCAAACCTACCTAAAAGGGGCTATGGTTGGTTGAGTTGTGGAGAGACCGATTATAACTGTGTTGTACATAGGGGAGGCTCTCATCCCATGTGTGTGGATTTTTTGAATTGTACATGCGCAGAAATTCTACAATCATCTTGTTGACAAACTCCATCTGGCCATCAGTTTGGGGATGGAAAGATGTGGACTTGGTGAGCTTGGTGTCAAGCATTGACTAGAGGTTGGAACAAAATGTGCTGAAGAACCTATTGTCCCAATCTGATATGATAGACTGTGAGATCCCAAAGTGCACCCACACTCGTTCAAAGAATATTTTAGCAGTGGCCTCTATTGTGATATTCTTCTCGCAGGCCGCCATAATTGCCACCTTCGAGAATTTGTTGATGACCATGAAAACACAGTCATTTCCATGCTTAGTAAAAGGAAGGCCCAACATGTAATCCATGGAGATGGATTCCCAAGGTCGACTAGGGGTAGGTAGCAGAGTATATAGGCCTTTTTTCTTGATGGTCGGTTTGGCAATGGCATAATCAGTGCAGGATTTGATGTACTTCCCGACATCCTGTCGAAGGTTCGGCTAATAGAAACACTTTTGTAGTACTGCCATTATTTTCTCGACCCCGAAATGCACAACGAATCAAGTGTAATGTGATTCGTATGTCATCTTGGCATGCTCGCTTGAAGGAACACAAAGCTGTAACTAGGTGACATAACAATGCATCTTGGAGGTGAAAATTTAGAACTTGCGTACCCCCCAACAGTGCCTTGTATGTGTGGCCAAATTCTGGATCACTCTTGTAGAGAAACAACCAATCAAAAGTCTCATGCCCACAAGAGCTAAGAATGGTGGCTAGCGCCACGATTGGTGGTCGACTATTGGTGCTACCCTTATTGTACTTGATGTTCAACTGAAACTGTTGCAAATATGTGGACCACTTATGAACTCTAGGTACTGGTGATCTCTATGGATGATTGTTTCCTTTCCCAAAATGTAATGCTTCCATTATCGACAAGCCTGCACAATGGAATACATTTCTTTATCATAAGTGGGATACTTGTGAAATGTGTCGGATAATGTCTCACTGTGATATGCCACTAGATTCCCCTATTGAGTAAGAACTGACCCAATAGCAAAGTCAGGGGCATATGCCTCGATCTCAAATGTTGTTGCAATTCTGGTAATGTGAGCACTAGGGCAGAACAAAGGTGATGTTTCAATTCTATCAACGCCTTCTGTTGAGATTCCGACCAAAATAATTTTTCTTTTGCTCCTCCCTTGGTGACTTGACCCAAGGGCCAAGTGATATGAGAGAATCCCAACACGAACCTGCAGTAGAAATTAGCAAGACCCAGAAAGCTGCGAAGCTCTGTTAGAGTGGTTGGGGCTAGCCAATCCCAAATGATTTGGATCTTGTTTGGATCCAAATGCAACCCCCTTTCATCAATAATGTATCCCAGATATTGAACTTGAGTCATGCCAAAAGTGCACTTCTCCAAATTGGCACACAACTTGTGTTGCCACAGTGTTTGGAGGACTTGTTGAATGTGGTGGAGGTGCTCTTCCCAAGTCTGGCTGAAGATCAGAATGTCATCTGAGTACACCACTACAACTGAGTTGGTGAATGGTCGTAATATGTCTTCCATCAACCTCATGAAGGTTGCGGGAGCATTTTTCAACCCAAAATTCATGAATAGTCATTCGAAAAGGCCCTCCTTGAAAGGCAGCCTTCCACACATCGGAGGGTTCGATTGGTACCTAGTGATACCCAAACTTCAAGTCGATCTTGCTGAAATATTTTTCCCCTTTGATTTGGTCTAGAAGGTCATCAATCCATGGGATTAGGTACCTATTCTAGATAGTGATCTTGTTCAGTGCCCAATATTCAATACGGAGTCTCCAAGTCCCATCCTTCTTCTGTACCAACGCGATCGGGCTCTCGCAGGGTGATGAACTTGGACGGATGTGACCTTTTTGGAGCAGCTCCTGAACCTTCCTCTTAATTTCATCGTTCTCCAGAACTGAGCACCATTAGATCAGTCCATTGGGTAGTGGGGTCAGATCAATGGGGTGCTTGACCTGAAAATGCAGAGGAACCCCTGTGGTTGAGGTGAAGATGTCCCCGTACTCCTCCACAACCTTGTCTATTTGTTGTTGTTGTGCAGAGGAACCTTGTCTAGAGGTCATGGCCACAATATTCTTCTTTCCCTAGGGAAAGATCATCAGGAAAAAAAAATTCCTGGTTTGGGAAATGAGCTTACTGCATTTTTTTGCAGTAACCAAAGAGATAGCAACAGGCGGTGGTACCTCTGGTATCCTGTAAAAATTATTTCCCAAATTAACAATAACAGCATGAGGCTGGGACTCATACACAACATGTCGCTTCCACAAGTATGGTTGGCCTAATAATACATTAGAAACATCAAGAGGAGCAGTGTCACATAATACCTCATCCGTGAATGGCTTAATTCTATAGGGAAGGTGGCAGTGCTGGCTGACGCAGATATACCGTAATTGGTGAAGCCACCCGATAGTGTATGGCTATGGGTGTGCTGTGGTTGACAAGCCCAACTACTTCATGGCATCGAATTAAATGAGGTTCTTTTGGCTCCCATTGTCGACAATTAACTATAGTGGGGAACCCTTTACCCACATCTGGGAGTGGAACAGACGCTCATCCTCGTCTGGATCTTTCGGTTCCTCCTTTTGGATCTTTGTAGTGGCAACAATGGCATTGGGATCCGCATCAATAATTTGTTTCCCTTTGTCATTCCCCTTTTCATGTTCTAATTCTGAGTTGTAGCATGCATCTGAATCAGAAGCCCTCATCTTGGCCACCAGCGACTGCTTGCCCTGACACTCACTTGTGTTGTGAGTGGAGCTCTTATGGAACTCACACCAATTTCCCATGTCCTTCTTTGGCTTCACGGTGTTGTTATTTTCTTGTGGATTTGACAGGTTGTCTTGGGCTTCCATGCCTTGGATTTGTCCTTTATTCTGTGGTTTGGGGGCACCTTTCCCCTGCTTTTGATTCGCAGATCCAAAGTATCGCTTCTTTTGTTTGAATTTCTGCTCAATCATGGTAGCATACTGATATGCCGTACCAAGTGAGGAGATGTCGAGGAACTCCATTTCCTCCTGAATGTATCTATGCATAAAACTATGATACTTTAGCACTAGATGTTTCTCTAAATCTTTGAAACCTAACTTTGTGTACAAGGTATGGAACAGATTCGTTAGCTCATGCACATCTTGATCCCTTTGTTGCCGCAGTGTGGTCCATTGTATGTACTTGTCCTCATAGCTCCCCATGAGATAGTATTTCTCTTTCATGGCATCTCAGAAATAATTCCAAGTTGGTATGACTGAGAACAGAGAGGGTTCTGTCTCGTCCTTTTTCTCACAGTAGGTTTTCCACAAGTCCTTGACATGGGGGGTAGCTTTGAGGAGTGCAAAAAGAATCTTCTCCTGGTCGGAAAAGTCATGAACTGAGAAATATCCTTCTAATATATTCAACCATCTATATACATCATCTACATCTATTTGACCCTCAAATATGGGAATTTCAAAGTTTACTTGTAACTTAAAGGGAGTCGCGCCTCAAGAGTGGTTGCTGGATGCAGATGTGTCACCGGTGGGCAGTCATTGAAGGATCTGGGAAAAGTTATCTATAATCGCGTTCCTTTGTTTTTCTAGGGCCTCCTAGAGAAATATTTTGATAGGATCTACTGCTCCCTCACATTTCTTTTCATCCCCCATGGGCGGCCATCAGGGTTTGCAAGGCTGATCTTGTAAAGGCTCCACTAGATCGAGCCCTAACTCCTTATACCCCGACCTTGTTGGGGACTAGCAAAGAAGGATAGAGAAAAAACAAACCCCTCTGATACCACTGATCTAGATTTATGCAGGAACGCAACAGAATACACATATAACCATAAATACAAAGATGCAGTAGAAATAATACTTCATTTCATTAATATCAAAGAACTGAAATTTGCATATAGACAAAATGGAAATAAACTAGCTAGAGAGCTGGTTGCTTATCTCTAAGAAGAGATGTGGAGGCTATAGGCCTCTAAACTATGTTACAATGAGGCTCGAGGGCTTATTTATTATTTAGAAACAATGGAAAACCCTAAACATCCAAAACCCTAACCCTAGGAGATGAAGTGCCAAAACTATGGGCCCCATTTGGGTAAATTGGCGTTTCGACTTCCTAGGGACGTGACATTAGCATACGATCTCCGTTTGACATGCCCCATACCTCATTATAAAGATATATATGAGGAATAAAACTTTATATTTGAGAAACATCGGTCCATGGACCCATTTTTCTCCCAGGTTTCCCAAAAAACGTCGTTTAGGGCCTCAAAACGGCTCTGGATGTTCAGGACTCGAAAAACTGCTAAAAATAATAAGTCGTGCCGAAACTGAAAAAATGAAAGAGATAATTGTGGGGCCCCTAGTGTAATAGGTGGGTGACCACCAATATCCACCTGGATCATTCCTCCCCCCTTAGGAAGCAATGATCCCCATTGTGTTGAGTTCCTCCATGATATGAGGAAACTTCTTCTGTTGAACTTGGTCCCTGGTGAACCACTTGCCTTGGTACAGGAATTGGCCAGATTTGACAACCCAATATAGTTGGATATTCTGTTGGTGAGTGTTCTTTATTTTCATGTCCATGATACAATCTGTGGTGGTCTGTTCCACGCAGTCTGGGTTTAACTCTGTTGGTGTGAGTTGTTCTGCAATGTCAATGGTGTCCTGTAGAGGTGGGAAGTAGGGAAAAAGGTAGTCCACATTGAATACTGGGTGCAGACCATGGAATGGTGGAATAATGAACTCGAAGGAATTTTTCCCTACAACCTTGGAGATGGTTTATGGCCCATATCAGAGCAGGCGAAGTTTGTGGTGCGGTCTAGTGAGGCGCTCCTTCTGCAAATTTAGAACACTTTTTCGCACACCTGGAAGTTGTGTGGCACTCGGTGTTGATAATTTCGTTGATTGTACTTAGCATTGGCTTAGTCCAATATGTCATGAAACTATTGGAGGATGTGCTAAATGTGCTCGATGAATTTTTTTTCTTTGTCAGCTTCATACTAAACATGAGCCGAATCGGCCTGAGTAGCTGCAAATAGCATGGATATGTCAATGGGACATAGTGGCTGGAATCCCAAGCCTACCCTAAAGGGGCTATGGCCAATTGAGCTATGGAGATATCGGTTATAAATGTGTTGTACATAGGGGAGGATCTCATCCCATGTGCGTGGATGCTTTGAATTGTACATGCATAGAATGTGTACGATCATCCTGTTGATGACCTATGTCTAGCCATCAGTTTGGGGATGGAAAGTTGTAGACTTTGTGAGCTTGGTGTCCAACATTGACCAGAGGCTGGACCAAATTTTGCTAAGGGACCTGTTGTCTCGATTTGATATGATAGACTGCGGGATCCCAAAGTGCACCCACACTCGTTCAAATAAGAGTTTAGCAGTGGCTTCTGTTGTGATATTCTTCTTGCAGGATGCCATAATTTCCATCTTTGAGAATCTATCGACGACCACGAAAACATAGTAGTTTCCATGCTTAATAGAAGGAAGGTCCAACATGTAATCCATGGAGATGGATTCTAAAGTTTGACTAGGGATAGGTAGCGGAGTATAGAGGCCTTGCTTCTAGATGGTCGGTTTGACAATGGTGCATGCAGTGCAAGATCTAATGTACTTCCCTACATCCTGTCGAAGGTTCGGCCAATAGAAATACTTCTGTAGTACTGCCAATGTTTCCTCGACCTCGAAATTTCCAACGAATCGACTGTAGTGTGCTTCTCATATCATCTTGGCACGCTCACTTGAAGGAACACAAAGGTATCCTAGGTGACATAACATTGCATCTTGGAGGTAAAAATTTGGAACTTGCGTACCCCCCAAGAGTGCCTTGTATGTGTGGCCGAATTCTAGATCGCTCTCATAGATAAATGGCCAATCATAAGTCTCATGCCCGCAAGAGCTGAGAACGGTGGTTAGCACCATGATCAGTGGTGGGATATTAGTGCTACCTTTCTTGTACTTGATGTTCAAATGAAACTGTTGCAGATATGTGGGCCACTTCTGATGGCGATCGTTATGCAACTTCTCTTGTGTCTGTATGAATTGCAGGGATTGGTGGTCTATGTGGATGATTGTTTCCTTCCCCAAAATGTATTGCTTCCATTTTCGACAAGCCAGCACAACGAAATACATTTCTTTATCATAAGTGGGATACTTGCGAACTATGTCGGACAATGTCTCACTGTGATATGGCACTGGATGCCTCTATTGAGTAAGAACTGCCCTAGTAGCATAATCATAGGCATCTGTTTTGATCTCAAATGGTTGTTGCAAGTCTGGTAATGTGAGCACTGGGGTAGAATAGAGGCGATGTTTCAATTCTATGAACACCTTTTGTTGAGATTCCGACCAAAATAATTTTTCTTTCACTCCTCCCTTGGTGACTTGACTCAAGGGCTAAGTGATATGAGAGAATCCCAACATGAACCTATGGTAGAAATTAGCAAGACCTAGAAAGCTGCAAAGCTATGTTAGAGTGCTTGGGGCTGGCCAATCCCAAATGACTTGGATCTTGGTTGGATCCACATGCACCCCCCTTTCATAAATAATGTATCCCAGATATTGAACCCGGGTCATGCAAAAAGTGCACTTCTCCAAATTGGCACACAACTTGTGTTGCTACAGTGTTTGGAGGACTTGTCGAATGTGGTAGAGGTGCTCTTTCCAAGTTTGGCTAAAGATCAGAATGTCATCCAAGTACACCACAAAAAATGAGTTGGTGAATGGCCACAAGATGTCTTCCATCAACCACATGAAGGTTGCGGGAGCGTTCGTCAACCCGTAAGGTATGAAAAACCATTCGAAAAGGCCGTCCTGGGCTTTGAAGGTGGTCTTCCACACATCATAGGGTTGATTGGTACCTGGTGATACCCAGACTTCAAGTCGGTCTTGTTGAAATATTTCGCCCCTAAGTTGGTCCAGAAGGTCATCAATCCATGGGATCGGGTACCAATTCTAGACAGTGATATTGTTCAGCGCCTGATAGTCAATAGAGAGTCTCCAAGTCCCATCCTTCTTCTGTACCAACACGATTAGGCTCCCACAGGGCGATGAACTTGGTTGGATGTGACCTTTCTAGAGCAGCTCCTGAATCTGCCTCTTGATTTCATCGTTCTCCAAAATAGAGCACCGATAGATCGGTCCATTAGGTAGCTGCACACATGGGTTCATATTAATGGGGTGCTTGACCTGACAATGCAGAGGAACTTCTGTGGGTGAGGTGAAGATGTCCCCGTACTCCTCCAAAACCTTGTCCATTTGTTGTTGTCATGTAGAGGAGCCTTGTCTGGAGGCCGTGGCCATAGTATTCTTTTTTCCCTGGGGGCAGACCATCAAGAAAAAAAATTTCTTGGTTTGGGAAATGAGCTTACTGCATTGTTTTGTAGTAACCAAATATATAGCGACAGGTGGTGGTACCTCTGGTATCCTTTACAACTTATTTCCCAAATTAAAAATAACCGTGTGAGGATGGGACTCATATACAACATGTTTGTTCCACAAGTATGGTTGGCCTAATAATACATCAGAAACATCAAGAGGAGCAATGTCACATAATACCTCATCCGGGAAGGGCTTAATGCTATAGGGAAGGTGACACTGCTGGCTAATGCGAAGATCCCGCCCTTGGTGAAGCCGCTCGATGGTGTATGGCTATGGGTGTGTTGTGGTCGGCAACCCAACCTCTTCATGGTGTCTTCTGAAATGAGGTTCTTTTGGCTCACATTGTCTACAATGAACTGTATCGGGGAAATATTTACCCACATCTGGGAGTGGAAGAGTCACTCCTCCTCCTCTGGATCTTCCAGTTCCTCATTCTGGATCTTTGTAGTGGCAATAGTGGGATTGGGCTCCGCATCAATAATATGTTTCCATTTTTGAATTCCCTTGTCAAGTTTTGATTCAGAGTCAGAGCATGCATTTAACTCAAAATCTCTCATCTCAACCATGAGCGACTACTTGGCCTGACACTCACTTGCGTTGTGAGTGGAGATCTTATGGAACTCACACCACTTTCCTGTGTCCTTCTTTGGCTTCGCGGTGTTGTTATTTGCTTTTGTTTTTGACAGGTTGTCTTGGCCCACCATGCCTTGGCTTTGTCCTTTGTTCTGTGGTTTGGGGGCACCTTTCCCTTGCTTTTTATTCGCAGATCCAAAGTATCGCTTCTTCTGTTTGAATTTATTCTCAATAATGGCAGCATACCGATATGACATACCAAGCGAGGAGATGTCAAGGAACTCCATTTCCTCCTGAATGTATCTGTGCAGAAAAATACGGTACTTTAGCACTATATGTTTCTCTAAATCTTTGATACCTAACTTTGTGCGCAGGGTATGGAACGGATTCATCAGCTCATGCACATATTGATCCCTTTGTTGCTGCAGCATGGTCCATTGTATGTACTTGTCCTCATAGCTCCACATGTGATAGTATTTCTCCTTGATGGCATCTCAAAAATAATTCCAAGTGGGTACAACTGAGAATAGAGAGGGTTATGTCCCATCCTTTTTCTCACAGTAGGTTTCCCACTAGTCCTTGACATGGGGGGTAGCTTTGAGGAGTGCAAAAATAATCTTCTCCCAGTCGGAAAATTCACGAAGTGAGAATTATCCTTCTAATACATTCAATCATCTATCTATGCCATCTGCATCTATTTGACCCTCAAATATAGGAATTTCAAAGTTTACGTGTAATTGAAAGGGAGTTGCGCCTCTAGAGTGGTTGTTGGATGCAGATGTCCTGCAGGTGGGCAGTCGTTGAAGGATCTGGGCAAAGTTATCCATCATAGCATTCCTTTGTTTTTCTAGGCTCTACTCGTGCAATATTTTGATAGGATCTCCTGCTCCCTCATCTTTCTTTTCATCCCCCATGGGAGGCGGTCAGGGTTTGCGATGTTGATATTTTAAAGGTTCCACTAGATCGAGCCCTAAATCCTTATACCCTGAGCTCATTGGGGACATGCAAAGAAGGATCGAGAAAAATCAAACCCCTCTGATACCACTGATCCATCTTTATGCAGGAATGCAACAAAATACACATATAAACATAAATACAAAGATGCAGTGGAAATAATACTTCATTTCATTAATATCAAGGAACTGAAATTTTCTTACAGGCAGAATGTAAATAAACTAGCTAGGGCGTTGATAGCTTTTCTCTGAGAAGAGATGTGGCCGCTACAGGCCTCTGAACTATGTTAAAATGAGGCTCGAGGGCCTATTTATTATTTAGAAACAATGGAAAACCCTAAACATCTTAAACCCTAACCCTAGGAGATGAAGCGCCAAAACTATGGGCCCCATTTGGGTAAATTGGTGTTTCAACTTCCCGGGGATGTAACTTTAGCATATGATTTCTGTTTTACGTGCCCCATACCTCATTATAAATATCTATACGAGGACTAAAAATTTTTACGTGAGAAACATCGGTCCATGGAGCCATGTTGCTCCTGGGTTTCCTAAAAAATGTTGTTTAGGGCCAAAAAACGACTCTAGAAGTTGAGGACCTAAAAAACTGCTAAAAATATTAAGTCATGCCGAAAAAAACAAATGAAAGAGATAATGGTGGCGCCCCAAGTGGAATAGGCGGGTGGCCACCAATATCCACGTAGATCAACAATGCAGGCAAAACATAATTTTTGGAAGGGATGCAAATTATTTTTTGTTCAAATTTCTAGTGATAAGGAAGTTAGTGATAGCACTACGTAAGAAGAAATTGAGATCTTGAAGAAGTATCCAGTGCTATATAAATATGATGAAATATTTCCAGTTAACATATCAAGTTTACCTCCTCATAGGGAATTTAATTTATCTACTGAATTGGTGCTTGGATAAGGACCAACATCCAAGGCTCCATACCAGATGAGTACATCAGAACTAGTTGAGTTTAAATTGTAGCTTAAAGAGATGCTTGATAAAGGTTACATACAACCAAGTGTGTTATCATCAATATCCCCAATATTATTTGTGAACAAAAAATGACGGGACAATCAAAATCTGCATTGGCTACAATAAATTAAATAAAGTGAAAATCGAGAAATGATATTTGTTGCCACGAATTAATGGTTTAATCGATTAGCTTAGAGGAGAAGCAATCTTCTCCAATATTGATTTGAGGTTAGGTTATCATCAAGTGCACAAAAAAAAAGAATATATCCACAAAACTGCTTTCAAGATAAAATACAAGAACTATGAGTTTGTGGTGGTACCTTTTTGGCTTACTAATGCGCCTGCCACTTTCATGTGCTTAATGAAGAATATGTTGCATCTTTACTTGGACAAGTTTGTGATTTTATTTGCTGATGAAATATTTATGTACTCAAGAAATAAAGAAGAGCATGAAAAATATTTATATGCAATGCTACAGATGCTAAGGGAACGCAAAATTTATGTAAATCTTAGCAAATGTGAATTCTTTTAGTCGCGGATACATTATTTATGGAACATTGTCTCCAAGGAGGGAATATTAGTTGATCCAAAAAATATCAAGGAAATAATGGAGTGGCCAACACCACAGAATGAAAATGAGATTATATCATTCATGGGATTGGCGGGATAATAAAAGAGGTTCATCAACAACTTCTCCAAGAAAGGCCACCATGTTAGTGTCGGTATCTTCATCCCTCCGTCAGTGATCAAAATTTCTCTTGTTGCATTGCATATTAGGTGTCTCACCTAGTCAGTTGCATTCCATTAGGAGCATGGGTCATCTAACGAGAGTGGCTTGTTGCTCATGTCCCTCATGTCCTTTACCTACTGGCTGATTTCTGTTCATTAAGATCATTTACAGTCACTTTTTGTCTCATAGTTTGCAAAGAGTTATTTTTAGGGTTTTGGTGTCATTAGGTCTAGGGTTTCATTAATAAGGTCTTCAAAATCCCCCATAATGGTCAGCAGGCACATGAGGAGTTTGATATAAGGTTTCAGTACTTAAAATTTCATCATCATAGGCTTAATAATGTATTTTTCTTCGAAACTTTGTTTTGAAGAAAAATAGAGTATTTCATATTTATGTATAAATGTAATGTAAGAACGAGTTTTCTCAGTTGTAATAATATTTTCATTGGCAACCTTGGTCACCTTTGTCAAGCTCTAGCCATCCGTTCCTTGCAAGACAAACAGAAAGCACATCATTCAGTCAAAAAGCCAAAATGAAGCAAAACAAAGTTTTTTAAAAAGTGTCAAAATCTGAAACATTACAAAGTGGGTTTTTTTTGAAATGAAGAATTAAAATCCTTGGTATATAAATCATTTTTATGTTTCAAGAGTTCATTTGTATGCCAAGAGGACAGAGTGAGCCAAGGATAAATCATGAGGAGTGAAGGAAGCAATTTGAAGGTGAAATTGTGAAAGATCAGCTGCGCGGCGCATTGGTCGGGCGACGCGAAGCATTGGGTCGGCCCCCACTGTGTTTAAATTACTCCTGCGCGGCGCATTGGAGGTACATGACGCATTGGGTTTGTTGCACAACACATAGGGCTGCAAAGTGTTTTGAACCCCAATTGCATTCAAACTTCAAATCTACTCAGTCCCTTTCGGTCCAAGTAAGTCAAGTAACCCCTCCACTGCCAATGAACATGTGTCTTGTGTTTTTTATGAGGATTTAATACAAGAAAATTCAAACCCTATTTGATTGTTCAAGGATTGATTCCTTAGGGTTTAGAATTTGGTTTTGTGCTTATCACTTCCATTTCCCCACCTTGTTATTCCCTCATCACTGTTATTCTTGTTCCATCAGCCCATTTCCCTATTCCCTCATATCCCTAAATCACTCATTCTCTATCCCAATTTCCATTGTCCCATCCTAATTACAAATTTTCCAAATCCCAAATGCTATCCAAAAAAACCTAGTGACTGCCCCTAAACTCTTCAATTGACAGATTTCAATTGGCAATATCCCATCATTCCCCTTACCCTCTCCCTCCATAGTCCCCCACATATTATCACACATTTGGCAACAAAAAACAAAGACACCAAACTCCTCATATTAATCCAAGACAATATAGACTTTGGAAATCATGGAGACAGATACCTCTTATGACCGAGACAGTGACTCCACAACTGAATTGCATTCACCTAGGAGACCTCACAAGAGTGGCAGACATGTGAGGGAGGAACCTACTTCATTGGCTGAGCTACAAGCTTGTCCTCTTGCTGTTTCATGTTTTCAACAACACTCTTGTTATCAATTTTTTGAAATGGTTGCTAGAGTTCACCACCATCATGAGCTGGCCCGATTGTTTGTGTTGCATTTACATAATGGCCAAGTCACTCTTGCAGGTGTGACATTCACTTTAACACCTGAAACTATCTCTCAAGTGACCGAAATTCCAAATGTTGGAGAGAAATGGAACAAAAGACAGCAGGTTGACAAGGAACACTATGAGCCATATATCAAGCCTAGTTTTTTGAGACAACTCAATAGAGTTTTCCCTTTCAGTTTCTAAAAGATTCATATGCTCCTTTGATGAAACTTATTATCAAATATTTCAGTTGTGAGGGTCGTTTTTCACGTCTCTATGCCTATCATATCAGGTTGCTGATGCATTTTACCAGGGTGAGAATGATGAACCTCCCTTACTTCATATGTCGGAATATTGAGAATATGACCACTCTCGTGCAAAGGAAAACTCCTAAGCAGCAGTATAGCAGTATCTATCACTTTGCACTCATCAAAATTGTGGTTATGCATCAGCTCGGCTTGCATGATATTTAATGGGAGGATTTCATTTCTAATGATTTCTTCACAGCTTCTCAAGTACCTTCAGAAGCTTTTCATGAGGTAGGTGAACCTTCATATCAGCATGAAGGTCATGAGACACAGACCGCTAGTGTGTCGGTGTTTTTCACTTATCAGAGGGGCACTAGAGGTTTGTTTGCAGCAGCCAAGCGAGTATTATCTCCACCTAGGGTGGAAGGGTTCTCACTTCCTTCATTAGCAGTATAGGTACAGGACAAGGGTAAGAGACCAATACATGATGAGGGGCCTTCAGGAGGCCAGGATACAGATTTCATACTCATTGATGATGATTTGGGCTCACCAAGCTCAAAGCTGAGAGAGATTGTTCAGGAGTAGAAGGCGGAAATACACACTTTGTCCGTCAAGTTGCAAAGAGCCCAATGGATAATCAACTACCTTGAGCAGAGAAACAAACAGTTATAAGATCAGAAAACTATCATGGAGTTGCAAAATATACGTGAGAATCGGCAAGCTCCCAAAATGAGCCAAAGTAAGATGACATCCATTGAACAAGAGATTGAGGCTGATCACGAAACTTGGCTTGAAAGGGTAAATATTCATTTGGAAAAGATGTTGGAGAAGGCCAACAAGGAAAAGAACATGTTGAGGCACATGGCGAATCATTATTGGGCAAGAAATCATGTTTGCAAGGCACGAATCAAGATCTTGAAAGCTAAGTTGAAGAGGGCCTCAAAGCGTCGAAAAAGGCAAGATAGACTTCAGATTTTGGCCGAGCCTTCCTTGGCCCAGCATAGTACATGATGGAGGACATTTAGCCCAAATTTAAAGAAATTTGGGACACATTTTGCAAATTTTGTTTTTTTTGGGCCTAAACACAGATTTTTTAGCTCTACACGTCGCGCCACTTGGCGCACACTTATGATTGGGAGCTCCTCTTGGGGAAAACTTTAAATTTTTGGATTTTTCATGAAAATTTATGCATGCATACCTATGGACAAGAGATTTTGACAGGTTTTGGGTTTCCATAAGGGTCAAAAACACCCTAAAAATGACCTTTCTGCCCCTTTTTGGACACACAGGAAGCAGTGTTGGGAGAACTCATTTTTGGAGGGGAAAATGGAAGCCAAATTCAGAAATTCCACTTGTGTTGGAAATTAGACAGGCAAAAATTTCCAACAAGCCCACTTGGAGAAAATTTGGACATCAGGAAGGCCTTCAAAATCAGCTCCAAACTAGTGCGATGCATAGAGAAATCAGGCGCGGCGCATTGGGGATTTTTTTCTCATTTTGGACTCAGTAACTCTGTTTTTCGCCTAGTTTTGGACAGTTTGAATTTCTTAATTCCAAATGTTAAAATTATGATGTAATTTTATGTACTTTGATGGATCTTGATGTAATTTGGTTAAATTTTACTCATGGAGGTAGATTCATCCATCAAAAGGTGAATTTCAACTGAATGAATCAGTTTGCTATCTTATAGAGGCAAATTGTTCCACTGCCTATTTTCCAGTTCTTAGTTTAGATCTTGTTGAAATAGCTCCTAAACTTGTGAGCTCGACCTCTAGAGGCTAGGGATGAGTTATGTTTGTCTATATCTTGTATTTTTTCAGTCATTTGCATGGTTGAACACTTGGGAATTCTTTGAGCATCATTGTACATTTCATCTCTGCATTTTGGAAAAGGAATAAACCAGGGTTTGCAGCACTCCTTGAGATTCATGTGGCTCTTTTTTTTGATGATGTGTTTCTCTCTGTTAATGTAATTTTACTGGTGCTTTATGTATGTGTATCATCTTCCCTCTTATTTCTTCTTAAGTTAAAAAAACAAGGATAAAGGTGGAATTCATTAGATTTGCAGTGCTCTACTTAGAGTTTGTTTAATTTTCTATGTTTTCAAATGTTTGAAGAGGATTCCTGAAATTCTCTTGCCCTCTTCAACTCCTAACCGGTCTGAGCTATCCATTTCATTCAAAATTAAGTGTCAAAACAATTGCCTACCTTTCCCCATTCAGATCTCTGCAAAAACTAGGCCTCATTCCCCAGACCCAAAATCTGCCTTTCCCTTTGATCCAAAAAACACCCTCAAAATTGAATCAAACTCTTTTACATATATACCTAGCCTAAAATCAGTCTTCATTCAAGTCGTCTCAAGCCTCACTGATTATTTTTGCTGAGATAGACTAGGAGAGAGCCCTCTCCCGATCTGGTAGGGCTAGCTACCATATTAAGTGTGGTTTGATGTTACCCTAGATGCTACCTTCCTCAGCCTGAGCTAGATTTAGGCCATAACATAGTGGCGACCATACTGGAGAGACAAAATTTTTTTCTTGTTAGTGTTATTCATTTTATAAGCTATAGACGCACCTTGAAGTTATGCCAGGTAGCCTTCGACCTGCACATTGTTTTGCAAGTGCATAAGTAGATAAACGTTGCTTCAGTCAATCTCCGATCTAGTTTTATAAACGTAACATATGACTTGTAAATTGCCCCAGTATATCAGATAATTCTAGGCTTTTGGATGATGAGTTTATAATTTGATAGGTTGAACAAGTTGTTTTTGTCCGTCTGATTTTTGGGAATAATTCAACACACTAGCTTCCAGACGACATACCAGAGAAAATTCGGATCCCAATCCACCTCCTGTGTATGAAAATCCCAATATTATTTCGAGAATCCTTCATCGAGAAAACCCTGTGATTCCCGTGTTCAAATCTCATTCATGTCCTGCTGTTTTCGAGTATCTTGAAGATCTTGAGTTTGACGAACAATTTGAGTTGTCATTGTTTGAGACTAAATCTGAAAGTGATATCAATTCTACTGTCCTAAATCCAGAGTTTGTCAAAGATCTTGAAATTGAAAAAGCTAATAGATCCATTGACAGTTACATCTTTAATATTCAGAATTCCATTGTGGCAACGAACATTCCCGAATTCATAGAGTCTGCATCTGCAACTCTTGGGTCATCCGCAATTACATCTAGTTCACAAATTCCTACCGAGCCTCCTTTTATTCCCACCATTCCCGTACAAACTTCTATCTCTAATCAACAATATGCAGTAGTATCACCTCCCTCCACACCACATACACCTCATACATCGCTGCTCTGACTCCTCCTATATCCCCAAACCCAGTTTTAAATCCACCTAGAGCAATGGCTGCCCGATTTTCACCCCTTGTGTTGCCTCAAAACCTGGATGACATGCCCGTTGATTATCAAAGAAAAATTCCATTGTTTGATGGCACTCCTAAAGTATTACTACTCAGCAACATGTGGATAGGATGGCATATTTCTTTGACCTTCATGAGATTGATGCGGAAAATCTGACAATGAGATTGTTTGTACAAACCTTCGGAGGTGAAGTAAGAAAGTGGTTCAGAGCTTTGCTGGCTAGAAGTATTGCTACATTGCCTAATATTCAGAGACAATTATTGGATCAATGGGAAGTGAAGAAATACCCTCTTTTGATTCTTTCCGAATATGACAATATCAAGCAGAACGTTGGTGAGTTTGTTCAAGATTATTGTATTAGATTCAATTCTGTTTAAAATGCAATTCCTACTGATATAAAGCCACCTATGGGGTCGACTTTAATTAATTTTCTGGATGGTTTCGATTCTGACATGGCCTATCAATTAAGAGAAAGAGATCCGAGCACTTTAGAAGACATGCAGAAAATTGCAGTCAGCGTTGAAGCCAATTTTCTTTCCAGGAGAGCTAGAATGAAAGCTGAAAAGAAAGTAGCAATAAAGGAAAAGGTTTCCACTTCAGATCAAGTTCTTCGTAATATGGAAAAGATGCTTGAAATATTAACAATTGATAAGTCTAAACTGCAGATCAGAAATCCTAACTTCCGTGGCTAGCAGCAACCACAATTTAGAATCAAGCAAAGAGAGTAGCGAGCACAAGAACCAGCAGTACAACAGCAAGTGAAGACACATTTACAGCAGAATTTTCTACATGGTCCGGAATAAGATGATGAAGAGAATGTAATAGGAGAAGAGAATCATTTCTTTACACCTGATGATATGCTAATTTTTATTACTGAAGATGAGGAGTATTCTGAAAACTTAGCTATAAAAAAGGACGAGAATTTCATCTTGGCAAATGAGACAGCTCTTGAAGAAGAGTCTGATGAATATCAGAGGGGATACATGAATGCCTTGACCGCCTAGCAGCGACAATATTCACTCAGAAATAGAGATGTGCCCATTAATCCAATTCAAAAAATAAAGGAAGCTACAACACCAAAGAATGATCCACTCGTTGTGCAGAAAAATGGAAAAGAGATAGCTGATCCCACTACTAGAAAATCACCATGAGCGAATGAAAGATCCCATCAGCCAAATATATCAAGGGAGAAAACTGAAAATAAGGATGTTCCAGCTAAAGAGGTAGAGAAAAATTCAGTTTTTAACTTAGAAAATGAAATTGCTAAGTCAAAAGTATCCATTCATTTGACTGAATTGATGAAGAATAGCAACTATAAGGGTCAGGTGTCTAATATTTTGAATTTAGATCCATTATCTGATTTGGTAAACGTGGAAGATGATCAACCTGAGTTGATTTTTGGTCCAGCATTGGATGGTGAGTCTCCAGATAGTGATGTACCTCCTTTTTACATCAGCCTTAGATTGCATGACTACATGTTACACAATGCTATGTTTGATTCCGGTGCCTCTCATAATCTCATGCCTAGGGAAATCATGGAGAAATTGGGATTGGATATCACTAGAAAGTATCATGAAATTTATTCTTTCGATTCTAGTAGAGTAAGATGCATTGGGCTTATCAAAGATTTGGTGGTCAGTTTGGATCAGATTCTGACTAAAAATGTTTTGATGGATGTGGTTGTGGCGGATATTCCTCCTAGATTTGGCATGCTTCTTACCAGATCTTGGGGAGTGAAACTTAAAGGGACATTGTAGCTTGATTTCTCCTATGCTACTATTCTCGTGTTCGGTCAGATGAGGAAATTATATCGGGAGCAAAAGATGAAGTATATGATTACTAGTAAGGAGAAACCGGTAAATCATCCAATCAACTATGTACATACTGATTTAGAATCCTTTGTTTTATACTCAGATAGCTTTAATGATGTAAATATCCAATTATTTGAAGTGGATGACATTCCGGAAATCACTTAAAATTTCAGAGAAGTCTTAAAGAAAGAGAGACAAAGACTTAATAGTACCGCTGAGAAATCAACCTTTCGACAATAGCAAAATGTTGTTGGACAGCAAGCAGAAGTAACAGAGAAAACAAAATTTCATCATTTGGAAGAGGATGAAGATGGTTTGTGGACCATGGATTTTGATGGTGCGGTAGGAAATGATGGTGTTGGAATTGGCATTTGGGTATGCAGCCCTTTTTCCTCCCCAAACAAAGTGCCAAGTAATGTAAGGTTCTGTTCTTATAAATTGGCGTTTGATTGTTCAAATAATGAGGCTGAATATGAAGCTTTAATTGCTGGTCTGAAAATTCTTAGAAAGTTAAATGCCAAAAGGATTGCAGTGTATGGTGACTCCAAGTTAGTTATCAACATGTGTCCCTCTTATTCAGAATGGTATTGCAGATGCACTTGCAAAAGAAGCAAGTAATTTGAAAATTCCGATGAACTCAAGCAACAAATTTGAAATTCATGTGAAGCATCATCCAACTGTCCCTGAAAATCAAAGGTATTGGCAAGTGTTTCAAGATGACAAAGAAAGTGATGAGTTTCTGCAAAATGAGAGTAAATTCAAAGACACTTCTATTGATGGGGAGCATGATGATGGTGAGGTGGATGTGTAATTCAATCAGATGGAATTTTTGCAGCTGAAGGATAATGTCATTCCTAAAGGTCTCATATCTTTAGAGGAGCTTTTTGACCAAGACGATGTAACTCGAAAACCAACCTTGCGACCAACCGAGAAAGTAGTTGAGGATGTGAACATTGGATTAGCAGAAAATCCTAAAATGGTGAAATTGTCCAAAGCATTGCCCCCATAGGTAAAATCAAATTATATCATTTTATTATCTTCCTTTGCTGATGTATTTGCTTGGGATTATTCATATTTGAAGACATATGACACAAAAATAATTCAGCATACCATTCCGATTAAGCCAAATCAAAAGCCCTTTCGGAAAAAATTGAGGAGAATAAATCCAAAGTTGTTGCCCTCAATAGAGAAGGAAGTGAATCATTTGTAAAAAGCTGGTATCATCGTTCCCATAAGATTTTCAGATTGGATTTAAAATTTGGTGCCCGTGCACAAGAAAACAAGTGAGATTCGCTTATGCATTGATTTTCGAAATCTGAATAAAGTATATTTGAAAGATAACTATCCATTGCCTAAAATGGATCACATACTTCAGCGAGTAGTTGGAGCATCCCGCATGTTGCTACTCGATGGTTATTCTGGTTATAACCAAATTCTGGTCCATGAGGATGATAGAGACAAAACAGCGTTCACCACTCCGTGGGGAACTTTTAATTATGCTAAAATGCCTTTCGGTTTGAAGAATGTTGGTGTGACCTTTCAGCGAGGAATGGATATGGAATTTGCAAATGAAAAGAATGTTTTTCTAGTTGTTTATCTTGATGATTTGACAGATTTTTCTAATTCAGATGAAGAGCACCTTTATATTTTGAAGATCGTATTTCAGCGGTGTAGAAAATATGGTGTATCTCTTAATCCAAAGAAGATTTTGTTTGCCATGGATGAAGGCAAGATTCTTGGTCATATTATATTAAAATATGGCATCCGCATTGATCCAGCTCGAGTAGAAGCTATTCGGAAAATTGATCATCCCCAAAACAAAAAGGAGATCCAATCATTAAATGGTAAGATGAATTTCTCACATCGCTTTGTGCCCAATCTTGTAGAAAATTTAAGGGAAATCACAAACATGCTCAAGAAATATAGTGTATTGAAATGGACTGAGGAAGCAGTAAAGTCTTTCAATTTAGTAAAATTGGCCCTTTCTTCAGCTCCAGTTTTGATTAGCCCAGATTATTCTCAGGATTGTTTTTTGTTTTCATTTGCCTCAAATCATACTATGGCAACAGTCTTGATGCAGAAAAGAGATCAGCTTGAGAAACCAATTTCTTTTTTCAGCTGAACCATAAGAGATGCAGCCTTAAAGTATAATATTATTGAAAAGCAAGCTCTTGCCTTAGTAAAAGCATTGAAAGATTTCCGAGTATATATTCTGCATTCTCACATTATTGCTTATGTTCCTAATGTTGATGTTAAAGATGTCTTAGTGCAAACAGATCTAGAAGGGAGACGAGGCAAATGGATTGCAGCCTTGTTGGAATATGACGTGGAGATAAAACCTACAAAGCTTCTCAAAGGACAGGGGCTGGCTAAGCTAATGGCTGAGTCAAATTTGCATGCCTTGGACATTAATCTCATTGCTGCTATGTCCAAGGAAAATGAAGAAAATTCGCTTGTTCAGGTATCAAAAATATTTGTTCTTTCTCCTTGGTACTCAGACATTGTTTATGTGCTCCAAAATCTGTCACCACCGCCAGGAATGGCAAAAAACAAAATTAGGACATTGAAATTAAAGGCTGCCAAGTTTTGTATCATGAATAATGCGCTTTATTGGAAATATCCCGACGGTGTCTTGCTAAATTGTTTGGTTGAAGAAGAGGCAAAACAGGTTATGGAATATTTTCATAAGGGAGATTGCAGAGGTCACCTTTTCTAGAAAACAACGACCAACAAAATTTTAAGAGAAGGGTCTTATTGGCCAACTCTCTTTGCTGATGTGTACAAAACTGTTAAAAGCTGCCATGAATGTCAGATTTTTGAAGGGAGGAAAAAATTGCAGCCTTTGCCGCTCAAGCCCATTGAAGTAAGTGCTCCTTTTCAGCAGTGGGGTTTGGATTTCATTGGCGAAATCCATCCTGCTTCTTCAGCGAAACATAGATGGATCCTTATAGCGACGGACTATTTTACTAAATGGATTGAGGTGGTTCCCACCAGGCAGGCCACAGATTTGGTAATCATTTCATTTCTTGAAAACAATATTTTATCTCGTTTTGGCTGTCCAAACAAGCTGATCACTAATAATGCAGCAACCTTTAAATCTAAAAGAATGATTGAATTTTGTGATAAGTATCAAATTAATTTGGGGAACTCAACCGCATATCATCCATAAGGCAATGGATTGGCCGAATCCTCAAATAAATCCTTGGTCAATATTATCAAAACGCTGTTGGAAATAAACAAGAAAAGTTAGCATAAGAAATTGGTTAATTCACTTTGGGCAGACAGAGTGAGTCAAAATAAATCTATAGGTATGTCTCCTTTTGAGCTCGTGTATGGTGTTGACACGGTATTCTCAACCTCTCTCGCAGTTCCAGTGGTTAAAATTATGCAGGAAGCTAGCAGCGAAGATGATCATATGCAACAGAGAATAAATCAAATGATCCATTTACAATAGACTAGAGATGAGGTTTTTAAAAACACTTCCAAGCTGCAAGAGAGAATCAAGAAGATATATGATAGAAAGGCAAAGGCGGACAAGTTTCAATTAGAAGAAGTGGTGCTGAAATGGGAAGCAAGAAACGAAGATAAAGGTAAGCATGGAAATTTAAAGAATCTTTGGAAAGGACATTTCAGAATTGTTGCATATCAAGGCCAAAATGATTTCCTTTTTAAAGAAATGAATGGAGAAGATTTTCCAGGAGGGTCGGTCAATGGTCGGCTACTCAAACGATACTATTTTTGAAATGTTTTCTGTTGTCATACATATCACTATACATACCAGTTTGTTTAAGTTTCATTTCAAGAATTTTCTATCATCATTCTTTCAGTTTGGGGCCCGAAGTGAAGGCTATAAAACTGAAGTTTGGTCTCAGTTTTGGTTTGGTTTGTTTGATTCAGGTCTTTCAGTCATTTTTGGTTTCGAAAATTGAGTCAGTTTTCAGTTCTCAAAATGAGTCAAGAGTTTTTTTTTGGTTTTTCAAAGTTATTTGACTCCATAGCCCAATGGACAAAGGCACTGCCTACTTTCCCAGAGATCTGTAGTTCTTGGCACCTCCAAGGAGCTACCATCCCCATTGGAGCCAATGTTAGTGTCGGTATCTTCATCCCTCCGTCAGTGATCAAAATTTCTCTTGTTACATTGCATATTAGGTGTCTCACTTAGTCAGCTGCATTCCATTAGGAGCATGGATCATCTGATGAGAGTGGCTTGTCCTCATGTCCCTCATGTCCCTCATGTCCTTTACTTGCTAGCTGATTTCTGTTCATTAAGATCATTTACAGTCACTTTTTGTCTCATAGTTTGCAAAGAGTTATTTTTAGGGTTTTGGTGTCATTAGGTCTAGGGTTTCATTAATAAGGTCTTCAAAATCCCCCATAATGGTCAGCAGGCACATGAGGAGTTTGATATAAGGTTTCAGTACTTAAAATTTCATCATCATAGGCTTAATAATGTATTTTTCTTCGAAACTCTGTTTTGAAGAAAAATATAATATTTCATCTTTATGTATAAATGTAATGTAATAACGAGTTTTCTCAGTTGCAATAATATTTTCACTGGCAACCCTGGTCACCTTTGTCAAGCTCCAACCATCCATTCCCTACAAGACAAACAGAAAGCACATCATTCAGTCAAAAAGCAAAAATGAAGCAAAACAGAGTTTTTTAAAAAGTGTCAAAATATGAAACATTACAAAGTGGGTTTTTTTTTAAATGGAGAATTAAAATCCTTGGTATATAAATCATTTTTATGTTTCAAGAGTTACTTTTTATGCCAAGAGGACAGAGTGAGCCAAGGAGAAATCATGAGGAGCGAAGGAAGCAATTTGAAGGCGAAATTGTGCAAGATCATCTGCGCGGTGCATTGGGCGGGCGACGCGATGCATTGGGCGGGCGCGACGCATTGGGTCAACCCCCACTATGTTGAAATTACTCCTGCGCGGCGCATTGGAGGTACATGACACATTGGGTTTGTTGCGCGACGCGTAGGGCCACGAAGTGTTTTGAACCCCAATTTCATTCAAACTTCAAATCTGCTCAGTCCCTTTCGGTCCAAGTAAGTCAAGTAACCCCTCCACTGCTAATGAACATGTGCCTTTTTTTGTTTATGAGGATTTAATAGAAGAAAATTCAAACCCTATTTGCTTGTTCAAGGATTGTTTCCTTAGGGTTTATAATTTGGTTTTGTGACTATCACTTCCATTTCCCCACCTTGTTATTCCCTCATCACTGTTATTCTTGTTCCATCAACCCATTTCCCTATTCCCTGATATCCCTAAATCACTCATTCTCTATCCCAATTTACATTGTCCCATCCTAATTACAAATTTTCCAAATCCCAAATGCTATCCCAAAAAACCTAGTGACTGCCCCTAAACTCTTCAATTGACAGATTTTAATTGGAAATATCCCATCATTCCCCTTACCCTCTCCCTCCATAGTCCCCCACATATTATCACACATTTGGCAACAAAAATCAAAGACACCAAACTCCTCATATTCATCCAAGACAATATAGACTTTGGAAATCATGGAGACAAATACCTCTTATGATCGAGACAGTGACTCCACAACTGAATTGCATGCACCTAGGATACCCCACAAGAGTGGCAGACATGTGAGGGAGGACCCTACTTCATTGGCTGAGCTGTAGGCCTGTCCTCTTGTTGTTTCATGTTTTCAACAGCAGTCTTGTTATCAATTTTGTGAAATGGTTTCTAGAGTTCACCACCATCATGAGCTGGCCCGATTGTTTGTGTTGCATTTACATAATGGCCAAGTCACTCTTGCAGGTGTGACATTCACTTTAACACCTAAAACTATCTCTCAAGCGATCGGAATTCCAAATGTTGGAGAGAAATGGAACAAAAGACAACATGTTGACAGGGAACACTATGAGCCATATATCAAGCCTAGTTTTTTGAGACAACTTAGTAGAGTTTTTCCCTTTCGGTTTGTAAAATATTCATATGCTCCTTTGATGAAACTTATTATCAAATATTTCAGTTGTGAGGGCCGGTTTTCACGTCTCTATTATTATCATATCAGGTTGCTGATGCATTTTACCAGGGTGAGAATGATGAACCTCCCTTACTTCATATGCCGGAATATTGAGAAGATGACCGCTCTCGTGCAAAGGAAAACTCCCGAGCAGCAGTATAGCAGTATCTATCACTTTGCACTCATCAAAATTGTGGCTATACATCAGCTCGGCTTGCAGAATATTTCATGGGAGGATTTCATTTCTAATGATTTCTTCACAGCTTCTCAGGTACCTTCGGAGGCTTTTCATGAGGTAGGTGAACCTTCATATTAGCATGAAGGTCATGAGACACAGACCGCTAGTGTGCTGGTGTTTGTTACTTATCAGAGGGGCATTAGAGGTTTGTTTGCAGCAGCCAGGCGAGTATTATCTCCACCCAGGGTGGAAGGGGTCTCGCTTCCTTCATCAGCAGTATAGGTACAGGACAATGGTAAGAGGCCAATACATGATGAGGGGCCTTCAGGAGGCCAGGATACAAATTTCATACTCATTGATGATGATTTGGGCTCACCAAGCTCAAAGCTGAGAGAGATTGTTCAGGAGCAGAAGGCGGAAATAAACACTTTGTCCGTCAAGCTGCAAAGAGCCCAATGAATAATCAACTACCTTGAGCAGAGAAAAAAACAGTTATAAGATCATCAAACTATCATGGAGTTGAAAAATATACGTGAGAACCAGCAAGCTGCCAAAAGGAGCCAAAGCAAGATGACATCCATTGAACAAGAGATTGAGCCTGATTGCGAAACTTAGCTTGAAAGGGTAAATATTCATTTGGAAAAGCTGTTGGAGAAGGCCAACAAGGAAAAGAACATGTTGAGGCACATGGTGAATCATTATTGGGCAAGAAATCATGTTTGCAAGGCACGAATCAAGATCCTGAAAGCTAAGTTGAAGAGGGACTCAAAGCGTCGAAAAAGGCAAGATAGACTTCAGATTTTGGTCGAGGCTTCCTTGGCCCAGCATAGTACATGATGGAGGACATTCAGCCCAAATTTCAAGAAATTTGGGACACATTTTGTAAATTTTGTTTTTTTTTGGCCTAAACACATATTTTTCAGCTCTACGCGTCGCACCACTTGGCGCGTGCTTATGATTGGGAGCTCCTCTTGGGGAAAAATTTACATTTTTGGATTTTTCATGAAAATTTATGCATGCCTACCTATGGCAAAGATATTTTGACAGGTTTTGGGTTTCTAGAAGGGTCAAAAACACCCTAAAAATGACCTTTCTGCCCCTTTTTGGACACACAGGAAGAAATGTTGGGAGAACTCATTTCTGGAGGGGAAAATGGAAGCCAAATTCAGAAATTCCACTTGTGCTGGAAAGTAGATAGGTAGACCTTTCCAAAAATCCCACTTGGAGAAAATTTGGACACTGGGAAGGCCTTTAAAATCAGCTCCAAACTGGCGTGACGCATAGAGAAATCAGGCACGACGCATTGGGGATTTTTTCTCATTTCGTACTCGGTAACTCTGTTTTTCGCCTAGTTTTGGATAGTTTGAATTTCTTACTTCCAAATGTTAAACTCATGATGTAATTTGATGTAATTTGATGGATCTTGATGTAATTTTGTTAAATTTTACTCATGGAGGTAGATTCATCCATCAAAAGGTGTATTGCAACTGAATGAATCAGTTTCCTATCTTATAGAGGCAAGTTGTACCACTGCCTATTTTCCAGTTCTTAGTTTAGATCTTGTTGTAATAGCTCCTAAAATTGTGTGCTCGACCCCTAGAGGCTGGGTATGAGTTATTTTTGTCTATATCTTGTATTTTTTCAGTCATTTGCATGGTTGGACACTTGGGAATGCTTTGAGCATCATTGTACATTTCATCTCTACAGTTTGGAAAAGGAATAGACCAGGGTTTGCAGCACTCCTTGGGATTCATGTGGCTCTTTGTTTTGATGATGTTTTTCTCTCTGTTAATGTAAGTTTACTGGTGCTTTATGTATGTGTATCATCTTCCCTCTTATTTCTTCTTAAGTTAAACAAACAAGGGTAAAGGTGGAATTCATTAGATTTGCAGTGCTCTACCTAGAGTTTGTTTAATTTTCTATGTTTTCAACTGTTTAAAGAGGATTCCTGAAAGTCTCTTGCCCTCTTCAACTCCTCACCGTTCTGAGCTATCCATTTCATTCAAAATTGAAGCATCAAAACAATTGCCTACCTTTCCCCATTCAGATCTCTGCAAAAACTAGGCCTCATTCCCCAGACCCAAAATCTGCCTTTCCCTTTGATCCAAAAAACACCCTCAAAATTGAATCAAACTCTTTTACATATATACTTAGCCTAAAATCAGTCTTCATTCAAGTCATATCAAGCCTCATTGATTATTTTTGCTGAGATAGACCAAGAGAGAGCCCTCTCCTGATCTAGTAGGGCTAGCTACCAGATTAAGCGTGGTTTGATGTTACCCTAGATGCTGCCTTCCTCATCCTGAGGTATATTTAGGCCATAACACACCGTATGACATTATTGTAGAGAAAAAAAAATTTGAGTGGAGAACTAAATGTGCGACAAGATTCAAGTAGTTGAAGCAACTTCTCACTAACGCACTAGAGTTGAGATCCAGGAAAATATTTTGTGGTATGTACATATGCTTGCAACGAAGGACTCGGTGGAGTCTTGATGCAGGAAGGACAGGTATTTTGTTCTGAGCTGTGAAAATTAAATGAGAATGAGGTAAACTATGTGAATCATGATCTAGTGTTAGCTACCATTATTCATGCATTGAATATGTGGAGGAGTTATCAACTCGATAGAATATTTATATTCATGAAAAATCATGATGGACTTAAATATTTATTTGATCACTCTAAGTTGAATTCAAGGAAAAGCTAGGTGGCTAGTTATATTTAGTGAGTTTGACTTTGAGATCAAGTACATCAAAGACAAAGAGAATAGGGTTTCTGATGCACTCAATAGAAGGATTCAATTGAATCACATGGCATCCATAAGTTCTTATAAAGTGGACTTGGTGTAAAGGGTAAAAAATTCAGCACAACATGATGAGAAATATCAACAAATGAAGGAAAATCTATAATGATATGGTGAGGATGAGCAATACCATATTACAGAGGATTACCTATTTAGATTCAAGAACAAAACCTATGTACCAAATAATGATGATTTGAAGAGTTTTATAAACAGAGAGTTCCATGTGAAACCATATTTTGGTCATCTAGTATACCAAAATACACTCACAACCATCATGAAGTTTTATTATTGGCCTAATTTGAAGAATAAAGTGGTTGATTTTTTGCAAATGCATAGAATTTAAACAGGTGAAGGTTGAATGTAAACATCCAATAGGATTATTGTAGCCCTTTCCCATTCTGAAATGGAAGTGGAAAGTAATCTCCATGGATTTTATTACCATTTTGATAACAACTTATCAATAACATGATGCAATTATGGTGGTGATTTAAAATTTGATAAAAGTGGATCACTTTGTAGAAATCAAATCCACCAATTTAGGTAGTGAGGTGGCTCAAAATTTCATAAATAAAATTGTGAGGTTGCATGGAATCCCCAAGAAAATCATCTCAAATCTTCAATATTTTGGAAGGAACTATTTGCGGGCTTTGAGATAGAATTGGCCTTCACTACAACATATCATAGAAAGATGGAAGGGGAAACAAAGAGGACAAACAAAATCCTCAAATACATGTTGAGGATGTATGTTGTGCATCAACCCATGAAGTGGGAAGACTATCCTCCTCTTATAGAGTTTCAATACAATAATGGGTACCAGGAATCCATATAGATGAGCCCATTTGAGGCACTTTATGGGAGGAGTTGCAATACTCCTATAAGTTGGAATGATCTAGTGAACAAGGTCTTTTTAGGCCTAATATGTTGAAAGAGATGGAGCAACAAATGAAAATTATATGGAAAAATTTAAAGATGGCAAAGGATAGGGAGAAAAGCTATGTGGATTAGCATAGGTGCATAAATAATTCCATGTTGGGAAACATGTTATGATAATCAAACCCAAGAAAAGTTCCTTAATTGGGTCATTTGCTAAGTTGGAGCCACAATTTTGTGGACCTTTTGATATCCTTGAAAGGATTTAACTAGTGGCCTATAGGCTAGCCTTACCTCCATCAGTTAAAATCCATGATGGTTTCCATGTTTCTTTACTTAAAATATATGTGAAGGATTCTAATATTGTGATTGGTTGGTTTGTGCTACAAGTGGAAAAAAGCGAGAGTACCAGTTGAAACCACTATGCATCCTAGGCCAAAGGAACCTCACTCTATGAAATCAAGCAATAGAGAAAGTCAAAGCATAGTGGAGGCACTTTGGGCTTGAGGAAGCCACTTGCGAAATGGATGACTCCATTAAGATAGGATATCCTTTTTTGTTTTTTATTTAAAGAAAATGTATATAAATTAGTAATTAGTACTATGTAAACTATACATAAAAATCTCCTCAAAATAGTATGTTCTTAATTATATTTTTTATGCTGCATATGGACAAAGAACACTAAGGATGGTGTGAGGGTTTGTGACAACCCCAATTATTTTCACTCATGTATGTAATGTAAACATTTTCACAAAAAAAGGGTTAAGTAATGCCACATGGATTATAGAGGGCCTGGGGAGGTTACTTTCTGGGATATTTTTTTATTAAATTGTTTCTTGAAACAAAAAAAAATGAGTTGGTATATAACAACTGATAGTTAGGAAAAAAGGGAAAATGCAATTTTTCTTATTTGTTGTGATTTTTACAACCACTGACAAGAAAATTGGTATAGGAAATTTTAAAAAGGAAAAAGGGTGAGTTTCTAGCTAATATGGTGTGTTGGCCACCCAACACAACCAATTAAAGAACATATAACAACCTTGAGATCTACAGGCCGGTGGAATTCTCCTCATTGGCTAAAACAAATCTGCTAGCAAGAGTCACTTTCTAAAAGGATACATTCCCAATAGTAAGAAAAATATCCACGTATAGTTGTGAGACAACACAACACCTATAGAAAAAGAAAATTTGCATTGGATGGGACAATGCATGAAAAATAGAGGAAACAAGTAGTTATTCGCTTTTCCAAGGGAACATAGAGGAAAAAATGGGAGAGGTCGAATTAATAAAGGCATGGAATAAATAAAGAGGTTTGAAACTACAAAAAGGAAGATTGAACTTCATACTGCAAAAGGATAGACATTAGAAGAGGAGAAGAGAAGAAAAACTCAAGAGAGTATAACATAGAGGAAAATAACTCGAAAATTCAGGAATAAATCACTCTAAGTGAGGAAGAAATTTCCTCTTGAGTCCCCATTGACCAGAGGATGGAGATAGTGTTTCATAAAAATCCATGAGGGTTGGGGTGGAGGAATTATTCATAGGAAAAATTACTAGAATATTTTTAGAGGGCTCCTTGTTGTATGTTATATTTTTATGTGGTTCTAGATTCCCAAATTTGGGTGGAATCCATAGTAATGAGCTTGAAAGGGTGCAAACAAAAAGTCTCTAGACTCCTTGTGCACTTTTTCTTGCAATTCAGTTGGTGGGTGGAGGTGGAGTAATATCTAGAGCCCATAGTGCAACCGATAGCTATGTTTAAATCCTTGAGAAAAAGATCCCTCAACCTCTGGAATCTGGATTGGGGGTGATAGTTGCAAGTGAGGATTTGATATATATATATATATATATCTATGGTTGGGTGGAGAGTCATGGTGCCAGACTCATTTGCCCAACTATTTAATAGATAAATATTCCTCATGTAATTTTCCATGATAATGAATGTTTGCTACATTTTTGGTCTAAAATGGTGTTATTAATGTATGGTGAATGGATTTTAATTTATTTATCTACATTATTGACTCATATGTTGTTGTTACGGTTTTAAAGGTGTTGGAGTAGTATGTAGTTGTCTTGGTTATGTTTTGTAATAAATAGTATGGAATATTTGGTATAATCATAGTGGAATAATCTTAATATAGTTGCAATTTATTACTAGCACTAATCATGTTTCTTTGTACTGATGTTGGTAAATTTTCCTTCTCTAGGTTTATTACTCTGTCTATTTCACCTTGATGACATTCCTAGTATCCAACAGCATATGCCCAAGTTCTGGGCTTGCATTCTCTTTTTCTATGTTCATGAAACAATAAATATTAGTTTCGATGTTGTTAATAAGACTATATCAAGTGATTTATGCCTTGGTTTTTATGTTCCTAGATTAGATATGAGTGTACACCTATGATATATATGATGATATTTATTCCTCACTAATAAATGTTCAACCCAATAAGTTTCTTGATATTTCGTTAGTGATGGAATCTGGGTTGTTAACTCCAACATATTTTTTTTTTAGAAGATGAGAATGCAATACATATGTATATATATATTCTCACTTTAGGTATAGATATGTGTGGTCTCTATGTTATTTCAATAGCAATGCATATATATGTGTTACCTAGTCATTTGTTCTACAATGTAATACACACACACACACACACACACACATCTGTGTGTGTGTGTGTGTGTGTGTGTGTGTGTCATTGGGAGGAATTATGAGTATTGAGATCCTATATACATATATATACATTCATTGTTTAAATTACGCCTAAGTATAAGATAAATCCTAATTCTATTGTGGTAGGGGCAGTATCTAATCATTGTTGCGGAGTAAATTACCAATTCAGAAATATTGTTATAGCTGTGGTATCTACAAATGTGTGTGTATTATGCATTGGTTATTTATTGATGAATTAAACAACCTACAGGAATGTAGGCATTGCATACCAAAAGGGTGATGAAAGAAACTCTTGAGGACTGTGGTTCAGACCCTCTACAATAATATAATAACTAGGATTTTAGATAGCAACAATAACTAGTTCTTTTTGCACAACACATCATAATGGAGCATTGTAACTAAGTGTTCTACAATGTCGTAACCAATATTGTTTAATTGTTTGTAATATAAAATTGATGATATATTGAAAATACTAAAGGCAGACAATAATGGTTTCATTATTCTTTTATCACAACAACATGACTTAAATACTTTGGAGTCACGGTCGAGAGCAAGGCCCCATGACCAACATGATGTGTGATGGATAAAGTACACACCAACTTTGAGTCAGGTGCAACCTTACATCTTGACAAGTGAGCGGAGGTCAGGTTCGATCCCAAAGGGAAGAAGCGAAGGTTGTCACAAAAGTGTGGCTAAAATCTGACTCATATTTCCTTGGAAACTATACTCACCATAATATGGGTTTTTGTTTGGTAATACATATATATTGTGGGGGAATCATGTGTAATGCATGTACAACACAGATAATTCGCAGTATCAGTGCTATCTAATATGCATATGCAAATAAAACATGTGATATATGGAGGTGTACACATGTATATACATATGATTGTGACATAACCATGGGTAGGGTCTTGATATACATTAGCCTATAATCTCGTAGAACCCTGGGTGTATAACCTTGGGCAAAGGTAGTAATGAGTGGATGGTTTTGATTCACCAACGAGATCGATGGTGGGGAAGCACGACAGGACCTCCCTCCCAATGACGTCAGTAAGGGAGGGGGGGTCTCGTTTCCGCTGAGACCATTGGATGAACATTTGAATTGAATGGTGATGATCCCAATGGGGTTTCCTTTCTATAACGTCAGAGGAAGGGAGGTGAGCCCCTCACACTGTGGATCTGGTTTATATTTCATGGTAATCGAATGATATATTTATAGATGGATCATTCATTTATATACATACAATATGTGTGTGTGTGTGTGTGTGTGTGTCTGTGGATGGAGCTATTGATGGGCCAAACTAGCTATAATCATTAAAATATGGTGATATAAAATTGATACACCACATAGGTGTCATGTGGAGGGCACGTGGGCACCATGTGGCCAAAGAGGGAAATAAATAATTTTAAATGAAAAAAAAATTCAAGGAGGTGTAACTTCAGATCCAAGAATCCAAATTGGATGAAATTTTGTATCAACATAAATACCTCATCAAGAAGAAAATGATGGTGATGTCTACTATGAGTTCTAAAAACCTAAATGAAAGACAAAAAAATAAATTCCCATTTCTCTAAGTAAATAATAGAGATCAATATTAACAAGTGAACACTTCATTGCAGTTGTGGGGTGTTTACAAATTTGATCCAAAACCATTAAATATATTTCTAACAATTGAGATTAAAAGGTTTTTAAAAGTTCAAAATCAAATTATTGAAAAGAGCACGCAAAATAATATCACGGAAAGAGACAGAAACATAATACACACAAAGTTTATAATGGAGTTCATCTATTGATCATGATACGTCTCTAGATCCTCTCCAATATGGAGCATAATTTCTTTATTAATGTCAACTCATTTACAAGCCTTTGAAAAATCTTCCTTCTTCACCATGAGCAATCGGTCAACAAGACACAAGGACCACTCCCTTCAAAATCAGAAGAAATCTTATCCACTCATTAACTAATAAGATTGGGCCAACTCTCCATAAAGGGGTTATTATTTACAATCTCCACGCAATAAAAGATAGGTCTAAACAAATATTGACAAAAGTGGGCTAAAATCTCCAAAAAAAGGGGAAAATACTAATTCTCCACTCATTACAAAGGCAAGTTTAAAATAAAAATTCACTTTTCCACTAAACTAATACAAAATTCAGCATAAAAATATTACACTTTGATAGTCTCATGCTCTTCAAAAATACAAAAAATGAGTCTTGGGATGGCTCCAATATCTTCTACTCAGACTCAAGAACCTGCTACAATAGACAACTTGAGAAAAGGTTGATTAATGCCTTCACAATTGGCCTTCAAATTTCAATGACTCTCGTTGGTCTGCAAGTTTTTACTTGCCTCAAAAGACTTCTACTCTATTTCATTATTCAACAGTGATTTCTTGGTGCACCAATATAATTTTAACATAAAAAATTGGTTGGTCGATTGACCCACGGTCAAACTTGCAGGGGTGGCACAACATACACTACATAACAATTATATGTTATAACAAATATGCTTGCAGTCGAATTAAAATATACCACTTTATACATTTGTTATAACAAATAACAAAATTTTGTTAACTTTGAAATGGAGGTCATATTATATCATAAAATTTATTTGGTGCTTTTTTATATGTTCCAATGTTTACATATAAGTTTTATGGATAATCGATTAGAATTCTAATAATATACCTCCAGAGTGGATTCGTGTTTAAACTCCCCTCGGTCCAACATGAAATCATTGGAAATGTTTTAAATATTATAACCATAACAAACAATATGTGTGGCCCATGTTGTTTGTCAGACTCTATGTTTGGTGGAAAAAATATAAAGGATTAATATTGGAGGATTTTGTAGCAACATTCTAACTTTGAAAGGGCCACCATATTTTGGCTATTCCACCCCACCTTTTCCACCATACCAAACCACCAAAATTTTATATACACTTTACATTTGATCCACTAAAAAGTGACTCAAGTGGTGTAATTATAAGGCATGGACTTTGGTTGTGGAAGTTTCGAGGTTCGATCCCCACCAAGACCTTTGTGCCTTAGAAGAAAATTTAACTAATAATTTGAGGCCACGCGGCGCCTTACCATAGAGCCATGCGTCACTTGTTCATTGGTCCAACTCGATCTGGTCAACAGTCCCAATCAGCTAGTTAACCTACCAAATGTCAACCTATGGTAGGTCAAACTATCAATATATGGCCCATAACAGTGTTGGTCAATGGTAAACTCACATTGTACGGTCCTTCCAACAAGTCATCTAGTCAAAAACCAACCTTATAGACTACCATGTGTCAATTTTTCACTAGTACACATGTTATGCTCGAACCCTACCACATAACATCCCAGGATGCCACATGTCAACTTGTGGGAATACCGCGTCATCGATAAAACCTATACAGTCCTACCAACATGGAATTGTATGGGCTTTCCATGTGCCACCTCTACCTAGCATTTGTGCTTTTTCCTGAAAATTTCAAATCACGATATCTCAGCCATACGAACTCAATTTTTTCCCATTTAAATTATGCTAGATTCATTGCGACGAGCGCTACCTGATGGTATTGGTTTCATGAAAATTTGATGAGTTTTAATTTTTAACATTTTTTAGATCCTCTTGGATCACAATGTCTCATACCATATCTAATCTCGACCTTTGAAAAGAACAGTGAATAAACTACACATGACACCTTCATGAAGAATATTATAAGCATTACAATTTTGAATAAATTTAAAATCATGTCCAAATGAAAATGCTTCAATTTCACCATAAAACAAAACTTTCAACATGAGATTAACTATGTTTAAAGGAATGTTGCAAGATACATGTCCGGAATCACATCTCAAAATAGGGGTTTGGTAAAGAGCCATTAATAATAGAAACAATAAGATAGAATGAATTCACAAGGCCATATTTTCATGTGACATCCTTCTAGTGTTAATTGTTAATAGGAAAACAACTCATCCTCCAACAAATGTCACTCACTTGATCAAAGTCCTAGCTATACCTATACTTTTTTGTTGTGGCAATGTCCATCAGTATGTGGGTTTGATCACCATTGAATGAATTTCTCCTCAAAAGGAGAATTTTTTTGAAACGTTCCTAAATCTAATTGCAATCTAATATATTAGACATAAATAGAACTAATCTATGTATATCTACTTTCTATATAAAATCTAACAACATCAATTGGGATAAATAGGTTTTTCATAATATCCCAATTGGGAGCATTGAAACAACCCTAGTTAAACTACATGTAAAAATATATATAAGACCATGGTGATGGTACACGTATTCCAAGATGAATGGTGGAAAAAAAATCTTAGTTGTTATTCATTTAGTTTATTATGTCTAAGGAAATTGGAAAAGGAAAAGGCAAAGGCATTGGAAAGACATGAGACATTAATTGAAATTTTATTTATGAAAATAATTGAAATTAGGAGAAAAGGAAGGTGAAAGGTCACAGGTTTCATGTGATGAGGAAATTGAAGGAAAATAATGGAATATAAATAAATTAGAGGCCTCATTAATAAAAATGCTTCTGAGGATCAGTGGGCAAGGCTTGGTCAGTTCAGTTTTGGATTTCTCATTATTATCTCTCTCTCTCATACTCTTGAGCACTTAGTGTATTCTTGGAGCACTCTTCTAGAGTGTGGTATACTTGGAGATTCAGATCAAGAAAATAAAGGAAAATAAGGAAAGAAGAAGAGGACATCGAGATCAACATTTACAACAAGTTTTGAGTGCAAGTACCGAGTTGCATGTATGCTTTCCTCACTAGTTTTGGCATGCATGGGTATGCATGTGGATTTGCCTAGCCTTGCCATTTCATGGATATCCATGGTGATTGTGGGTCTATTTCCATTGATTATTTCTGGTTGGTTCTCATGGTTCCTTTAGCTGCTGGGTTGAGTCATTAGTTCTTGGAAGCCTTGGTTGGACAAACACTCTAGCCCAGAGGACAATTGTGGGTTGAGTTACTAGTCCTAGAAGCCTTGGTTGGAAAAATTCTCTAGAAGCCCTAGGTGGGTTGAGTTACTAGTCCTGGAAGCCCTGGTTGGAAAATCACTCTGGAAGCCCTATAATAGTTGGCGTTGAGTTACTATTCATGTAAGCCCTGGTTGGAACAAATTCTCTAGAGCTATGGATCAGCTTGGATAGAGACGAATCTGTGATGGTTAGTGATGTTCAACCATGACATGGAATCACTGGTTTGGGGTTGATACAATGTGGTATATGGAGCCCTAGATTGGTGTTGATTGATGTGTTTGATAAATTCCTACATTCATGCTTAGAATATGGCATAGGGGTGACTGGCTAAAGTGATATTTGGCTTAGCCATGTCGATGGTCGGGTGGAATGTGGAAGTCCCATTCCAGGTTGGTTTTTACATTCACTAATGAAAGGTTAATTTCCTTGGTATTTTATGTGTACATCCATATATGGATTCTCTTGTTGATGTATCCATTGATATTATGTTGATTATAAGCATGTATTTTGATAGTGATGATTTATGGTTCTCTCCATGTTTTTACTTGTAAATGAATGCATAACATATCTATGTTTTGAATTGATTAAATGATAGCTTATAATGTATGGGATCACTGCTTCTTAGCCATTCTTAGATAAGAAAGAGACCCCTTTGTTTAAATATGTTGTTTATACATGTATATTCTATGTTTGTGACATTCTTGACTGTCATGGATGGGTGGGGTTGGATGAGTTCCTAATGATGTGATTGCTTCCATATTTTTTTGCCAATATTATTTTCCCTCTCTTGAAGTTACAGGAAGTTCTAGGCAGTGACCTGGACTTAGGGGCTGAAAATGTGGCACAAATCTCGAAACTATAGGTAGAAATTTTTTTGTTTGGGCCTGATCTACTACCTTTCCAAGGCTAGCCCACAACTCTAGGGTCTATAACTGCTCCCTTTCCCTCAGAATCTTGTGACTAAGCCTCAAAGGGGATAAAAATTAGTCCCCCCTCAGGGAACAAGGCCCTAGAAGGTTGGGTTACCTCCTGGGGCTGTCAATGATTCAGTGTAAGGTGTGTTTCTAGAATTTCTGTCAGTTCCACTTTCTTAAGGTCATCTAGGAGATTTAATCTCATATTAGTAGCCTTTGTGACATGTTTACCCTGAATTTCTGGTTACTTGGGCAAATGTGGGAAGAGGGTGTTACATAGTGGTATCACAGCATGCTTGCGCTCCCCTTGGGATGTGTGTGTGTTGATCGTGCATTCATGTCAATTGCATATATGTTCCTCATGCTTATGTTCTATGATCTTGTTGTGTGTCCATGATGGTAGTGTTTGGTTTATGTTCTCTTTGTGTGATATCTGATACCACATAGTGGTATCAGAGCATGATTCAACCCTTGGACTGGATGGGCGGTGTGTTGGTCATGATTTTATGTCCATTTCTTACATTATTTCATACTCATGTTTTATGTGGTTTATGCATCCATGTTTTGTTGACCATGGTGTCACAATGGAAGTTCTTATGGCGTTGTCGTCAATATGTTTTCATGAATGTATGACTGATTGTGCATTGATATCACTTATGTATTTTCCATGCATGCTTGCTTACATGTTTCTACATATTGTACATGCATTGCTTGTTTATGCTAGGTCACATATTGTTCATGCTTGCATGTTGTCCATGTATGATTTCTTATGTGAGGTTATATGTTGAACATGAATTGGTTGTTCATTATTGGTTATACATGTCAAGTGGGTGCATATGGTCAAGTTTGCATTGGTTTGGTTGACGTTGTTGTGCATAAGGTCATTGTATGCAATTAGGACATCATGATGATATTGGTGTGTTGTGATGCTAATGTTTTGGATGAGATAGAGTAGGAGATGTAGATCATCAAAGTGAATTTGCAACAATGGACCTTGAGGAAAGAGAAGATTTCCATATAAGTTGTATGTTTGGCATGTAGGTATGTGATTCATGGTTGTTGTAATCATTAGGTTTACATATATGTTTTTCATTCTATTATTACTATGGTTATGTGTATTCCTATCATTCTATTGATGTTATGGTTACATACATGATAGATTCTAGTTAATTAATGTGATCATATGTGTAGTGGTGGTTTTGGTGCACAAGTGTACCAAACACACCAGTGCTTTGTAGGAATTCTTGCAGCCTACAAGATATGGTCACAGGCAGAAAACATGGTTAGCAGGTTAGTGAACACATGCTAATATATATAAAACACACTAAATTATGGAATCTAGTATGCTTCATATAAGAAGAAGAAACACAACTAAACTAAAACAAAAACACAAGCTCCAATGAGTCAAACAAGACAATAATACAAATAGTGGAATAAAATCCCTTCTTATTGACTGCTATTAGTAAGAAAGGTAGAATGTTACACACTTACCAAATGATCCTTAGAACTATAGAGTTATAAGACCCAGTGTAAGGAGGTTTTTACCCTTGAGCTTCTTCTACAAGGCCTCTCTCTTCTCTTAAGGGATTGAAGTTTTTGGGTGGCCAAAAACTAAATCCTCTATCTATATTGCTGCTCTGGATCACACACAGCTGGCTTTCTCATGGGAAATTTGGCCAGCATAACAATATGTTCTCATTTTTTTCTTCTCATGGTGGAAATTTATAGTAAAATTCAAATCCTTCTTCCCTCTCTTGGTACAATTGTGGATGGTGACCCAAGAGAGAGGGTCGATTCCTTTGTGTGCTCACTTGAGGTCCCAAGGTGGCTCTAGGCGACTATCCTTGGGCGGCCTCAAGTGGAGGATCTTATCCTGAAGTGTGTCAAGTGGCCCCGGATGGTGACTTCCACCACTCCCAGGACCGCGTGGATTTTTGAGGGAAAGCCGCGCATACCAATGTGCCTATTGAAGAAAAATGTGCACAAGGTGCATTTTTCCTATGCCTCTAGTGCAAAATTTGACATTTTTCCTCTTAACCTTAGATATTTCTACATTTTCCAAATTATCTAATGTTTCTTAGCCCTGTAAATCCTTCTGCTTGACATTCAATAATGTTATTTTGATTTTCTGATTTTCTAGTGATAGCAGTTGCCCCCTAATGTGTGAGGTCTAGGAAGAACTCTATAGCCGAAATACATTATATTTTATGTTCTATGTAACCTATGTCGAGAGAGACAGAGACTTGTGTATAGCCCAAGGTTGGAAACCCCTTAAAGTGGGTAAAAGAGTGACCATGTTTTGTCGGAAACTTGCAAGAAATAGTATGATACAATAAATACAACTTTTCTACGAGGCGAGCATGTCCCATGCTCATAATTCTTTGGCTAGCTAAATCTATATGATAGATGAAGGTTCTATTTATGTCATTGATATGGTAGTGATCTGCTGATTTGGTTGATGAAAACGATCGTTGACGCCCTCAGCCGCGTGTTTTCTTTTAAAATAGGTTAAATGTGGTGCCCACATGCGTAATCTTGGTATGGAATATAAATTATCACTGTACATATGAGTGTATGACTGGGACCTTCCCGTGTAAGCATTGCTGAAAGAGATGCTTATAATGGCACGGGTATTCGACGAGTCTTGGGCAAAGTAAAATGGTTGTAAAGTATGATGCCATCTTGACATGAAATCTTGTGTTGTAGTCGAATTTTAGGAGGATTGATGACATCTATGGGAAATGATGATTCCCACAGTGCCACCTGAGGATGCCCCTATTGTGGTGAGGAGCCATCCAAGGTATAACTTCCTTTTTGGAGAATGGGTGTTGAAGTCGACAAAAAGGAAGCCTCAACCGAACGAGAGAGCTACTGATACAAGGGACCAAGGTCTCTGATTTGATAGGTTTAGCATATGCATGATGGCGAGGGATGACTAAAGACTGATGATGGGATTTCAAGAGCCCAAGGTCGAAGTATGAAAAAAACCAGTTTGGCAGCAGTCATAACTATTTCTGACGAGGAAATACCTAGAGTTGATAGGACGTCTAGGGTGATTATATTTTGGTTATGAATGTCATGGTGGCTTTGTGTGAAGGGTGTGATTCTTTTACCAAGGGTGACTAGGGACTGCTGCCATGGGAAAAAAATGGGTGGATGGGTGGGGTCTATTCTTCTTTGAGATATTTGTACACTTGCCAAAAGAATTTAAAAAATAGGATTAGTTTTTACAAAATACAGAGACAGGTGCCCCAAAAAACATGAAACTTCTTGCTCACTGATGATGTGAGGAAGGTGTTTATATTGAGGGTGGGGGCCCCATTGGTTGGTGTTTGTGTGGGGATGATGAAGTGGATGGAAAATATCATACATGGGCTATGTTGATGGAGGGATGGTAGGCCAAATGTGAGACGCAGTGTTGCATATTCGATCTTCTTGCGAAAAATGGTAGTCCGAGAAAGGGGTTTTATTTCATTATGGTAAAAATTGACTTGATTCATGGTGGAAGAATGGACATGGAGTACTTCCCAGATTGAGGTTGTATGGTCATGGCATCGTATTTTTATGATGCATGGTCTACTTTGAGTGATGGATGCCATGGGGGGGAGGCTATACCAACCAACAAGGATGTTTATTATATGCAAGGTGAGGAGATGATAAACATGATCATGCGTTAGGAACCTATGGTTGATTTCTTGTGGATAAATGATGTGAGGATATGTAGAGTTTCTCTGGGACTCTCTCATGTTGAGGGTAGAATGATACCTGCTCTAGAACCTTCGGTGCATGGGGCAATAGATTGTTTGTTGTGTTGTACAACACCTACAAAAAAATAACCCAAGTCAAAGCATCTTTCTCATTCAAATATTATTGAAATCATGTGATGAATGAACAGAGGATAAAATAGGGCATACTTATTAGAACTGTTTTTTTTTTTCTTCGAAGGGGTTCCTATGAGCTCTCATCATGGTCCTTCAAAAAATTTGAAAAGGGAAACATATAGGTCAATATGGCTCATTTCAACTCATTTTTGACATTTGAGTGTTTAAGAGTTTGAGAGGTAAGAGGTTGTTGCTGAGCTTTTCTTGTCATTGCAATCAGCTTGTGCACTCGTGATTTACACTACTAGAGTCAGGTAGGCATAGATCGTTATAAATTTAATTTTTTCAATGTGACTGGGTAGGTGTTCATACAAACTGGGTTTGTACAGAACCCTAGAAATATTTTTCCTTGTCCGTGCGGGAAATCAAGGCACAAATGTGAAATTTCTACGTGAAGCTGAGCATTTGCATACAAATTTCATGCCTGTCAGCGCTTTTTGCGCGCGGCCTCCGAACCTGTCTAAAATAAAGGCATGCTAAAAATCCAAGGCTATTTTTGGAAAACATTTGGGAAAATTTTCCATTTTTTTGGCGTTTTTATGTGACTGATGTGTGTATGTTTGGTGACAATATGTTGTGGAGGGAGAGAGACTGGCCTAACCTCCACATGGCTGTGGCACAATATGCCAACGCTTGCTAGTAGTTGGTGCGATGGGGTCTTCCCAAGTCTCTTGAGAATGACCTCCTGTGGTCCCAATATGGGTTACTGCATTACTTGGTCTGTTTTTGGAATAAGCAGCACAAAGTTATGGTGTTGCGAGGATGTGACTTGGTTATCTATCTGGAGACAGATATATATTTTGTGACAAGGCTATTGCCTCAGGGTGAGGCGCTCCCATATCTGCTTCCTCCTGGGAGGGTCGATCTTCGGCGGTTTTTAGATATCCATTGTGGCAGGGTGCGTCTCATGAAGGGGTGAATTTTGATAGATTCAGTGATGGATTTTTCCGAGAGGTGTGCTCTGGCGATTATTGTGCAATTGACGGGGTCATCATCACCGTAAAGGGCGTCAGGGCCACAAATAGGTGTCTTGTGACGAGTAAGGGCCAAGCACTTCTTTGATTTTTCTTGTCCCCGCTATGACGGGATGGTGGCTCAGCTAGTGAAGGTTTGTAATGGATCTAAGCTATTCACCTATCCTATAATCCTATGTAGCATTATGTACGAGAGGGTGTTGCTGCTACAGCCTATGGTGGTTGTGCCTGTGGGTGGTCATTGAAACCCTCGCATGAGGAGATGGGCTCCAGTAATGCCTAATGGTGGGGGAGGTGTGGTGGGGAGTTACTGGAACACCACCACTGAGGCTTGGTTTGAGGCCAATCCTCAGATGTTCCTGCCCTATCCATAAGCTGGGATGGATTTTTGAGGAGACCCAGATATGGGTCTTTCTACCGGATATGCTTGGGGACTAACAGGTATGATATTTGTGCTTTATTTTGCATTTGTTGAGTATTTATGATTTATATGTGTATTATGATGACACTGAGATATTTTTGTTACTCTTGCATATGTTGGTGAGGTTGGGAGCCCTACAGCTTGGTTGGTAGGACCCCACTCAAACTGGAGGGTTCGAGGAGCTCTGCCCCCGGTCAGGGGGCAACGAGGAGGTCCAGTGCAACCCCATGGTGGATTTCCTGGTGATAGGGCTGGCTCATCTGGAGAGGGTAGTAGTTCATCTACTGCTGAGTGTGCTCCAGCAATCGCTCACGCCAAGGCGGTGGAGGCTCACATGTCAGAGGTGGCAGAGCGACTAGCTACCTTAGAGTGTAACGTTCCTAAATTAGCTTCAGCTAATTGGAACATTAATTTTGTTTTATTTATTTTGTATTTCATGATTAATGAATAAACTGTGAAGGAGGGCATGTAAAAATCATAAAAACTAAGAATGAATCAATGCCTATGTGAACAGAGACATATCTGGGCTATTTAAATTATATCTTGCAGGTGTGAAAGGGGCTAAATCACAAGAGGGGATCCTATTTGACCATGTCAAACTATTGGAAATACTGAGGGGGGGGGGGGCGTGAATCAGTATTCATTTCAATTAGAGCATTAGTTAATCTTCAATTATTATCAGTGTTTGTACAATGATAGTAGCAAACAAGAGGAATACAAATGCACACAGTTTTTAAGGTGGAAACCCACTCCAGGACAAAAACCACCTAATGCTTCTCTAATAATTCTTTAATATTCAACTCCAATTGAAAATAAAGGTCCAACTTCCTAGAAACTAGAAAAGCATTCTTCTCCAGCTCTCACTGGATAGATGCTCCAATGCCCAATATTCTTCAGTAGTCAACTGAACGGATGCCCCAACACCCAATGAGCTACAACTCACCCTAGCACCACCCTACCACCCTATAGAAGAAAAGAAGAATGGAATATCGTACCAGGGAAAAGGGTCCACTTTACAATGATATAGAATGATGCAGAAGAAGAAGATATACGAGACCATAACCCCAAATTTGACACAACCACCTAATGATGATCCTAGACCTCCCAACACTGCCTCTTCAACCCTTGGCAGATAGACACTAGTACAATTTGTACAATAATGTATTTACAATGAATAAGTACAATGATACCTTTACAATGATTGTATGCAGTGCTGCCCACTTGAAGACTTCATATGATTAACTTCTTGCTGTTGTTATGCACCTTGGTTGCTGCTCTTGTCATGCTACCCTCTGCTGCACCTTTCTTTGCTTTTCTGCCGTAGAAAGTCTGGTCCTTTGCAATCCTTGACAACACATGATCGAGCTTTTTCTTGCCTTCTAGGAGCTCGATATTGAATCTGGTGTAAAATGTCTGATTTTTGGTCTTGTATTAGTCCTCTGAGTCATATTTCCAATGCCATAGGTCTGACCCAATTTGGATCTTCAAGAGAGAGTTATACCCAATCTCTCACAATGCCCTAATTAAGGACTGTTTCAGCAGAGCACAATTGTACAGCGTGCCACGTGTCACTGTTTATTCATTTGTATTTGAAATTGATAGAGTGAAAATTAAATACTATGAAATATCTGACACTTTTTACGGAATTCCAATCCGATACTCAGAGAGAGAGTTATGACGAATTTACCAAGGTCACTTCTTTGAGATGAATTTCAGGAGCCTGCAAAAACCCTGACTTCCATAGATCATATCTCCAAAAATTTTGCACACCTTGATCTAAAATTTTTACTAACTCTTCCTCAGGATTTCAGCTTCGGCTCATAAAAATTTCAACTTCTTAACCTTTGTAGAAAAAAATTTAGAGCGAAAATTCCACAATGCCTTGTTTCAGATGGTCGAATCCCTTGCCTAAGGAGGAAATGAAGATCACAATTTATATAAATGCTTAAGTTGAGATGGGCTTCAACAAGTGAACATGGGAGGCATTTTAGGAGCTTAAAAAATATTAATTATGACTTTTCAATGACCCATGCCCCAACCCCATGGGGTTTTAGCCCACTAACTGGGGGTACAAACTTCAAACATGAATATCTCTCAAACCGTGAAGAATTACATGGCGTGCCATATATCAACAGAAACATCTCAACAAGTAGAAACCATAAAAAACATTATTGATCCAGAATATATTAATTTTGTAGGTCAAAATTCCCATGCAATATTGGGTTATCCCCTAGTGCTGTTTGGGTTGACATCAATGACAACCACTGATCAACAATCTCCCCCTTTGGCATTGATGGCAACACAAGTACTTCATCAGCGACACTTTCCTACAATATTTTATCCCCTTTGACATCAATGGCAAAGGGTAACTCCCCCAAAAACACAACCATCTATACCCATACACACTTCCACTCCCGCTTTATATTCTGAAAAAGGAAAATCTAATTAGAACTTGGGAGAATCCTGAGCTTCTGGCAAAGATATTCCAATGCTGGTGAATATTTAATATGTGATTCTTTTGGTTCTATTTGGAATCTTGCTACTTCTCCAACTGCTTGCATAACATATTTTCAAGAGGCTGTTACATATAGAAGACTACTAATCATATATCTATACAATATTTGATCCACATCCTTAGATGAGTCATCTATGCTCAATTTTCAACCTGTTACCATTGGAGTAAGATGGGTTCGCAATCTTCCATTTTAAATTTCTTATAATTCTTTATTTTTAATTTATTAAGAAATATAAATATTCCTTTCTCTTGCTGAGCTATTTGAAGCCCTAAGAAGTATGTCAGCTCACCAATTAAAGACATATCGAAATCACTTTGCACCTTTGTAGTAAACTTCTTACTTAGTCGATCATCATTGCTACCAATGATTGTATCATCCTCTTTAACTATTAGACATGAATTAGTTGCTTCATCCAGAACATATATGTCATTTGGAGCTCGACTTGTTGTAGCCAAAATTTCACCATACACACCTTTCCTGATTTCACATTTCATGGAGTTGAATAGTATTGTGTGTCCTTGTTCACACATTTGTCCAACACTGAGCAGATTGTGATTCATGTTTTCAACCAATAAAACATTATTGGCTAAAGAATCTTTGCTTTCGAGAGTGACAGTACCTGATCCTATAACATTTGAAGATCCATCATTTCCAAATGACACGGTTCCATCCTTCTTCTCTTTCAGAGATACAAATTTATTTCTATCTCCAGTCATATGCGTTGAGCAACCGCTATCAACATACCACACATCTTTGTTCTTTTGAGCCTTGAGAGTGAGAGCACAATTATCATTCTTCTTCTTCTTCCATGTTCGTTCATTCTGTGGCTTCGAAGATTCTTCTGGAGGATTTTCAAGTCTGCAGTCTTTGGCTATGTGTCCAAAGATTCGACATTTGTAACATTCATTATTATTTCTTAAATGTTCAAATCTGTTGATGTTTCGCTGAGCCCTGGGAGGTTCATATTTGACAAATCTCCTGGAATTGTATTCGTTCGTAGGGTACATGTGACATTCTACAGCTTTATGACCAAATTTTCCACATGAATAATAGTAGCCATACAACATATGTTGGTACCTGGATGGAAATCTTCGTCAAGGAATTGTCTTCCAAGATTGTTCTTGTGAATGTTGTCCAATGAAGTCTACATGCATGTCAGATCTCATAGGTTCATTGTATTTTGTTGTAGAAGGTCCTGCTTCTTCTTCTTTGTAACCGATGCCAGTTTTGTCATTGTAAGATTGTTGATTTTTGATGAGTTCTTCCAATGCCCTTGAGCTATTGGCATAGTTCTGGATAGTTTTTCCTTTCTTCACTTCCTCACGCAGCAATACTACTTCGGCTTCTAATTCTTCCTTTTCTTGGTTGCTTTCTTCCAACTTCTTTTGAAGTGACTCTTCAATGCATTTGTGTTCTTCAACTTCAATTTTGAGACTTTGAACTTGTTCTTCAAGAGTTTTGGAACGAATCTTCTCCTCCTTGAGATCTTTTATAAGTTGATTTCTTCCTCATAAAATTTGTCTATGGTCCATCCTTCTTTTTCATTGTTTGATACCTCTTGCTTATTGTACTTGGGTTTGTTATGCTTGGCCATAAACAATACTCTCTCATTGGCTTCTTCTTCACTATCATTGTCTTCATCGGATGATGAGCTATCTTCTTTAGAGAGAAAGTTTCTTTTGGATCCTTGCTTGTTGAATTTCTTAAAGCCTTTCTTTCTTTTTGAGTTTCCATTAATTTTGTTTGGACATTTTGCTGCAAAATGCCCAACCTCATTACAGCTGAAACATATCAATGGAAATTCACCTTTGAATTGTCCCTTACCAATTTGTATTTTTCTCATGAAGTAAGCATATTCTTCATCTGAAAGACCTTCTTCATCATCTCCCTTTTCTTGACACTTGCAGGTGCATGTATTTTCAATTGAAGGTTGTTTATCCTTATTAGTTTTCTTAGATGCAACGAACGTAGTTTCTAGATGCAAAGTACCCTCTTCTTCATCAAGTCTCATTTGATATGCTATGAGAACTCCATGTAATTCCTCTTTGCTGAGTTTGTCCAGATTTGCACTGTATTCTAAGACTAATACCTTTGGGTTGAATCTCCCTGGTAACGTTCTAAGAATATTTCATATAATAGTCTTCTTGTCAACTGGCTCTCCCAATCCTTCCAGAGTATTGGTTATTTCATCAACATATTGAAAGTATGCAGCAATGTTGCAATCTTCTTTCATTCTAAGTTGCTTAAATTTTGCTCTATAGATTTGAAGCTTTGCTTCTTTGACATTTGAGTCACCTGCATATATATTCTCAAGCTTGTCCCATACATTTTTCGTGGTTTTACAACCCAACACCTTATGATAAGTAGATTCAATAAGTCCACTGATAATAATATTCTTTTATTTTGCATCATTTTCCAAATTCTTCTTACCTTGCTCATTCGTGGTTGATGTAAATCCATTTTTAACAATGTCCCATACTTCGTAACCTTGCGCCAAGAGATAGACCTACATTCTTCCTTTCCAAAGTGCATAATTATTTTCATTGAATAGAGGTACACCATTCTTGGTATGCTCCATGACCTCCTTCTAGCTGTTAAACTGCTATTTAAGGAACCAAGCTCTGAAACCAATTGTTGGAAATACTGAGGGGGGGGGGGTGAATCAGTATTACTTTCAATTATATCTTGCAGGTGTGAAAGGGGCTAAATCACAAGAGGGGATCCTATTTGACCATGTCAAACTATTGGAAATACTGAGGGGGCGGGGGGGTGAATCAGTGTTCATTTCAATTACAGAATTAGTTAATCTTCAATTATTATCAGTTTTTGTACAATGATAGCAGCAAACAAGAGGAATACAAATGCACACAGTTTTTAAGGTGGAAACCCACTCCAGGACAAAAACCACCTAATGCTTCTCTAATAATTCTTTAATATTCAACTCCAATTGAAAATAAAGCTCCAACTTCCTAGAAACTAGAAAATCATTCTTCTCCAGCTTCTCACTCAGATAGATGCTCCATCGTCAAGATTCTGAGGGTTAACCAATGGATGCCCCAACACCCAATGAGCTACAACTCACCCTAGCACCACCCTTCTACCACCTTTATAGAAGAAAAGAAGAATAATTCATTTGTGAAAAGGTGTCCATTTACAATGCGATATAGAATGATGCAGTAAGAAGAAGATATACTAGACCATAACCTCCAAATTTGACACAACCAATTCTAATGATATCCAGACTCCAATGCTTCTTCAACCTCGCAGATAGACACTAGTACAATTTGTACAATAATGTATTTACAATGACTAAGTACAATGATACCTTTACAATGATTGTATGCAGTGCTACCCACTTGAAGACTTCATATGATGAAATTCTTGCTACTGTTATGCACCTTGGTTGCTGATCTTAACCACCTAATGATGATCCTATAACTCCCAACACTGCCTCTTCAACCCTTGGTAGATAGACTAGTACAATTTGTACAATAATGTATTTACAATGATACCTTTACAATGATTGTATGCAGTGCTGCCCACTTGAAGACTTCATATGATGAAATTATTGCTGCTGTTATGCACCTTGGTTGTTGCTCTTGTCGTGCTACCTTCTACTACACCTTTCTTTTATTTTCTGCCGTAGAAATTCTAGTCCTTTGCAATCCTTGACAACACATGATCTAGATTTTTCTTGCCTTCTAGGAGCTCGATATTGAATCTGGTGTATATCTATTATTTCAGATCCTCAATATCTAATTTTTGGTCTTGTAGTATTCCTCTGAGTCATATTTCCAATGCCACATTTCTGACCCAATTTGGATTCTTCAAGAGAGAGTTATACCCAATCTCTCACAATGCCCTAATTAAGGAATATTTTAGCAGATCGCACTTGTACGGAGTTCCACGTGTCATTGTTTCTTCATTTGTCTCTGAAATTGATAGAGAAAAAATTAGATACTGTGCACTATCCATCACTTTTTACGAAATCCCAATCCGATACTCAGAGAGAGAGTTATGACGAATTTACCAAGGTCACTTCTTTGAGATGAATTTCAAGAGCCTGCAAGAACCCTGACTTCCATAGATCATATCTCCAAAAATGTTGCGCACCTTGATCTAAAATTTTTACTGCAGCTTCCTCATGATTTTGAATTTTTCTCATAAAAATTTCAGCTTCTCAACCTTTGTAGAAGAAAATTTAGAGCGAAAATTCCACGATGACCTGTTTCAGATGGCTGAATCCCTTGCCTAAGGAGGAAATGAAGATCACAATTTATATAAATGCTTAAGTTGAGAGGGGCTTCAACAAGTGAACGTGGGAGGGATTTTAGGAGCTTAAAAAATATTAATTATGACTTTTCAATGACCCATGCCCCAACCCCATGGGGGTTTTAGCCCACTAACTGGGGGTAAAAACTTCAAACATGAATATCTCTCAAACCGTGAAGAATTACATGGTGTGCCATATATCAACAGAAACATCTCAACAAGTAGAAACCATAAAAATAATTATTGACCTAGAATATATTAATTTTTTAGTTCAAAATTCCCATGCAATATTGCATTAGCCCCTGGTGCTGCTTGGGTTGACATCAACGACAACCGCTGATCAACACAAACAACGCAGTCTAGATGCATTGAACCTCTTTGAGGGACAGCGCAATTCTAGAAGGAGGTTTTAATGTGAAAGGGGTTAAGTTATTCAAGTTGGTTTAGGGTTTGGAAATACTCCTATATTATAGAAGGAAGAGGAGGGCAACAAGGAAAGGTAGTTTAAGACATTATTTCTGAAGGTCTGTTTTCTTAGACATCCGTTGTTGGGAATTCTTGTTTAGGAATCCCACCTCCTTCATTAAGCAGCTCTTGGAGGATAATTGTGTTAAAATTCTCCACTATCAGGCTTGGGCCAAGTTTCACCTTACATTATAGCACTTCTCATATTGAGGGTTGAGCTGTCTTGTGAGTTGCAGCAAGTGGAGATCTAGATCTGCTCAGATCTAGATGATAGTAGTGGCTCTTTTCAGTGAGAGTGTCATTTAATCTCCTGGAAGAGTTCATTTTCTGAATATACTTCAGATCTACATCTTGGCATCAGGTCATATCATCTTCAGAAGCTACAACGTTGTTTCTGTCCCTAAGACAACGTTATTTTGCAGATCTACAACTACAGGGTGTTCTGCTTGCATTTTGGAGGAGAGATCTCCGGTGATTGGATTCATCCTTCACTGTGGTGATCCACATATTTGCCAACCAATCTATGTTCTATTTTAGATCTGATATTTTACATGTTCATGATTCAATGATTTTATGAATCATTCTGCAGATCTACATTCTTAGATCTCAGATCTACTTCCGGTGCTTCATGTTTTGAGAAAAACCCCAAGGAGAATGTATAGATCAATTCTTCTTGTACATGTATCTGTATTAGATCTATATTTTTATGTACTGATCTGATCTAGATCTGAAGAATCAATAAACTTCTGCTTCAGCCCTGAAAATTACGCTGTCACTATTATGCAGTCTTTTTACATGGTTGTAGCACCTCTTTCTTGAGGATTTCTTCTGTATTCTTTCATTCTTCTTCTATAAAGTGTATGAGTTATTTCCCTAAGATTATTTTTAAATTTTCAGACCTTATTTCATTCATACCCTTCAGAAAACCACGCTCACATGCTTCAGTAAATTTCTGCATAATTCTAGTCTTAGGAAATCAGGGTTTTCTAGCCTAGTTAGGAAAGGAGGAACTGTTTAACTTAGAAAAACTTTTTTTTTTCTGAAATTCGACATAGGAGTCCCTAATAACCATATCTATCATATCCAACCACTTTCCCATCTTATTTTTGCGCAAATATCTTAATACACTCGTTTTAGGGCCAAAATCCTCACTTTTCCCCACCTTTTGCCTTGTAAAATGTTGTATAACTTTTCTGATGTGTATTTTACTGAAGTTTAAGTGTTTTTGTACTTGTATGAGGTTCATGGCTGTAGCTCCACATTTTCAATAACTCAGATTATTCCAAATAGTGTAGATGTTCCTTAATTGGGAAAATTACAGTGGTATCAGAGCAAGATCTTTGGCTCAGCCTGTGGCTTCAAGACAAAGTGCTGAATGCATGAAGGATGAATATTTCAAGATCTATAGATAGATTCTGCAGATGATTAGGTAGCCTCTATATATCATCCTTTTTTCAAAGGTGACATATCCAGTAAATGCCCCTGCAGTTAATCTCTGGAATAGAATTTTGATATTCCTGAGAAGGGAACTTTCCAGTGGTATTCCAGCAAGGAGAAAGGTCAGAATGATGAATAATATGGGTTTATTCTCATCATATTTTAGATCTAAGAAGAACCTATCCAAGGAGGTTGAACAAGAAGAAGAAAGAAGAAGCAGTGAAACTCCTAGAAAGTTTCAAGAGCAGAGAGATATTCTGATCAGATCTACAAGATCTATACATGAGGAAAATTCTGAATCCTCATCTCATGGATATGTGCACTCAGCCATATCACCTAAGCTTCAAGGCTCTGTCAGTAATTTCTTCATGAAGAGGAAGAAAGAAGGTGTGAGTTTGTTTGATGCCTTGCCTAGGGCAAAATCTCCTTTGAATGAAGAGAACTCTTCTCAAGAATGAAGCATGGAAATTCCTCCTTCACTAGATGACCAATATCTAAGGTCTCTTTTTGATGATGAGGAAATTTCAGTTATTGGAGAGAAGAAGGAGAAGGCAGGATATAACGCAGTCATGACAATGACACCTCAAGCACCTCATGAAGATGAAGTTGGAGCATTTTCTCCAAGGGAAGAAACTCTTGCATTCTTGCAAGTTCCAAAATATCTCACACATGGATATCTTGATACAACACAAGAGCAGAATGCATCATCATTGTCAAATGATGAAGTCTTGAAGATAGAAGGAGGAAGAGAGGAGGAAGAGCATCTCAAGAAGAAGAGCATATACCCTTCTTTGTTTCAAGGATTGTAAGACCAGAGAAGGCAAGAGGATCCATGCAGCAATGGTAGGGGAAAATATGTCCACCTACATCCATATTCTTCTCTATGCCTTGATGCCTCTTTGCAAAGAGGCATTCCACCAGGAAGACCTCCTGATTGGAAGAAAATTAAAGTGTTCTCTCAACTATGGGCATCAATTGCATACTTGGCTAAGGAAGGAGCCTTTGGAGAAGCAAGCATAGTGCAGAGGACCTCTCATGAATTCAGAAAAGAGGTAAGCAATTTTCTGAATAGGACATTGTTATCCTCCATTCATATATCTGCATTGAGAGATGAAAGATCAGAGATCTATGATGGTATGGATTTGAGGACACATGGAAAAACCATATCTTTAGGGCAGCCCATGGTCTTCTCTTTTACAAAAGAGATTTCTGAACATGACAAGAGGATCTTAATACTCTTGCATGCATGGGCCAAATTGAGGAAGTATTGGAAGACAACAACTTTCTAGGGGGAATTTGATTTCCACATGCTTCAATCTTGTCTTGGGAAAGATCAGCTGCAAAGGAGGCAGCAAAAGAAAGTTTATGGGACTCCAACATGTGACCTTGGCATCAAGTATGTCAAAGAAGAGAGTCATGACATGATAGGGGCTGCACTTCAAAAATCTACAACGTTATCATTCTTGGGGAGCCTAGATCCTTTTTGGGACTCTCAAATTTTGATGGAGTACAACAAGGACCCTTTCACATTTGAGGTTCTTGATGGGAAGGTAATGGATGGGATGTATAAGGTATTTGGAGGAGTCATCTATTTCCATGATCAGATTTATTTGGTTAAAGGCTCCAAGTTCAAGGAGAAACTACTGAATGCAACCTATGAGATCCTGCTTTCCAAACCCACTGGTTTCATTGTAGCATATCATACTATCTTGGATGGATTCATGTGGGAGAATTTCAAAGAGGAGGTGCACTCTCATGTGAAGAAGTGCATGGACCATTTTTTAGATGAGGAGGAACATAGCTCTTAGGAAGAATTATCATCTACACCTCCTTATTCATTGAGTTTGAGAGGGGGCTCATCCATGAGCTACCTTGCTAATTTTGAACAAGTGTATGGAAAATATTATATTGTTGAATCCCCTGATGTATACTTGTATTTTTCTAACACTCACTTGCAGGGCTTTGCTCCAAGAGGGAGCACTATTTATGATGGGCTTCATGGGCCACTTGAGGCCATGAAATTTATTGATGATGATCATCCTTTAGAGGATCTTGGAAGGGAGAGACACTTCCCATGGTGTGACTCCTTTACACCAATCATAAAACATCTTCTCCAAGAATGCAAGAAGAATGGGGCAGCAAGCAAGTGTTGGAGGGAACACTTGTCATCTCCTATTCTATGGAAGTTGATGGTAAAACTGCGCTGGTTGCACATGAGGAGGCACCTTCCTTCTCCTTTATCATATATGGCAGCTAGCATGATCTTAATCATGATTCCACATGCTAAAGATTTCTTATTCTTGGGAACATGGTTGGACGAGAGACACATTTCTGTGTCCTTGGGGAAAGGATTTTCCCACATTCTTTGCACTACATGTTCTAAGGGGATAATGGGAGACCATATGGCCACTACAACACATCACTTGTCTCTTTATGATGTGGACCATATGATTGTATGTAGCACTTGGAGCATGCCTCTCATGGGCATTTGGGAGGAACTTCACTATGAGTTACCATGTTGGAAGGTAATTCATTTGATTTGGATGATAGCATGGAGGTGGAATACCTTCATTGATGGTAAAATTCCCCATCATGACCATCACTTCTATATTGATGAGGCCATGGATCAGCAAGAGGGTTTCCATATAGACCTTCCTTTACTTCATAATGAGAGCTATTTGTTTTATCTACCAAAGGCCACTTTGCACACTTGGGAGGAACCATTGGGAGATGGGATCATTGCAGAAAATTTGTAGCAACGGTGGAGATTGTTGAAGGAGAAGGCCACAAGAAGAAGGGGGGAGATTTTTCAGAACCCTTGCAGTTGCTTGAGGACAAGTAACATTTGGGAGGGGGAGACTGTAATGTTCCTAAATTAGCTTCAGCTAATTGGAACATTAATTTTGCCTGATTTATTTTGTATTTCATGATTAATGAATAAATTGTGGAGGACATGTAAAACTCCTGAAAACTAAGAATAAATCAATGCCTATGTGAACAAAGACATATCTGGAATATTTAAATTATATCTTGCAGGTGTGAAAGGGGCTAAATCACAAGAGGGGATCCTATTTGACCATGTCAAACAGCGCAGTCTAGATGCATTGAACCTCTTTGAGGGACAACGCAGTTCTAAAAGGAGGTTGTAATGTGAAAGGGGTTAAGTGATTCAAGGTGGTTTAGGGTTTGAAAATACTCCTATATTATAAAAGGAAGAGGAGGGCAACAAGGAAAGGTAGTTGAAGACATTATTTTTGAAGGTCTGTCTGCTTAGACATCCCTTGTTGGGCATTCCTATTCAGGAATCCCACCTCCTTCCTTGAGCAACTCTTGGAGGAGAATTGTGCTAAAATTCTCCACTATCAGGCTTGGGCCAAGTTTAACCTTACATTATAGTGCTTCTCATGTTGAGGGTTGAGCTATCTTGTGAGTTGCAGCAAGTGGAGATCTAGATCTGCTCAGATCTCGATGATAACAGTGGCTCTTTTCATTGAGAGTGTCATTTAACCTCCTGGAAGAGTTCATTTGCTGAATATACTTTAGATATACATCTTGGCATTAGGCCATATCATCTTTAGAAGCTACAATGTTGTTTCTGTCCCTAAGACAATGTTATTTTGCGGATCTACAGCTGCAGGGTGTTCTGCTTGCATTTTGGAGGAGAGATCTCCGGTGATTGGCTTCATCCTTCACTGTGGTGATCCATAGATTGGCCAACCAATCTATGTTCTGTTTCAAATATGATATTTTACATGTTCATTATTCAATGATGTTATGAATCATTCTGCAAATATGCATTCTTAGATCTCAGATCTACTTCCGATGCTTCATGTTTTGAGCAAAACCCCAAGAGGAATGTATAGATCAACTCTTATTGTACATGGATCTGTATTAGATCTATATTTTTATGTACTAATCTGATATAAATCTGAAGAATCAATAAACTACTCTTTCAGCCCTGAAAATTACACTGTCACTGTTATGCAGTCTTTCTGCATGGTTGTAGCACCTCTTTCTGGAGGATTTCTTCTGTATTCTTTCATTCTTCTTCTGTAAAGTGTATGAGTTATGTCCCTGAGATTATTTGTGAATGTTAAAACTTTATTTCATTCATACCCTTCAGAAAACCACGCTCACTTGCTTCAATAAATTTCTGCATAATTCTAGTCTTGGGAAATCAGGGTTTTCTAGCCTAGTTAGGGAAGGAGGAACTGTTTAACTTAGAATTGTTTTTTTTTTTTTGCTAAAATTTGACATGGGAGTCCCTCATAACCATAGATATCATATCCAACCACTTTCCCATCTTAATTTTGAGCAAATATCTTAATACACTCATTTTAGGGCCAAAATCCTCACTTTTCCCCACCTTTTTCCTTGTAAAATGTTGTATAACTTTTCTACTGTGTATTTTACTGAATTTTAAGTGTTTTTATACCTGTATGAGGTTCATGTCTGTAGCTCCACATTGTTAATAACTCAGATTATTCCCAATAGTGTAGATGTTCCTTAATTGGGAACATTACATAGAGGCCTGGGCTAATGATTTGGTGGACGCATGGGGCCGAGTGGACCGGTTGAAATAGGGTATGCCTACCCGTGGATTTGTTGATTATTTATATGATTTCTAGTTAGAGACACTAATGACTTGAGAGAGGGGTTATTGTCTGACTTTTTGCCATGTGATAGCTTCAGTTTTGACAACTTCCCTAGTACAGGCTCCAGGAGCAGCCGTTGGTCCAGGTGCCAAACCTGGAGGGGCGCAACCCTAGAGAATTTTTTACATAGGGAAAGAACCCATTATGAGGATGCTTCCCTTATTTTTGAGGACATGTGTATATGTATTTTTGGCTGACCTGTGGGTCATGACTCATTATTTTTTACTCAGAAATACATTTTTTGGTGTGTATATATATATATATATAAATATATGAGAGATATATTTTTTGTGGATCTATATAGTGTTTCCATGATTTCATGGATGATGTGTATTGTTGATGGATATCTATGCTTTTTATGTTTTTTGTTTTTATGTGTGATGGTTTATCCCAGATGCATTCCACTTTATGATGTGGTTAGCTATGTGATCCGTTGTCTGGTTTTTATTTCTTAGCACATCTGTGAATGTAATGTGATCAAATTGATGGCTCAATATTTTTTCACACAAGTATTTTCTAAAAATATGTGAATCCTCTACCTCAAACTCTTGGTTTAACTACAAAAGCACTAACTGGGAATCAAGGTATATATGCAAGTGGTGAATGCCTTGATTGAAGGCGTCACACATGAGCCCTATGACAACGTCATATTTTGCCTAATTGTTTGTCATTGATTTGATGCATACTCCATTGGTGATGAATGGTGATTGGTCAGGGTGGTAGATGACCCAAGTGGGTGCTGTTAAATGTTGAGACCATCATGATGCTCCATAAGCGAATCCAAAGTTCATTGGGTTGAAGATCCATGTGTGACACTAGAGCATATTTTGTAACAAGTTTGTGATCAAAAATAAATTTTTGGTATGTGTACATTAACTCTAAGGCTGATCCCTCTTAGCCCTTATGGGTAAAAATTCTTGAGGTAAATACTGTTGACGGGGTCACTCAAGCATGTTCCTTCGGGCTCTGTTAAGATGTATGCCCCCTTTAGGAGACAATGTTTTATGATATAAGGTTCTTTCCACAAGGTTTTGAATTTTCCTGGCCTTAGGGCTTCTTTCACGACATCATAGTGGAGGAATAACTCCGCCTTGGAAAATGATCGAGGGGTTATATTGTGATCTAACGATGCTTTCACCCACTTTTTATGGGCATCGTTGTGCTAAAGCGACTGTCGTCAACTTTCATCGACAAACTCTAGCTATACTAAGCATTGCTCTAGAGGCTAGGTGTCATCAAGGAGTTTGATGGCAGTGTGTAAGTTCAGTATATCGCATTCGATGGGAATCACAACTTCAACCTCATATACCAAGTGGAAGGGTGTGAAGTTTGAACCCCGTTTATCTTTTCACTGCCGTGTGGTATGCCCACAAGGCAGAGAAAAGCATGTGGTGCCAGTTTGTTTTGTGGTTATTCACCATGAACTGAAACATTATTTTGATTACTTTGTTGACAGCTTCTACCTGTCCATTAGATTGGGGGTAGTATGGTGAAGCTAATTCATGTGTGAATCCGAGGTGATGAGATAGCTCCTAGAAAAATTCATTTTCAAAGTGTTTTCCATGGTCAGCGACTAACTCTTTTGGGACACCGAACCGGGAAATGACATGGTTAAACATAAATCATACATCAGTTTTTGCGGTGTTATCTTATGTCGGCATGGATTTTCCCACTTGGTTAAGTAGTTGATGACCACAATAATGTATTTGTGATTTCTCGACGATACTTGGTTTCAAGTCATGAAGTCGATCCCCCATTTGAAAAAGGGACCAGCGACGATGATGGGGTGCTGGGGAGCGGGAGGGTCTCTTGCATTGTGAGTGAAGCGTTCACATCGCTCGCACCTCTTGACTGATGAAATTCAATCGCGAAATAACATGGGCCAAAAATATCTTTCCAACAAGACTTTTTGGACGGTGGCCATTCCAAAGAGGTGGCCACTGCAAGCTCCGTTGTGGCAGTGATTAAGGGCTTTCTCAACTTGGTCATGGGTGAGGCAACGATGTAAGATGGTGTTGATGCCCCGTCAGTATAAGACATCTCCTATGAGGAGGTATCATGGGGCTTGGTGGCATATGCACCGACGGTCATCCCGAGTGAGCTGGGGTTTGAAATTTTGAGTTCGTAAAAATAGGAGAATATCTCTGTACCAACCGTCATCGATCATTATTAGGAAGAGATGCTCATCTGGTAGTGAATCGTTGATTGGTGATCCTTTGATCTGACTTGGGAGGTTCATGATGAACTTGGCTAAGATTAAAGCCTTCTTGCTCTTGGGGGAGCGAAACTGTAAGTCAATTTTTTGCAAAATGACTATCCAGCGGGTGTACTTGTGGTTTATTAAACTGCGCGTGAGCAAGTACTTGATGGGGTTAATATCTCCTATGAATTTTGTAGTCCTTAAGGTAATGTAGTGGCAAAGTTTTTGAACTACGTGTATTAATGCTAGGGTAGTCTTTTCTTCAGGCTCATATCTTAATGCAGGGCCTGATAAGGTTTTAATAATGTAATAGATTATGTGTTCCTTCCCATTAGGGTCTTCATAGATCAATAATCCGGCCAAAGCAGTATTGGATGCCAATAGATACAGGATGTAGTCCTTGTTGTAGTCTGGGGGACTGACCAATGGTGCTGAAGATAATGTGTCTTTCAGCGCCTCAAATGATTTTGGGCTTGGTCGTCCCACTTGAACTATATGTCCTGAAGAAGGAGACACAGAAATCATTGAGTGTAAGTGGTGTAGTCTGGGACAAAACGTCTCAAAAAGTTGGACTTTCCCTGCAAGCTTGTAGATGTTTGAGGGTTCAAGGTGGAGGTACCTCTTTGATAGCTTAGACCTTGAGGGGGTCCACTCTAATCCCTTGTTGGGACACAATAAAACATAGAAGTCATCATTCTATGATGCAGAAGACACACTTGAGAGGGTTCAAGCATAAGTTGTATTGCCAACATCGTTGGAATACTAGTCACAGATCCTCGAGATGATCTGATCACTTCTTGGATTGGATGGTGAGGTCGCCCAAGTAGGCGACGATGAGGTGTGCCAAGTCATGAAATATATAATTCATGGCCCGTTGGAAAGTGGCTCCAATGTTCTTGAGGCAAAATGGCATCACCTAGTATGCAAATGTGCCCCGAGGGGTAGTGAACGTGGTCTTGTACCGGTCGGTGTGATGGATTTGGATTTGATTATACCCAGAGAAACCATCCATGAGGGAGAGGGCTTCGTGTCCTACACACACATCGATGAATTGGTCGATGAATGGGGTAGGGTAATTTTCCTTTGGATAGGCTTTGTTCAAATCATGAAAATCGGTACAAACATGTATGGTGCCCTATTTTTTCAGGACAAGAATAGGGTTTGAAATCCATGATGTGTAAGCGATGGGGTAAATGAACCTGGCTTTGTGAAGCTTATTGATTTCTTGTTTAATTTCTTCTGCCTTGGATGGGTGTAGTTGACATTGTTTCTGGCGTACTGGTGGTACGATAGGCCAGGTGTCAATATGGTGCTCTACAATAGTGGGACTAAGCCCAGGAATTTCTGAGTAGTCCCACGCAAAGATATTTCGATACTCTTGCAATAAATGGGTGTAAGAAGTAATCTCTTCTGGTGAACATGTTGCCCCTAGTAAAATTTCTTCGACTTTTTTTGGGATTCCGAGAGATATTCACCTTGATGGTAGGTGAAATGTTTGACATGTTCCCTTCTTCGAACACATCGGGTGTCATAATGAGATTCTTGAACCAATCGACTTTCCATGATGGAAGAAAAATATTTTGATTCGATCGCATAAATCTCTTGGTTTCTTGTCTTGTTAGGGTTGAATGTTTTTTCAGGAATAAAAAATGAGTGGTGATGCATCGCATCCCACAGATAATCAGGCTCCATCATAGCCTCAAGGATATCCTCATCTGAGTGGAATAAGGATCCTAAGGGGAATTGACTCTATGCAAGGCCGTGAGGAATAGGTTCAATCCTAACGAAGCTGGTCAACATACATGAATAAGATTCCATCGTCGATGTGGTGGAACCGAACGTGGTCGATAGGGTGCAGATAGATTGGGTTTGCATCGTTGTTGGTCCAACTACTCTCGTAGTTGCAGCTGACTCGACACCTATCACTGGTGAGCAGACAACCCGAGTCATGGTTCCAAAACATGATGATATGAATTTTATATGATGTATCATGTATTGGGTGTTTGGTGGGGGAGGAATTTCTATCGTGGTAGCTTGCGTGGGAGCAAGTCTAGCTTCTTCATAAGCCTGGTGTAGAGGTGCCAAAATGTTCCATTAATGGTCATGTCTTTGTTTCATTGTTATGGATAGGGAAAATGGTGCATGGTACCACTGTTCCTACTGAGTAGATGGTGTGGGAACCAACACTACTCTTCATCCTTGAAGTGGATGCTCGAAATGGATCAGGCGTAGGGGAGGGATTCCTCTACTACGATTTCCGAGTTTTGGGTTTGAGTAGGTCTAACTCTTTTGGGGAGCGTAGAATTAACGTTGCTCTTGCCGCTCAAAGATTGGGGAGGTGTTAAAATTAAATAGTATGGTGAAAATGTGAGCAGATCTGGAAATAAAAGTGTGTGATTGTCTCTTGTTATAGAGATTTCTCAGTGGGAGGGAGGAGACTATGCGAAAGCTGTCCGTGAGGTGCTTTAGTTCTTTACACTGATTAACCTAGTGGATGATTCTATCGCATAGCCCGCATGTCAGCCTAGGCTCGACATGGGTCATGATAGGTTGATGTGCCTTTTTAACTCGTCCAACGTGTTGGTATTGAAATGGGGTAGGCTACTTGGGAGAAATCTGACTTCCATAAGATTTTCTAAGCTTAGGATTGATGATATCTCGGCGGTGCGTTTCTAATGAATGAATGATGTCAATTAGTGGGCACACTCGAGGGATATAAGTGCAACATTAATCATGATGGTTTCCCTGACATACTAGACAAGAACATCGTTCTTGGGTGTTCCCATCCTGTTCGTTTGGTGACATGATCGGGTACTAATGGTGTAGTGCTTCTAGGTTTGGGCATGTGGTGACCACATGCTTACGTGTGTTGCACAATGCACATGTTGGTATTCTCTGTGGAGGGTGGGTGGGGGTGACTAAGGGTTCCTCGACCGGCCGCTTTTCAGCTGAAAAGAAGAGAATGGACCTACTTGTCACATCCTCGTGCGATGTTGACCTATCCATGGACTCTATGTCAGAGTAGTCTTCTAGGGAGAGGTGAACTATGGTCGTGTGTAAACTGGTTATCGCTACGCGGAATTGAGCGATGCAATGAGAATGGTGTAATGGGTGATCGCCAAAATATACCTAACAAGAATGTTGGATGGCTAGAAGGTCAGCATGGTATACTACATAAACTGGATACCATCATTGAAACAATTCTAGGGCTACACATTTGATGATGAAATGATCTCGTTCATCACAACGTTCACAACGTTTGATAGGAGGATGGGGGATGAACGGGAGTCATTCAGGTGACTATCATGCCTCCTGAAGGTATAATATGACATGATGTTCTTCTCCATTTGACTGCATGGAGGGATCCTCTTGATATGATTGTTTGATGGCATGTAAGGCATCCCTGTATTATGGTGCTTCTAGGAAATGATGGGTGCAATGCTAATAATTGCTACAGATAGCGCATGCGTGGTTGGTGCATAATGCCTTGCCTTGATTTTTGGTGGTTGGTTCCTTTTTATGGGAATTTTTTGCCACGATATTTCCATCGGAGCTTAGGAGCGGTTTTAGTTCGTCCAGCTCTGGGAAAATATGGGTAGGGTGGTCATCTATGTCGCATATGGCGCAAGGTTGTAATTCCCATTGTATGATGGGATTTTCTACCTTCTTCCCCTTTTTATGGGTTTTCTTGCTCGTGACAAGTTGTTTTGTGACGGGAGTTTCCTTAGATGGTATGGTGGAAATAGTCTCCTTAACAGGTGGGGCCTCCTTAGGAGCGAGGGGGATTAACCCTGTAGAGTTGATGCATGTGACTCCTGTCATGGTAGGTGGGATCAAGTACCAAACTGGTATTACGAACAATACATTTGGCAACACTACTGTTGCCAAGACTTGTTGTGACACAAAACATTAAGGGAATTTTGAGGTCTAAAATGGGCCTCCTAAGGAAATTATAAAATGAGATTTGATTACATCATCAAATTTTAGAGGAAAAAAATAAAATACTAATTTTTCAACTTATCTCCCAAAGTTTTTACTCAAATTACGAGCGGGAGTACTCGTTTGACAAAAAATTTAATTCCTCATCCAAGGAGTACCCATGTTGAATACTTTCGATGGACCCTGCTACACGAAAAAATGAGAAGAATCACTTTTTTTCATGTAGCAGGGTCTATCAAAAGTATGCAACATGGGAACTCCTTGGATGAGGAATTAAATTTTTCATCCAACGAGTACTCCTGCTCGAAATTTGAGTAAAAAATTTGGGAGATAAGTTGAAAATACGAGTTAAAAAAGTAGTTTTATTATTTTATTATTTTTTAATCTTTTTACCCTTTTACTTAAAAAATGGTGAATCATCCCCCATGGTTGACATCATCATCTTGAATCCTATTGGTTCTTATAAAGTTTATTTGCGTTGTACATTTTTCTTAGGAGGCCCATTTTATACCTCAAAATTCCCCTAATGCCAGGTGCAGGGTATAGGAAAGGAGTTTGGGAGATGGCGTAGGATAGAGAGGCCATTGTGGCAGAGGCCTCGGTGTCATTACTACTTGTATCTTTCTCTTGGTTGGCTTTGGTGCTTGATGTAGACATCTGTTGTAGAGGTAAATCCCCTCTGCAGACAGAGGTGATCCATACTAGCCCAGATCGGGTCTAGCAACAATCGTGTCACGCTAAGGTGCAAGTTCCTAATTGCAATAGACAAAATTCCGATGAAGGCCTACCTCAAGTCCAACGTTTTTGTTCGTAGAGAAGATGGCGTTCCCATTTCCTTTCTCCGGCAGATCACAATTCTCTCGCTTACCACAATCGAACACCTACACACACAAGAAACACGACAAACACAAGCGTAAAACCCGATATATGCAATTATGTATCAGTCAGAGAAGACACAAATCATGATCATAATGAACAATACGAGTGGAACCATAACCAATAGTCACTTATCATTAATTCATACAAAGGAAAATACAACCTGGCTCTGACACTGAATCTTCCTTCCCTGGGTCGCCAGCGGAATACGTCTCGGTAAAGCTCATCAAGGATGGGACAAGCCTCTCTCTTCAATCGTCAATCTCCTTGCTATTGATTTGGCTCTATGAGGACTATTGCAGCATTCTTTAGGCTATGAAGGCTCTTGGAGACTAGCTTGAAAAGGAAAATTGCAAGCTTATATAGATGTTGGAAGGGGAGTTGGGATCCCTACATCATGGGATTAGCCCTATCCTCAAGGAAGCTTCCATGAGAGGTGGAAAACCACTTCCTCTACATGGAGATCCAGAGCCAAACCTCCCAACTCAATTTAAAGACCAGTTTATGAATTGGTTGGAGTCAATCTTTCGCCATTTATTTTTAAAAAACACTCCTTAATAAGCCTGGCATTGGTACAACACTGAGATAGTGAGCCAGCTGGCACGCCCTCTTTGGAGGATTTCCCCCATTGGCACGGGTATAACACTGACTAGTTGCGCCAAGGATAAAAAGGCTATTTTTAGGGTTTTTCACAAGGAGTTTTCTTCAGGGGAGTAAAATTCCATATCCAGGGGGATGCCATAAAAGTGTTTTCAGGTCATGTCACTGCTCACAGGTCACAGAATAAGCCCTCCAATATGCGGGACGAGGGATTGCAGGGACGGTGACAAATTGCTGTGTAACAAATGCCCCCTAAAGCATGAGGCCCGAGAGAGAGAGAGGTGTGAAATGCTTTACGAGAATGTGTCCAACTGAAAACACTGCCGTCGGAAAACCTACATAGATAAGTACAACTGATATCTCAAATACATGATATATGTGGTATGGGCGCAGCCATCCATAACAGAGTATACAATAATCCAGATCCAAGGTATGGACGCAGCCATCCAGTGAGGATCGATAAATAGACTCAGGTATGGTCACAACCATCGAATGAATGAGTCATGTAACTAATCATAATAATCCAAAAAATTGTAGCCTGGATTCCAACAGACAAAATCCAGGGTCTTGTGCTCCATCTCGACCTGAAAAAAGTATAAGTTCAAGCATGCGAGTAAGTGAGCTGAAGTCGAACATGCAAGAACATCGTCTGATTACCAGCCAATGATGAAAGCTATTAACAGACGCGAGAGGAACCACCAATAATGACAATGGCCCTCAAGGTACTATAGGTACAATCCATGGAATGTGAACAGTGAGCTAGCGTCGAACACTCACAGAATCATCCGAGTGAAGGTCAATGATGAAAACCTTGCGTTGAATGCGAAGAACCTACCATTGAGGCATGCAGGCTCCAAGGTACTAGAAGGGAATCTCTAGATCAGCTTCCTGGATAATGAGCTGAAGTCGATAGGAAGTGACCTTGATCGAAGGTGGGCCATAGCGTTTCCCACATCATCGACACAAGACAGAAGAACATAATGTTTTTGTGAATCAGGATCAAATGAGAATCAGAGGAAGGTTGAAACTTGTAGAGGTCAACTTCTCTTGAACATATTGGCGGCACGACAGTGGATTTGGCAATATTTGACATCAAAATATCAAAGGTCATGATGACGAGGCAAAGAACAGATGAGAGGTCAAAAGGGATCACCCAAACCCACGGAGGCAAGTGAAAAACGAGATGAGATGTCCCCAACCCGACACGAATGCAGACAAGTGCCATGTTCAAGAGCGACATACTGCCGACACGACAATGATGCTGGTTCCATTTTTCCCCACCATTTTTGGCGAGTATCCCAATTATTTTTGGAAACAAGCTTGAAGGGGATGGCATATGCTTGTGATATAAGTCCGTCCTTTGGACGAATCCATCCTAGTACATTTAACAAGCCCTAGGAAGGAGGAACTCGAATATCATCCTTACGACTGAATCCGATGTCATTAGGGTTTAACGAATCTGACAAAGGAAGAACTCAGCGTCTTTTCATGTTTAGAGAGTTTGAAAAGACAGCGGAAAAGTAAAATCCAATAGTCCCTTTTCGTAAATAGTTCCTCAGATCCGAAAAGGTAGAAAACTATTTCTGAGAAAACCTCCTAGTCACGATAGGCTAGGGTATTCCTTTTTCGTAAATAATCTATCCGAGCCCGAAAAAGGGGTAAACGTATACTGGGTAGATTTCGTTTCGCAGCCACTTTAACAAGATCGAAACGACAAGGGACACGACAATCTTTTCATGTTTAGAGAGTCAAAAAAGAGTTGAAAGATGACTCGAAAATGAATTTTTCGTGTATTTACCGAGTCCGAAAAAGTATAAAATATAACTCGTATCACTGTCCAAGTCGCGTAAAAACCTATCGCTGCACATAAAAGCAAGTGTAAAATCCATTTTTTGAAAAAATATATTAAAATATTGAGAAAAATGACTTTTAAAACCTAATTTTGACTTCAAAAGTTATAAATATGCTTCAAATGGTAAAAAAAAAATTACTTTTACTTTTTACCTCACTTGGAGAGCAACAGTGGTCTGTTTGTGTGTGAACTTGCAGCGGTGATTGCGACTGATCCAGGACATCATTGAGATCCTCGTTTGTTCTAGGTAAAAGGCGCTCCCTTAAACTCCATTTTGATTCATTTTTTATGAGTTTTCATTGTGCATTAGACCCCCGGGGGAACCTTTTTAAAGTTTTAGGGCACGCTCCATTGGCATGGTTATCGGGCACGGGCCCGCACCAATGGACATTTGCTCACAAAGGGGTCACGCCAACTGGCACGACTGTTAGGAAAACAGTTGCGCCTATGGTGCAACGCGAATTTCCACTTTAATTTTTCAAAATGTGAGCCATCCATGTGGATTTTCAAATGCAACAGAGATCTAACAAGGGATTTTTAATCATGTTGATGCAGATATCCGAGCACAATGGTTATCGAATGGAAGGAGAGGGAACATGGGGAGGAAGATGAAATGACTATGGAAAACGAAGCTTGTATGAATGCACTCAAGAACTGTGGACTCAAAAAATTCTTCCTCACACCATGCTTACGAGCTCAACCTGAGCTGTTATAGTACTTGGTCAACATATGGGATGAAAATGAGGAAGTGTTTAAACTTCGGGACCAAGTGCTAGAACTTGAGGTTTCCGATGTGTATTTCATAACCGAACTGTCGTGTAGAGGCCTAGTGCCCATTTTGACGGGCAATAGACCTTCTGGAGAGAAGATGGAACAAGTAATGGCGAGAGTGTGCCCAGGGGCGCAGGTCAGATCGGGAAGCGGGAAAGTGGACATCCACACTGTCCGTGATCTAGCACTCAAAGTAGTGCTTCACACCATTACGTGGGCTACAGGATTGCAAGCGCCGCATGAGGCAACCAAGGCCCAACTCATACTAGCCTCCGAGTGTATGAATCCTAAATCGTTCGATTGGGCCACTGCAGTGACAACCAATATCAAGAGGTAGCTAACAAGATGCAAGTAAGCCAAACTGAAACAGTTTGGATACAGTTCCATTCTGGTGTCGTTCATCCTGGAATGACTACCCATTTTCCAGGGCCAAGGGGCAATAGTTGCCAAGCCGGTACCGAGAGAGCCGAGGATGGCTCGCTGGGCAGCACTTATGCCCAGGTCAGGAGGAGGCCAATATATGTCCTGGAGGCCCAAGTTATTTGGGTGGTTACGACGTCAACTGATCGTGGTCGAGGATTGGCCCTATGCTGGGACCGATTTCACTGGAGATCCTGACCTTCCGCTCCCAGAGGGGGAGGACTGGGACGAGGAGCTAGGTATGATTATCTTTTTCATTTTTATGTATTTATGATTTTTTTAGTAATACATTTCCGTTCTAACAACAGTTTTATGTGTATGCAGATGTCAGCCCAGAGAGACCTGCTAGCATGTCGCCTATCGCACGAAGAACTCCTCTCGCTCATGACCCTCAGGCAAAGGGTGCCAAAGGAGGAGAGTTGATCCAAAACCTTGAGGGCATTTCCCGGGGGATTCAATACTATGCCTGACTAGCAGATGTTCCATTATATTACCAGCGACACACTGTGGGGGTGCCTAGTCGCCTCCACAGACTGCTGAGGCGATTGGTGCGCTCAGTGGCATGTCACCACGAGAACCATGTTGATTAGCTATTTAGGGATTTCATATGTATATTTTTTGAGATACATGTTGTCTCCGGATATTATTAGAAAAACATGTATATTTTTGACTTTATGTGATGTACTGCAAACTATTCGACACATATATCTATATATCTATTTCTGGATGGATCTTTTTACATGTGATGATGTTTTTATAATTTGTGCAAATGTCGATCTAAAACCAAATTAGCTACTGCATCTATTAATGTATTCATATGTCTGGGTATGTGTTGATATGTGATATAATCAAAATTTCTTTCCAGTAAACGAATACGTAGATACAAGCATAAAATGGATGGGTTTCTTACTGAATAATGACCGTTAAGTTGTAATACTACAAGTTCTGAGTCTAGATACACAAGTAATTCACGAATACCGAGATCCATAGCCTCGATTAATAATTCCAACACGACACTATATTTCGTGATATTATTTGTAGTAGGACCCAGAAACACACCTTGGAGGTTTACCAACTCACCAGCAGGATCATAGATTACCTAGGATGTCGAGGAAAGATTCCTGGTACTGCGGGAGGCACCATCTGCGAAACCCACAAACAGAGTAATGGACATCTGCACAATCAGGAAGACCCAATCAGCAGAAAGATGCTTACATCGCACACCACACCACACATGCACACAAATGAATATACACACCTATGTACACACACCACACCAAAAATAACTTCAAGCGTAGTATTTTTTAAGGTACAGCCCATTCCTAGGCTGCGCCAACGAAACTCCTTCATAATCAATAAGCTCATAAGCCCCATTTTTCAATACTCATTTTACTATATAGGGCCCATGCCACATGGGTTGGAACTTACCTGCTCAAAGTTTTTCATGCGCTTGGTCGTATAGGAGGATGAGGTCCCCTTTGACAAAGGAATGTGGAGAAACTAATTGATCAAAGTGGGCTTTGACCCGCTTCTTCTGTGCTTCAATGACTAAAGCATCCAAGCGGCAGGTTTCATCTAGCCGTTCCAAATACAAGAGACGCTCTTCCTCAGGAGAAGTGTTGGGAAAAAGTTCCACAGCCAACTTTAAAGAAGGAATTTCACACTCAACCGGAAGAGTCGCTTCTAGACCATACACCAATTGGAATGGTGTGAATCCGGTCGCACTCTTTGCTGACATCCAGTAAGCCCATAGAGCTGAGAACAATTGGAGATGCCAATTGGACTTATGAATACCAATTTTCCGTTGAAGCATAGTGACCAAAACTTTGTTCACAGCCTCAACTTGGCCATTTTCTTGGGGGTAATATGGCGTTGAGCTATCATGTCGTAAGCCCAATATTGATGTCAGCTCGACCATCATGTAATCTCGGAAATGAGTGCCATGATCGGTAACAATGGCCTGAGGGACCCGAAACGTGCAATAATGTGGTTGAAAATAAACTGGGTAGCTGTCTTACCGTCGGCGGCTAGTGTAGGCATCGCTTCGGTCCACTTAGTAAAGTAGTCGACAGCGATAATTATATATGCATGCCCCCCGGCCGAATGAGGGTTACACGTCATGAAATCTACGCTCTATTTTGCAAAAGGGCCGACAGTAATGACAGGATGCAGAGGGAGAGGTGGTGCGTGCATCTTGCACTGAAAAACCTGGCATGCATGACATTTTTGGACTGCAACAATACAGTCTTTGAATATTGACGGCCAGAAGTAACCTGCACGCAGAATCTTCTGGGTAGTGGCATATCTAGACATGTGACCGCCACAGGCGCCACTATGAAAATCATTCAAGACTCTTTCAGCCTCTTCCAAGGTCAAGCACCGGCGGAGCACCGAATCTACTCCAACCGAGTATAATGTATCCCTACAATGCGGTAGGTTTGAGACTGATGCCGAATCCGACGTCGGGCATCTTTGGTCAACTCAGACAGGAATGTTGAAGTTTGAAGATACACAATAATGTCACCGTACCATGGGTCATGAGTGCTGATAAGGAAGAGTGTTTCGTCTGGGATATGATCCTCGGAGTGAGATGGGGTGGAGTCTGTCGGAAGGGAGCAAATGAGATCTGCAAAAACCAGTGATTTGATCGACTTAGCAATGGTAAAATATAAGTCAAAATCATAAAGAATAACGATCCATTTGGAGTATTTTCCCCCCAGTAATTGTCGAGATAGAATGTATGTCATGGGGTTGCAATCCGAAACCACGGTTATTGTACGCAACAGGATGTAGTGGCGGAACCGCTGCACAACTTGCACTACGGCTAATGCCAGTTTCTTGACGTGAGCGTAGCACGTTTCTATGTCAAGAAGATTCCATGACAGATAATAAATGATGTGTTCATTTCCATTATCGTCATCCTGCACCAGAACCATAGCTATGGTGCTAAACGCGGCGGCCAAGTATAGAGTGAAATCCCGGTGATAGTTTGGAGGACGAATCAACGGAGCATTAGCGAGTAACATCTTTAGCTTCTCGAAGGATTGCTGAGCAATCTCATCCCAATGAAAGGGAACGTTCTGCTTTAAAAGACATGTGAAACCTTGGGCCACTTCTACGTAGTTCAGGATGAAGCATCGTAGGAAGTTAGCTTTTCCCTGCAGACTCTGGAGTTGGTGTAATGAGGAGGGTGATGGGAGATTGACAATAGCCTCGACCTTTAGGGGGTCAAGGTGAATTCCGTCCTTGGAGACAATGAACCCCAAAAGACGGCCAGAATCCAAGCAAAATACACATTTATGAGGGTTAAGCCAGATATTATAATGTCTACAGCGAAGGAAAATCTGGCGGAGGTGTTCGGGATGGTCCTCTCGCTGAGTTGAATGAACTGGCAGATAATACAAATAAGGCTAAACAATATGGCGTATGTCATGGAATGCATAAGACATAGCATGCTGGAAAGTAGCTCCAACATTCTTTAAGCCGAACGGGAGCTTTTTATAAGCAAAGGTACCCCACAGACAGATGAATGCAGTCTTATGTTGATCGACAGGTAAAATATTTATTTTATTATACCCGAAAAAGCCATCCATGAGGGAATAATTCTCACTCCCAACACATTCGTCGATGATTTGATCTATGAAGGGAGTGGGGTAGTTGTCCTTAGGACAGGCACGATGAATATCACGGTAATCAACACAGAATCTTATAGTACCCTACTTCTTATCTACAGGGACAATGTTGGAGACCCATTATGTGAGGGGGATCGGGTAAATGAAGCCCGCGTTCAGAAGTTTCTCAACTTCTTCTTTAATGGCAGCGACTTTGCGAGGATGCACTAGGCATAGGCGCTGGCGCACGGGTTTCGCACTGGGGTAGGTAGGAATCTCATGCACTACTATGCTAGGATCAATCCCAGGCATGTCCTCATAGGACCAAGCAAACACATCTCTGAATTCATGGAAAATATCAGTATAAACTTGTATCTCGTCAAGAGAACAAGTCACTCTCACGTGTATGTTCTCGACTATCCCCAGTTTGACAGAGATGTCGATCGGGATGGTTTGGGTAATGTTGCTCAGGTTTCCTTCCGAAAGGACCTCATGAGTCAATATGGGCGTCTGGAGAGGTGGAGTAGGAACCTGAGATGAAAAATTCTCTAGACAATCTGACATTGCCCCCAGGTTGGGCATGAAGGAGGAACGATGATGTCCATCGCTTCAAGGCAGCTCCTCAAGATACATTGTTTCAACAATGGCTTCGTCAGAAGGGAAAATCTCTTTTAGAGGATCAGACGAGTCAGCCTTGCCGAGCCAGGGGGACTGATAATAGGTATCTAAATCCATGCTCGAAGGAGCATGTTGAGGAGGAGGAGGATCGAATGCGGCGACGATTTCACAGTAATTAATCTCTACTAGAGTTAAGGGCATCGATTCTCCAAAATCGGTCACCTTTTCAGGCGAAGGGATGATCCATGGGTCGTCAGACCTAGAGACCATATTAACTTGAACGGTGTGTGGTGGTGGCACAGGAAAAATACCCATGAGGACGGGGTCCTTGAAGAGACCGGGTCCTACACTGTCAGGGGGATTGGGGATCTTATCCACGTAAGGAATGTTGTTCTCAGAGGATGAAGTGAAGAAAGACAACTGATCCACAGTATAAATTTTGCCCTTGTGAGGGAACTTCAAAAGCCGAAAGAGGGTGGACAGCACGCATAGCATGGTGTGAGTCCAACTGCGGCCGAGAAGTAGATTGTAGTTAAGTTTGGCGTCAGCCACTTCTACTTCTACGTTGATTGTCTTCCCTTGTAACGTAATCGGAAAACTCTCAAGAACACCCAGGGGTTTTGATTCCCGACCATCGAATGCTTCTAAGGCATTGGGAGATGATGAAAGAGCCGGAGAGCCGATGGCTTTCCAGCAGGTAGATGACATGACACAGGTGGAATCACCTTCATCCACAACAACCCTATGGATGTTAAGACCGTTGATCCCGACTTGTATAACGAGAGCGATTTGATGTGGAAGTTGGGGGGTAAAATTTTCTAAGTCGAAGGTGAGAAGACTAGAATTGGCGGGATCGATTCCACCGATTGGAGACAACAAAGCTTTCCGTTGCGATGGGAAACTATGAAGAACTTCCAATGCGGACATGGCAGAAGGTGCTTGTGCCAAATCCTCAACAATATTGTAGTGCTGAGCGGCACGGGCATTTGGTTGTAGGAAGATCTTCGTAGAACACCTTTAGAAGGTGGCCCCACAACAGGTTCAGCTGTAGGCTTCTCAATTTCCAAAGGACCGGAGACAGGTGGGGGAGGTGGGCCATCCGCAACTTCCTTTCCAACTACCTGACGCGATCCGGCATAATCCTTCGAATGCGTAGCGATTGAGACAGGTGCAACACCATTCATCATAAAGACCTGGGACCCAAATGGTGCAGATGGTGAGGGCTGCTCAATCGTCTGGGTCTGCTGAGACGGGAACAATTCTTTGAGAACTACTGGAGTCCCTTTGGAGCCTTTTAGGAGTTGAGTAATCTCAGATCGTCGGGGACAATCTTTGGTATAATGATCTCCTTCATAGATAAGGCAGGGGTACTTCGGTTTATTTTGGGAGCCGTCATCAGTATGAGGTTTAGAAGACTCTAGTTTTGGGGTGTCGGGTTTGGATTTTCCTTTGCCCTTCTTCTTTCCTTTGGAGGCCTTTTCTGTAGGATTAGCCTGAAAGGTGTTGACCTCCGCAGTTTTGCCAGAATCTGGAGGGGCGGGAAGAGCATAATTATTGGACGAATTGGACTTCTGCTTCCCATTCGAAGATTTTCGAGAATTTTGAGACACAGAACCAATAACACCATCCACCGCTGGGGTAGGTGGAGCTTTAGAGGTTCCTCGGCGTGGAGCATCAGTCAAAATATCATAAAGCGTGCCGGACTTAGAGTATACCAGATCAAGATACTGGGCATACGCGATGGCCTATTCTTCAGTCAACTTTAAAGGGAAATGGAAAGCTTATATAGATAGTGGAAGTGGAGTTGGGATCCCTACAATCATGGGATTGGCCCTATCCTCAAGGAAGCTTCCATGAGAGGTGGAAAACTACTTCCTCTACATGGAGATCCGGAGCCAAACGTCCCAACTCAATTTAGAGACCAGTTCAGGAGTTGGTTGGAGTCAATATTCTGCCATTTATTTTTAAAAAACACTCCTTAATAAGCCTGGCATGGGTACAACACTGAGACAGTGCGCCAGCTGGCGCGCCCTATTTGGAGGATTTCCCCCATTGGCGCGGGTATAACACTGACTAGTCGCGCCAAGGATAAAAAGGCTATTTTTAGGGTTTTTCACAAGGAGTTTTCTTTAGGGGAATGAAAGTCCATGTCTAGGGGGATGCCATAAAAGTGTTTTCAGGTCATGTCACTGCTCACAGGTCATGAAATAAGCCCTCCAATGTGCGGGACGAGGGATTGTAAGGACGGTGAAAAATTGCTGTGTAACAACATCATTCACACTGGAGCCCATATGATATCAACGAATGATTCTGGTATGACAGGGGGATCTCCTAGGAATGATCTAAGGATAGACGATGGTTTGAATTGGCTAGGGCCATATTCTTGGTACCATGTAAGCATCTCAGTAGATGTGTCTACATAGGGTAGAACGACATCGGTGTTTTTTAGGGGTTGCTTGTCATGATCTGTCAATTGGTTGACAGTAATCATGCGATCCTCATGGGGGAACATCATGGTTCGAAAGATAGAGGATGCTATGGTAGAAATGGCATACATATAACCTCACCCAAGGATTAAATTTTAGTCTAGCTGAGCATTGAAAACCTCAATGTCTATAAGAACTGTCTTTCCAGCCAAGCAGACTGGGACGTTTTAATAGAGATTGACAGGAGTAGAAGGGAACCTGTTGTGTCCTTTGAGTGTGATGTCCAAATTTTTTAGTTTGGGAGACCCTAACCTCTTCCAAACGTTCTTTGACATGATGCATGTGGATGCACCCTCGTCAATGATACATCGGTAGATAGCGATGTTCTCGACTAACAACGGTATTTGGAAGGTGACCAACGAAGGAAGCCTAGGGGTGGATTTATCTAAATAAAAATACATTAGGCATGAATCGGTAGGGTCAATTGCGCCTAACGCAGAAAGTAAGGATTTCCTTTCCTTTGTGGGCAAGATTTCAGGACTTCCAAATCTGGAATGGCAGCGGGATATTGGGCCAAATCATCCACAATGCTATAATTATGGGCCACTTTGGAGTGGTTTCCTTCTTGCCTAGTGGGTCCCTTAGCCATCTTTGGCAAAGGTTCGATAGGAATTTTCGATATAGTCAACGGTGTTTTTGGTGCACTCGTGCTAGCCCCTAACAAACTGGTGTCGCGTGGGGTATCATAATTTTGATTCCGTGTTTGAAAAAATATTTCTTCGCTAGTCATATATATTTTGTTGTTTTTTTTTTCCAGAATCATGGGGGGGGTGAGTTCGGGAAAGTGATGAGTGTAATGGCCGTACTCACTACAAATTGCGCAAGAGTGGTTGGTCTGAAGATTCGCCCTCTTTTTTTTCCCTTGGGAGGTATTTGGCTCCTTGTTTTGATTTCAAATGGAGTTGCCCCTAGCCTAAGATCACCGAGGGCATTGTTGGTCGTTGCCCCCTGTCCATGATTTCCCTTTTGTTTGTTTTTTTTAATTTTTCCTTACTGCGCTAGGAGGATAACTAGGATTCTCCTGGTCATATGAATTGCGCAGTTGTGCCTTGGCACGTTGCAAAAATTTCATCAGGTGCATTATTCTACATTGGTGGGTTTTGTGCTGGGGATGGGGAATATTGGGGTCCCTGTCCCTGGTTTGTGAATGTCTGATGGGGGGAGCTCTTCTGTCATCATTTCTAGCTGCGTACTAGATCCCCTATGCAAGAGGGTATGGTCCTCCATGATGATGATGGTACGACTGCGCCCTATTGGTCATGTTTTTCAAAGGTGCATGATGACTCTGATGGTAGCTTGGTTGCGGGATGTTCTAGTTAGGATCATATGCGTAGCCGAGGTACGGATTACTGCTGCCTAGGTGATTTTGGGTTAGTGACCCTATCAATCCATCTACAGTGTTCGACGTGCCTCGTAATTCTTTATAAGTTTGCAGACCCGGGGCGTTAGACAGGATGTTATAAATGTATCCTCACTACATGTATATCAGCTCGAGCTGTTGGGATTTTTTGATGGCATCCTCTTTGGATGTAGGTCATTGTGTTGCCACATCCTTTGAAATATCTATAGTGAGAGTTTTCAGAAATAGGTCTAATGGAACTCGATCGTCAAGTTTGTCTTTACAAAAACTTCAATGTCGCTGCCATTCATGGAGATGGTCCAAGATATGGATGGATGGTGTTTGTCTAAAATGTGTCAGTAACTCCATTCTAGAATCATGGTGGATGGGTACTTGAAAATATGTGAGGAACTCAGTAGCGAGGGCACTAAAGGTTTCGTGTGTAGCATAAGGTTTCTCCACAAACCATTTCGCGGTTGGTCTAGTTAAGGTGCACTGAAATAGTCTTAGCTGAATAGTATCGTCAATGATATTATTCAATGAACACCACATGTGGAACTTCATTACATGATTTCCGCAGTCTTCCGCTTGCTTCCCTTCGAATTTTGGAATGTGAGAAGGGAGCTTTGTGGGCATGGGGGGCCAAGTGGGGTTGTGTGCAATGGGGTAATTCATTAACTTTGATAGACACTACAAGGAAAAGATCCTCTAGCGGATCTTTTTGAGGAACCCCTTATAAAAATACCCTAGACATCCGTTTCTAGCGGAGGCTACTAGAGGAGGTTGGTAGGCGAAGGTTTTTGCGGATGTTTTTTGTCTGATGCGCTTATCATCATACACCGCATTGGTGCATTCAACAAGAGAAGCACTGGTGTGCACAAAAAATTGGCACACCGTGCACTCCGTACAAACCTACCCGATGCGTTGCGTTACTGTAGTGCACCAGTGCTTTACAACTCTTCCGCACCGGTGCCTCATAAAAAAGCGCACCAAAACAGAAACCACACCGGTGCACCCATAAAAACCCCGTGCACTAAAATAGGGTTAAATAAAAAAAAATTATGACCAAAAAAATGCATTTTTCACTTTTCTCAGTGCTCTAGAGCTCTTAAGAACTGGTGCAATTTATCCTTATTTGAGCTGCCCTGACATCGGTACTCCCATTGCACGCACTGCTGTTGTACATTTCCCACCAATATCCAACTTGATTTTGCAAAACGGTGGGAAATTTTTCTTTTGCAAATTCTACAGCCAATATGCCTCCTCGACGACCAAATGTATAGTTATTTTTCTTGTTTTTCCACAATTAAGCCTTTTAGCGGATTAGAATTTCAAATAACCTTAAAATTAACCATTTAAAAGAAAATAATTTGTCGCATGGTTTGCTCGAGTCGTTCGGCTCACATCAGTTCACGGTGCTGCCTGTAAATTTACAGGCTGCACCGGAACTGGTGCTAACGATATCCGCACCGGTTCTAGGGTGGTGCCGATAGGCGCACCGTGTTATTTTAAGATTTTTAAAAAAGTGCGGTGCGATCGTTTACCCGTCCGCATCGTTAACCATGTGGAATAGCGGCAACGCGGTGCGTTGACTGAAATAAATGCCCCGGGGTGGGTAATGTTGTCAACGCACCTCATTTCGCATTTCAACAAGGTCAACGGTGCGGCCTGGTAAACCGGTGCTAATGGTATCCGCACCGATTCCAGGGAAATACCGAAGGCGCACTGTGTTATTTTATTTTATTTTTAAAAGTGCGGTGTATTCAGTTACCCGAATGCACCATTTACCCAATGGAATAGCAGCAACGCGGTGCGCTAATTAAAATATCCACCCTGGGACAGGTATTTTTGTCAACGCAACGCTTTTCGTATTCCGATAGGGTCAACAGTGTAGCCTGGTAAAAGACCACACCATTGACTATGTAATGATGGCAGGAGGTCATTAGGGGAATTTTGAGGTCTAAAATGGGCCTCCTAAGTAAATAATAAAATAATAGTTAAACCAATAAAATAATATTTATGAATTTGAATTTCACTTTTTGCACCAAAATCCATGTAACCATAGTTAAATTCAATTCAAAAGTTGTACCAAAATAAAATTAATAAAAAAATTGTATTGATATGACTGTAAATAAAAATAAGATTTTTAATTAAAAATCATTATCATTGAACAACTAATGCATTTTTCCTTTGTACTTAAATAACTTAAAATAAAATATAAATATAAATATATAAATTCTTAATTATTATATGCTATTAATTAAAATTTATATTATTTAAATTGTGTAATAACATGTAATTAATATACTATATAAAATTAATATAATATAATGTAATAAATGTCTATGGATATGCTTTGTTTCTTTTAAGAAATATGAAATGACAATAATATATTTTTATTCAAAAAGTGTTAATGAAATTTATTATGAGTACTTTACTTTGACTTTAAAAGTACTTAGAGCACTACCATGGTTAACCATCAGTTTTTATCCGCCATTGAGAATGTGACAAGTAAGTACCTTTAACTCAATCAATGCCACCTCAACCATTAGGGATGATGTCATCCCCTAAAATGTGATTAGTTCTCATAAAGTGAATTTTTATTGTACATTTTCTTTAGGAGGCCTATTTTAAACTTAAAAATTCCCCTAATTTCGGTCCGCTGACTTAACCTCAGGCCCCGCGGCATAGAGTTTAGTCAACGCACCACACTCCTGACACCGTACATAGTCAACGGTGCGCTACAAATTTTCGGGAGCACCGCCACCGATGCGTTGAAAATTATCTGGTGCGCCGTCGCTAGTTCTCTCCATAAAAAGATGCACCGGGACCGGTGCATGACTATTTTTTTTAGCACACTGACTTTTTTTTTTTTTTTCCAAAAAAATTATATATGTATATTTCTAATACATGTCTCATTTAATAAAAAAAATTATTTAATATGTCAATCATTCAGAGACATGAAAGGAGAGAGGAGGGAGAACAATAGCGATAACAAGCGGACCAATATAACATGGTTTGCCTGTGGGAGGCACGAGAGAGGGAGAGAGATGTGTACCCTCACCCTATTATGGTAGCTACCCAGGGGCTCCTAAGGTAGGTAGGCCTCCTCAAGTTCTATGAGGAGGCTACTTTTGTAAAGGGCCATGTTTTGTTTTTGAGAGATCTTATCTGAAGGTGGAATGCCCACCAACAGGATTTTTGGGTTGGTCTTAACTAGTGGTACATGCTCACTGAGGAGGATATATATATCATTACAGTGCTATCGAGGAGAGGGGTGTATTTTCCCTCGTTCCTAGAGGTTCTAGCTGGCTATGTAGTAGGGAGTCAGTTAGTGTACTCCCATAGATACATTGGAGCATCAGTACTATCTCCTTCAGATTTTCAAGTCGTTGGAGGTCAGTTATGTATTGGTACATTTGGTAGTGAGGAGGTGAGGTGCCTCTCACTTCTCATTTCGACCATTTCACACAACACCCGTGATGGGCAACGCATTAGTTGCTCGCTTCTATATTATGTTGATTCTTTAGTATAGGAGCCATGACTTGTCAGGTGTTCTGCCATTTTTTTGCAGTAGTTTTGTACAGCCTTAGATAGATGTCATGCTCATGCACAAGGGAGGTTCAACTTCCCTATTGCTTTAGAGCTTTTTTGTTTATTTTTTGAGAGGTTTCGAGAGACGAGGCTTGCTTTTTTTCGGCAGCCTCGTAGGTTGATGTTCGAGACACGGATGCACATGTGGGGACAGATGATGCCCAAGAGGGTCGAGACTGTGTTTCCAGCAAGGATATCGAATGATGCATTGGAGTTGCTAGCCAGTGTTGATGAGCATCCCTTAATTATGGTCCCCTGTCCTTATGTGGTTTGGATTGGCGAGGGTGTGACAAAATCCTCTTTAGAGTTGATGAGCCAATGGATGATAGAGGTAATATTACTGTTTTATTTAAATTTATTCTAACATGTTCTTTAACTTGTTTTTATTAAATTGTGTAATGAAATTGTCTAATTATTGTTGTGTACTTATATATATTTTGCAGACATTGGGACTTTTGATGGCGAGGACATGCCAACACCACCACATGATCTAGGTGTGGATACTGACGACGATCAGGGCATGCCAGATTTTGAGGATCATCAGGAGGCCGATGCAGAGAGACTTGCTCTTGCTGGTGCGCTGGTACTACCTTTTGCTAGGCGCGGTCAGCTTGATAGCATATACAAGATGGAGTTGGGCGACCAAATCATTGCATTGATTTTTGAGGCGGGCATCAGGCCCTCTCATATGAGAGACATACAAACCGATGGTAGGTTGTTACAGATGTGGAGAGGCATGTCGCATGACATGTACAACCTGATGCGGCATGTCATAGGAGCTACGACCTTAGTTACACGGCTGAGGAGGAGCGTTGCACGTTATAGGCATGGTCGAGATGCAGCACGTTATCGACAGTCTGCGAGCATCGACTCATCATATCATGATCGTTCACCTCGCGTCGCGCCAAGTAAGCAGCCTCCACTAGCATCTAGCAACAGTCATCATGGAAATCAGGTTGGACCGTCAGCCACATCTAGTAAGCAGCTTGCAGTATCCAGCAGTACTCATGATCATGAGCAAGTTGGACCATCGACCGTCTAGGCTACACCATTGACTGAGCAGGACTCGACTAGTACTACTTATATTGGTGTTGTACCACCATTTGATCCATGACCTTTATATTACAATTGTATATTTTTGACATTATTCAGTTTTATATATATATATATATATATATATATATATCTGTGTGTGTGTGTGTGTGTGTGTGTTCCATGTATTTTATGTTCATGTTGCAGTTATACTTAATTTACATGTTGGTGATCATCATGATGTGTATATTATTAGGTCATGTTAGTTATGTTCATTTAATGTGCAAATTGCAGATATATGTGTATGTGATAACATGAGTTATTTGACATGAGATGTATATTTGATGTTTGTGTTGTGATGATGTTAATATATAATGTTAATTGTGTTTTGTTAGATGATCATGATCAAGATGATGTTAGCGATTTTGAATGTTTTTTTTAGTCAAATATGATGTTTGTACGATGGTTATCATGAACATGATGTTTATTAATTAATTTAATATTAAATTATCATGATATTGTAAAATTGTAATATTTGTAATTCTAATTGTATGTAAAATTCTAAAATGTAATTGTAATTGTAATTGTACGTGAAATTGTAAAATTTTAATTCTAATTCTATGTAAAATATTTGTAATTTAATTGTATTACTGTGAATTGATTGTAATTCTAAAATTCTAAAATTGTAATTGTAATTGTAATTCTAATTCTAATTTTAATTGTAATTGTATGTAAAATATTTGTGAAATTTTAATTGTATTAATGTGAAATGATTTTATTAAAATTTTTAAATTTTTAAATAATTGTAAAATAATAAATCTAGAATAATATGAATTATTGTAACATAATAAAGTTTAGAAAATAATGCAAATAAATTCATGTACTTTAGAAATATCCTTATTTTATTATGATCTTAGATACAAAAAAAAGAACTAATTTATACAATACACTATTGTTTTTGAGATCAACATAATTGCAAATTATCAAGTGAAATATTGATTTTAACATTAACACATTGAAAATTACCAATTAATTCAAAATACATATTAAAATGTTTCAAAAAACCCATATTAAAAGGTATAAATATTCATGAAATAACACATGTACCATATCACTCTCGGTTCTCATGATCACCCTCATTATCTTCCAGCTCACATGGCATGATAACACTATTTTTCTAAAAAATATGTTTTGATCTAGGGTCATGTGTCAATACAAACCACCAATCCCTATCTAACACATCTGGGTAAAAAAACACCTGTTTGCAGTGTTTGGGGAAAACATAGGGCTCCTTAGCTTCATCCCACATCTTTCTAGAGTTAATACATATCAGCCTACTATCATGATCTTCCTTAACATTATTCCGATCAAAGGTGTCCCACCACTTGCACCTAAAAATAACACATTGGAAAGAAGAAAAATCCACTTCAATGATCTCTTGTATCTTTCCGACGTAACCTAACCTCCCTCTTACTAGGTTTTGATCATGGTGGATTGATTGCCTAGATTGATCTAACTCAACTTCCACTCCACAGTCTTGTGTGATTTTTCCAGCATCGACATTTTCTGTGCGAAAATGGTGTCCAAATTCCCACACAGATGGGAACAAATGCACCTATTATAAAAAAGTTTAAAAAATCATAGTGTAATAACCCAACAGTTAAAATATGAAATATATATGTATTATAAGTTTCAAATTTACATATAAATTAAAAATATTATTACCGAGTTTCTGCACCCAATCCCTACGTTTGGTGCATCCTCTTTGTTGAGGTATTAAAGGTGTCTTTTAAACACCTATTTATCCTACATTAATTATCAATCTAGGTACGATTTTTTATTTCAAGAGTGTACTATGTCTGAGGTTGCAATTCAATCTAAGAGTAATGCCTTGCAATATGTAGTACAATGTTGTAAATACAAGAGTAAACGGATGCTTGGAAATGAAATCTAACTACAATATTGACATGAAATTAAATGCTCTAAAATCCAATCATTCACTCTGCAATCATCATTCAAGGATGCAGTAATGATAACTCTTTCCTTTAGCAACTGATGTAATTGAAATCAATTGAAAACAAGATAATCAATTTGAGAATGAAGGTAGCAATAACCAGATGTCCTTTACAATGGATGATATTGCATTAAAATAATTAAATGGAAATGGAAATTGAACTAAATCACTAATGCTGCTGATGAAAGTAAACTAGGCAAGCTCTAAAAAGAAAAACCAATTCTTTGCAGGAATGAAATAGACTATAAACTAATTAACTGAAATGAACAAAAATCTGAAATTGAACAGCAATAGAAAGGAACAACAAACTCTAACTAATGGAATTGAACAACACTTCTATTTAATGGGATTGAACAACAAAAATATATTGAACAACAAATCCTATTGAACATCAAACTGAACGAAGCAGCAAATGGAATGGAATAATGACTGCAATAGAACAAAAACTGCTGAATAGTGTAGCTCTATTAAAGCATAACAAGATAGGTTATACAGAGATTAAGATTCTACTTAAATTAGAAAGGAACGACAACGTAATTCACCAATAGAACACCCCAATATTATGAAGAAATTAAACAGTAAAATATTAAGCTTGAAAGCTGTAATGAAAACAAATTCAAACCATCACACAACGATAATTGAAAGATAATAATACAAACAACAGATGGATCCACCAGGGCCGTGCCCTTAGCCACCAGTGAAACACCGCTGGGTTACTCCAGAATCAAGAAATGGAACAACAACTAGATCATGTATTAATTGGGGATAATAGCGTTACAACAGTCACTCTCTGATCACGAGAGTCAATGAGAAATTAAAGAGTTACAAAAGGAGTTTCAATAATAATCATTCTGTCCCCTAATTTCTACAGGCACTGCCTTTTATAACAATTCGGTGGACACTACAAGAAACAACGATAGACTTTGAACAACAATCCCTTAGGATCGAAAGATCCTGAGGGATTCACTCCCTTTTATTCTTTTAGCTAATGCTTGGTCTTCTTAGGCTGTAGTCATGCTATTCCCTGCCTTACTTTAGCTGTGCATTTTGATTTCATCCTTTCTTTCTGGATACGACCCTTTGCTGGAGGAACAACAGTTAATCCTGTTTTAGCTTTGCCTTTCGAATGGTGGTTTCCCACTTCATTTGTTTCCTGTTGAGAATAAAAGACAATATTTAGCCAATTTTCACAATAAACATTAATATTTGAAATCTTATCATAATCCTTCAATATATCACCTTTCTAGAATAGAAAGAGTTATGTTCAAAGGAAAAAAGTAGAGAAATACATGGCGAATTCATACCTTTTCCAATGCTCGACACACCCCCCTGCTTACCCTTTTTCATGTCCTCATGAAAACCATAGTTTACATGTAAAATAGTTAGGGAATAGGCTGGAGATGGTTTTTCATTAAGAGGTCTAAAACGATTATTTGCAGCTAAAGCTTCAAAGATGTGCCCTATTTTTCCTTCAGGTAATTCATATTTGGCTTTATAGTCTTTTGCAGGATACCATATAATGGGGCTTCGAAACCTACAACCTAGCCAGTATGAGCCTTCCCTCAAGATGAGGTTACTATAGAGAATCAAGCGGTCAGTAGCTAATCCAAAATTTCTCTAATTAAATGGCTCTCTGCCTTGAACATTCTGATTGGAAATATTCCATCGGACTTTAGCTGCTATATAGGCCTGGTCTCTGATAGATAGAAAATATTCTACCCTATCCAAGACAATTGCTTTATGGACGGGTCCCAATGTCTGGATCACACCCTCCTTTGTCATTATACTCTTCTGCCTAGCCCATAGTTGTAATGGGTGTCTCGGTTCACTCCTAACCCAAAGGTATAACTCGTTTTCCTGCCTCTGAAAATTATTATAGGCCTTGAGCCATTTCAGCTGGTTGACAACAAATGAAATAAATGCTTGAAATTGGATATCACCCACAAAAGGGCTGGTATTTGTCTCCATTTCCCCAGCTAATATAAAATTGTGCGAATAGAACTCATAGAGCAGACGCTGGAGTTTTACTCCATATAGTTTTCAGCAAATTATAAAATCATATATAGTGTTTAATTATATAGGTCTCCCTGCCCTAACAGCTTTAATTTTTAACTGTAAATATCTTTCTACTAAAAACAAAGCATAATTTTTGGCAGGGCATCTACATGCTAGAACATCTGTTTATAAGGAGCAGAGAGTATTGATTTGATTCCAGACAATTTTTAATCTACTCCTTACCTCTTCAACTTTCTCTTCTGCCTTCCGACACTTATTGTAGGCTTCAGCCTCTGATGCACCAATGTCCTTTAATTGCTGATGTAACTGTTGATATTTATTTTTGGGGACAGTCTCTTCTTCAAGCTTTTCTCTAGCCTGTTGAGCCTGTGCCAGCTCTTCTTGGATTTTTGCTATAGTAGGGTCTATTAACAAATTGATTTTATGTTGAAAATCAACCTGGGTGTCCTTATTACAAAGTCGAGTGCCTACAGTCTGTGTCTCTTTGTCAGCCATACTGCTAGAGGACAGTGCCTTGGTCTGAACATATTTTTCACAGACCTATACATTCTCAATTTGGGCAACTGCGTCCATATCAACTGCCTATTTTTCCTCGCTATCGTGAATGAGTGTGGGCTCAGTTTGAGTCTCCATGGCCCTTGCATTGTGGGGTTCTGTTTGGATAGCTGCATTCTTTATTTTCAAGGTTCTTTTAGAGACTTTCCCTTGTTTTAGCACCCTAATCCTCTCCCTGGGTTGTTTTACTATATTTTGGGGCTTTTGTCGTTCCCTCCACAGCTTCCCAAGTTCATTTGTCTTCTTCTTCTTCTGGGAAGGAATAGCTGTTCCTTTTTCTATACTTGGTTGCTCGGCTAGGGTTTGCTCTCCAGCGGTCGTGCCTTCGCCCAGGCTTGCTTCTATATTTTCTGTTTGGGACACTTCCTTAGTGTTCCCATGCTCCTGGCTACATTCCTCGGGGGAAGTAACCCTAGTTGGTTCTGCTGTTCCCTGAGGGTTTTATTCATCAGGAATTTCTTCGACCGTATCTTTGTTGATAACAACTTGTTCCTACTATTGGTCTATCTCAATGTTGAGGTTAAGAAGACTATGAGGTTGTATATATTCACTCATATTGGCCAAAATTTGGGCCAATTGGTCCTCCTGTAATGGACTCTGTGGTGGGCTTGCAATGGAGGTTTCGGGAGGTTCTGCTTCCTCTCCTTCATTTTCATTGGTGTGATTACTTTCTTCCTTTTCACTGGTGTGGTGACTTCTTTCTTCTTCACTGGTATGGTAACTTCCTTCTTCTTCACCAGTGTGATGACTTCCTTCTTATCCACTGGTGTGGTGACTTTCTTCTTCTTCCTGGTCTCCTTCTTCTTCATCAGTGTGATGACTTCCTTCTTCGAGTTGTAGGGGTTGTTCATCTTCCGAACTGGAAAATTCTAAGGGTTGGTTGCTGCTACCCTGAAGACTTCCTATCATTCCCCTACTTCTCCTAATCCTGGAGGACAGTCTGCGCTTTAAAGGTTTTGTTGCTGTGATAGTAACTCTTTTTTGTTTTGGAGCAGGTAGAGTTGTTCCTCCATCAATTGAGAATATCGATTCTTCCCAACTAGTTTGCTGCTGGGCAAGACTGTAACTTACTATCAATCAGATTAAAAAATGATGGCTTACCACCGATGCTATATGACGAGACTTTCTTATGCTCCGGGCAACATCATGCAATAAGAAATTTAAATATGCAGGCAGGTTTACAGTACATTTTTTCTTTAATACTGCTAATAACTTAAGGTGGTGTGGTCTTACCACATCCTTTCTTCCATCGCATGTGATGTAGCTCTGTACTACTTTCGCCAGTTCTGTCCATGGTTCTCCCAAAGTTTTCGGTTGAACTCCTTTCTCTTTGACGACCAAGGTATGCCCTTCGTCCTGAAAAAGATTCATGGATTCTTGAAGTTTCACTTTTTTATGGGTCCATGTGGGTCCTTCCGCTGGCAGACCAGATACCTCAGTGATTATTGCATATGTTACTACTATTTACCTACCTCTAACCATGGAATAGCCTTCCTGCAAGTTCTGAAAAAATTCAATGGCTATCGTTTCATGCGGTTGCTGCAGTCGTGTGAGGTAGGTGATCCATCCTACTCTCTCCAGAATTTCTCGTGCAGCGTTAGAAACTGTTAGCACCTGTGGCTCACTACGTATGCTTGTCCTCCCATTCTGTCTGCACACTGTTAATTCTTCGCAAATACACAAAAATGTAATGGAACAGCACCTTGTGTATATCAGCACAGTACTATTAAAATCTTGCTGTTTCCAAGAATTTGATGAACATAGGGATTCAATTTGCATGCATGCATTAAAAGGCATCTGCGCCCCCTGTGAAAGATAATAGGTCGTCCTCGACCGTCGAATAGAAGAGTAGTGTATTGCACAACAATTGTACAACATTGAAAGGCATGCATACTTATGATATGATCAAAAAATTATCACATTATTGAAATCGATGCATATTTTGAAATCGTGAGTAGATATGGAAACGTTATGTAATGATTTCGAATATAATGGAACATGATAGCTGATGTAAAAAAAGTACTTATGCGGTCATTATCCACATAAACTATTATGATCAATTTATAAATAAATTTCATGCATAATAGGTTCCAAGCATTCTCATTTGATATTAGATAAAGATATAAGAAAAGGGTTTAAAATTACTACTGATTTGTGAAAAATATGACTCCAATGCCATCAGCAGAGCTCTGTTTCCCACAGGTGTCTATAACCTTGACAAAGTTGCTTTCTCACCCTTGAAACCATTATCCTTTATTTATGCCTAGGGAAGTGTTGTGTGATGTCATGATGGAGGCCACTGTGCTGGCTTGGGAACCAAATGAATCACAATGCCATTCACCAGTAAGGAGTGAAAGGTGGATAGGTCAGCTCGTGATGAGACCTCCTGTTCCAAGGACTTTTTATTTTTTTCTGAGTTGTCCATTGGATCATATCCCTAGTGTGGTGGTCATAGTGGGAATGCCACTTCACTGCTTCCTTATGATTATGGTAGGTTGGCTCTTGATGAGACCCCATATCCTCCATCTGCCATATAATAGTGTTGTTAGTAATCATATATAGAGATTTTTCTTTTCTTTCTTTTCTTATAGCACTTCCGTACTTATATAAAGAGGATGGCTCAACACTCCTTAAGAGTAGGGATGGTGGAAGAATATGAACATCTCAATAGAGAAAATATGCCCTTATTCTTATTCAATAAATAAAAATAAAAAAGAGTTATGAAGATTTAGGGAGGAACCAACATGATAAAGGTAACCGATCATATTAATTTTAGTGAACATAAAGACAACAAAGTGATATAGATGGTTGTGTCCTTTCCTTTTTCTTATCACTACAAAACAATTTCTTAAAAATGACAATTTCTCTTGATTTGCTAATTCCAGTAACCTCTAATTTGTGTGTTCTTATATAAGTTGTATGTCTGCCTTTTAAAAAAATCATGAATAATTCACCCAAAACCCTCAAAATGTATCTAAAACAAGAAAAATTCACTCAAAAAGTGTTGTTCCTTAGATGGAACAGTTGTTGTTCCTTAAAAAGGGACAACAAAAACAATCTGTGAAAATATTATTGCTTTCGAAGGGAACAACAAAAACAATCAGCAAAAATGTTGCTCCTTTCCAAAGGAACAACACAAATAATTAGTAAAAATATTGTTCCTTTCAAAAGGAACAACAAAAATTGTTGTTCCTTTGGAAAGGAACAAAAAAAACAAGCGGAAGAAATGATGTTCCTTTGGAAAGGAACAACAAAAACAGGCGGAAGAAATGATGTTCCTTTGGAAAGGAACAACAAAAGCATGTGGAAAAACTATTGTTCCTTTAGAAAGGAACAACAAAAACAATCTGCGAAAAGTGTTGTTCCTTTGGAAAGGAACACCAAAAACAAGCGGGAAAAATGTTGTTCCTTTTGAAAGGAACAACAAAAAACAGGCGGAAAAACTGCTATTCCTTTGGGAAGGAACATCAAAAACTATTGTTCCTTTGGAAAGGAACAACAAAAGTACATGGCAAAAACTGTTGTTCCTTTGGAAAGGAACAACAAAAAACAGGCGGAAAAACAGCTATTCCTTTGGGAAGGAACAACAAAAACTGTTGTTCCTTCGGAAAGGAACAACAAAAACTGTTGTTCCTTTGGAAAGGAACAACAAAAACACATGGCAAAAACTGATGTTCCTTTGGAAAGGAACAGCAAAACACTCAGCAAAAACTATTGTTCCTTTTTAAAGGAAAACCAAATACACACAGCAAAGACTGTTGTTCCTTTTTAAAGGAACAACAAATACAAACGGAAAAGACTGTTGTTCCTTTTGAAAGGAACAACAAATAGAAACACACAAACACGCTGTTTCTTAAGAGGAACTGTTGTTGTTCCTTAAAAGGAATAGCAGCTGTTCCTGAAAAGGAACAACTTGAGAAATAAACTCTATACAAAAAACAAGCGAAGTAAAAAGAAAAGCTTACGTACAAGTTTCAAAATAAAAGAATATTTCAATGAATGGTTACTAAGGAGGAGTTATCTCACTCAACAAGAATCCACATGGTAAAATCTTCCCGTAATTGCTGGTAAAAGGATTCCTGATTAAGCGGTTTATGGTAAATTCGTACTCGATGACCGTTTACTTTGAAAGAATGTCCAGATCCATCAATGGTAGTTAATGTGATGGTGCCATTGTCATGCACTTTTTGTATCTCATAGGGTCCAAGCCATCGTGTTTGGAGTTTTCCTGGGAAATCCTAAAACCTGGAGTCATATAGGAGTGCCCAATCTCCTTCGTGCAAGATTTTCTATTTAACGAGTGCGTCGTGCCATTTTTCTCTCTGCTGTTGAATTAATGCATTGTGCTGAAGAGCTGAGAACCTAATTTCATATAACTCATAGATTTTTTGTAATATTCTGACCTAGACTTCATTTAAGTCTAAACCCACCTGCTGGGATGTTCTTAATGTCTGCACTTCAAATTCTATTGGAAAGATGGGTTCTTTTACAAATACCAATTGATATGGTGAATACCCAGTGGTATTTCTCCATGTTGTTCGGTACGCCCACAAGGCTTCCGGAAATCTATAAGTCGAGTCACGTCTATGTGATGCAACTGTTTTTGTAAGTATAGATTCTATCACTTTATTCATACTCTCTACCTATCCATTTGCCCGTGGGTGGTATGGGGTTGTGATTTTGTGCTAAATGTGGTAATTTTTTAATGTTGTAGCAATTTTTTTACCTACAAATTGCGGTCCTCCATCTGTAATTACGTCCCTTGGGAGGTCGTATCGCAAAAATATGTGGAAAAGGAACTGTATTACAGAGTCCTCTGTAGCTCTTGAAAGTGCTTCTGCCTTAACCCATTTAGCAACATACTCTGTTGCAACTAGTATGTATGTTTTCTGATTTGATGGCGGGTTGATAGGACCAACAAATCGAGTGCCCAGCATTCGAATGGCTCTATTACTAACTGTGGATTCAAATCCATTTCATTGGACTGTCCAGGGCAACCTGCCCTTTGGCAACTATCATAGGCCTGTACAAACTTTTTAGCGTCTTTAAAAAATGTAGGCCAGTAATAGCCTGTTTGTAAAACTTTGTGACCAGTCCTGCGATCCGCAAAATGTCTGCCACAGGGCCCATCATGGCATGCTTTCAGAATATCAAATATTTCATCCTCTCAAACACATTTCCTTATGTGCATATCCGCTCCTGTATGAAACAGGTAGCCCCCAATCCAAGAGAATCAGGTACTACGTTGTACTATATGTTTTTGTTCATTGGGCATTAGATGCTTAGGTAATTTACCTACTGCTAAATAATTTGGAACATCAGCATACCATGGTGTTCTAGCAGTAACAACAAACAAATTTTCATTCGGGAAATGATCCTCAACTGCTGCTGCATCTATTGGTTTTGGCATTCGTGACAGAAAATTAGCTACAGGGTTCTCTTTTCCATGTCGATCCTTTATTATGATATCGAAATCCTGCAATAGAATCAACCATCTTGTTACTCTACCATTTGCAATAGGTTTATTTGCTAAAATTTTTATGGCAGAGTGATATGTATATAAAACTACAGGATACCCAGTTATATAATGTCTAAATTTATTTACAGCATGTATTACGGCTAAAAATTCTTTCTCAGTCACAGTATAGTTTAATTCAGCAGGAGATAGAATTTTATCTGATATAATAAATTTCATATGGTTTTTTATCTTCTTCCTACCCAAGGACTACTCCAATAGTTGTGTCTAAGGCATCAGATGAAATTTGAAATGGCAAATCCCAATTTGGGCCCCTTAGCACTAGGGTTGTTGATAGAAGCTTTTTGAGATCCTCAAAAGCATGGTCACATTTATCTGTCCAAATAAAATCAACATTCCCTGTTAATGCATATAAAGGTGCAGCTACTTAAGAATAATGCTCTATAAATTTTCTATAATAACCAAAAAATCCAAGAAAGCTATGTACCTCTGTTTGTGTGGTAGGAGTAGGTATTAATAAAATTATCTGAATTTTAGCTGGATCTACCTGTATTCCATCTACTGAGATATAATGACCTAGGATGAGTCCCTCGGTCATTATCATGTGACTTTTCATGGCTTAAACAGAGCCTAGTGTCAATACATATTTGTAACACCTTTTCCAAAGTTTCTAATGCTGGCTTAAAATCATCTCCATAAGGTGTGAAATCATCCATATATACTTCGAGCCCTTCATTTATTAAATCTGAAAATATGCTAAGAATGGCCCTCTGAAATGTAGCAGGGGAATTGCATAGGCCAAAGGGTAAAAATTTGTAAGCAAATGTCCCCCAAGGACAGGTAAAAGTAGTTTTGTCTTGGTCTTCAAGGGAAATCTGAATTTGATTGTATCCACTGAAGCCATCCAGGAAAGAAAATAATTTCTTTCCTGCTAATGTATCTAGTACCTGGTCGATGAAAGGAAGGGGAAAGTGGTCTTTCTAGGTTGCTTTGTTTAGTTCTCTATAGTCTACACATATCCTCCACTTTCCGTTCTTCTTTGGCACCACTACTAATGGAGAGACCCACTTACTATCAGATATTGGGTATATAAAGTTGACATCCAACAGTTTTTGTAATTTAGCTTTCACAATATCTTTAAGATGAGGGTTTAATCTTCGTTGGGGTTGGCGAATGGGTCTAGCATATTTTTTTGTATAAATGTGGTGCGTACATAACTGGGGGTCAATTCCCTTCATGTCTGGATAATCCCATGCAAAATCTCCCTTATATTTTTTTAGTAGTTGGACCATCTTCTTTTCTTGTTCAGCAGTCAAGTTTTTGTTAATGTTTAAGGTTTTTCCTGGCTCAATTTCTATAATTTTTCTATTGTAAACAGAAGTGGTGGGTATTGATTGATCATGAATGTCTTTCAGGGGATCTTATTCTTCTTGATTATCAAATTATGCCTTGATCATGTGACATTGCAAATGGGATCTGATTTTTGGTTTATTGATGAAAATGTTAATAATGTCATCCTTTGTTTGGTCTTTAAAGTCGAGGGCATCTTCTATGGTTAATGGTGATCTAATGTTTTCCATGAGGTATGATACAGGTTGTTTCCTTGTTTTTATTATTGATAGTCTTGGCTAGGCTGGGGGATATAAAGCTAAATTCTTGACATAGTTCCCTCTAGTTATAGTCATGTTGCCTTGTCGGCAACCAATGTAAGCATCCGTAGTTGCTTGCCAAGGTCCACCTAGGATCAACGGGTGTCCATCTAGCCTGTTTTTGGGGTTGATAATCAGGAATTCAGCAAGTTACTCCCAAGAGTCTACATATACCATTACATCATGTAATGTGCCTTCTGGCTTGACTACTGATCGGTCAACAAATTCCAATAAGGTTGTTGTTGGATCTAATGATGTAATGCCAAGTTTTTGACAAGTGGTGGTTGTTAGAATATTAATTGCAGCTCCCAAATCAACTAGGGAATTTGGAAATGATTGTCCATTAATTTTCACTGTCACTTAGGATTTTCTGGGTCCTCATACTTTATAGGTGCTTCCATTACTGATAATAAGTCAGATAGAGTGCCGACTACTTAGATAGTTGTATTAGTTGTTGTTCTCCTCTTGGGCTTCCTTATACATAGTTCTTTGATGGTTTTTTCATAAATAGGGATGTCTTGGATAGCTTGGAGGAGAGGGATTTTTATACACAATTTTTTCAGTTATCCCAGAAGATCAAAATCAAGATATTCTATTAGGCGAGGTATGCTTAATGATTCTGGGAATGGTGGAGAAGAGGTGGTTGCTTGCTCTTGATTTTGTTGTCTAACCACATTCTCCTTGTGTACTGTTTGTTCTACGGGTAACGGGTCTTCAACTTGAACATTTTTGTCTCCCTCTGTTTCTATTATGCACCCAGATCTTAGTTGAAGGTCATTTCACCCCCTTAATTTAGTTTCTAGTTCTAGTGGTTCCATTATTTGAACATACTGAACCGGCCTATTATTAGGGTTTCGGTTAGGTTGGGCTGGGAGTTGCGGTCTCAAGTTGGTCTGGGAGTTTTGTGGAAATGTATAAGGTGCTAGCAGTGTAGGTTCAAGGAAGGGGATCGTTCCAGCTGGCTGATTTATCGGTCTTTTCTAGTGAGACTGCCAGGTCTGAATCTGCAAGGTGGAGGGGGACCATTGTGTTGGATAAGTATTATTTTTCCAAAATGGTGGACAGTAAGGAAATTTTGGCCAATTGATTTGATTTTTTTCATTTGGCCATGGTGATGTAGGAAATGGCTGATTTTTCCACATTCCATTATATTGTTGAGCATTATACTGAGGAGATTGAAAAGAAGAGGATGGATCAATTGGCATACCTATTTTTCGTGGCTGCCATTGTTGGCACTGATTGAGTAGGCATACCAATTCTGATTCTTATTCCGCCTCTTTGTAGACTTCTTTCAATCCAGGGAGTGAGGGGCAACCTTATGTGGAGTGATCTTTTGTGCAGATAGCACAGAATTTGACTATATCCAAAGAGCACTCTTTATGGCCATGTTTCTTTCTGCATTTAGGGCATAATATTGCCATATTTTGTTCTGCTTCTGCTTGCTTTTGTTTGGCTTGCATAATGTCAAACTACGTTGTCAGAGTCCCTAGAATATCAGTTTTAAAATCTTCTAGTAGATTGTCAATTTTTGCGCGGGTTATACTTTCACCAGAATTCTTACTATCCCTTGTGATCATATCACGTTCTACTGACTTTAGCCTTGTGCTGCCTCTCGAACTCCTGATACATAAATCAATAATGCTAGAAAAATTTTCCTGATATATATCACCTTTGCCCATGATGTTTAATGTTTCAACCCATTGTTCCTTCATCCCTTTAAGTAATGTAGTTTTTCACACATTTTCAGGTAAGGGTAAAGATGCATAAGGTGATCTCTGGAGGTTGTATTGAAATCGTTCTACATATTCCTCAAGTGTTTCATTAGGTTTTGTTGTCATCTAAAATATTTCATCTTTTAATTCCCTAGACCTACAATAATTTTGATATTTCTTTAGAAACACAGCTTTCATCTGATCTCAATCATTTATAACACCTCCACCTAATCCCATAAACCATTGTAAAGCTGCTCCTTTTAATGTGGAGGGAAATAATTTTAGCTTTTGGGGGTTGGTGGTATAGTCATACCCTCGACATAATAGATAAAATTCAAATAGAAATGCATCTGGATCTTCTTATGTTAAACCATGAAATGTAGGAATATGTTGGAGGGGAATGGCCTTCATAGGTGCAGTAACTACAGTGTCCACAATGGGATATTGTAGCGTGGAAGTTTGAGGGGTTTGCTGGTTCTGGTTCTGGGCCATTTGATCAAATATGTGCCAATATCCTTCTGGGATTTCTAGGGAATTATTCTTAGGCTGACTAGAAGGAATAGGAATGACCTTGACAGCACTCCCTTGATCTGGAATAATGAGTGTTCCTTGCTGACCTACTATCTAAGGAGATTCAGGTCCTTCAGCTTTGTTTTGAATGATGTTGACAACACTTCCCTTATCTGGGCTGCTCACTGTTTGGATTACTTCAAGACGAAATTTTGGTTCTTTTGTTTCCCCTATTTCTCCTCCTCCTTCGCGGAGATTACTATAGTTCCCTTCCTGCAGAGAAATTAGGTGAGAATTCTCAATTTCTTGGGAATCTCGCTCAATTCCTTCTGTTTGGCTATGTACCTCAGCAAAGGATACAGATGGTGATTCTGTGGCCTAAAGGGAACTAGTAGATTGTCTAGAAGTAACTTTTCTAGGTCCTACTGATGGCTGATATTTGGCTTTCTTTAGGATTTCATCGATGAAAGTTGTTTGCCCAAGGGTCATCGATCCCTTAGGTTTTTCGGGTTTAGGAAGAATTTTGTTCTGTTTATGTTTTCTATTCATTCAAAAAACACAAGCATTCCTTCATACCTAAAAATTTTTACTCAATTCTGCTGTGAAGTGGGCCGATGAACAAGTATGTTCCTTGCTCGGTACACAGGTTCTTACCTTCCGTTTTTAATACCCAGTTCTTCCCTAGCAGAAAAAAAATCAAATATGCATCACTCTTTCTAAATGGCATACACTTTCCCCGGCAACGGCGCCAAAATGTTGAGGTATAAAAGGTGTATTTTAAACGCCTATTTATCCTACATTAACTATCAATCCAGGTACGATTTTTTATTTCAAGGGTGTACTCTCTCTGAGGCTGCAATTCAATCTAAGAGTAATGCCTTGCAATATGTAGTACAGTGTTGTAAATACAAGAGTAAACGGAAGCTTGGAAATGAAATCTAACTACAATGACATGAAATTAAATGCTCTGAAATCCAATCATTCACTCTGCAATCATCAGTCAAGGATGCAGTAATGATAACTCTTTCCTTTAGCAACTGATGTAATTGAAATCAAATGGAAACAAGATAATCAATCTGAGAACGAAGGTAGAAATAACCAGATGTCCTTTACATTTGATGATCTCACATTAAAACAATTAAATGGAAATGGAAATTGAACTAAATCACTAATTTTGTTGATGAAAGTAAACTAGGCAAGCTCTCAAAAGCAAAACCAATTCTTTCCAGGAATGAAATAGACTATAAACTAATTAACTGAAATGAAAAGAAATCTGAAATTGAACAACAATAGAAAGGAACAGAAAACTCTAACCACTAGAATTGAACAACACTTCTATTTAATGGCATTGAACAAAAAAACTCTATTGAACAGCAAATCCTATTGAACAACAAACTGAACGGAACATCAAACTGAATGGAGCAGCAAATGGAATGGAACAACGACTGCAATAGAACAAAAATTGTTGAACAACGTAGCTTTGATAAAGCATAACAAGATAGGTTATATAGAGATTAATATTCTTGTTAAATTATAAAGGAACGACAATGCAATTCACCAATATAACACACCAATATTATGAAGCAATTAAACAGTAAACTATTAAACTTGAAACTTGTAATGAAAACAAATGCAAACCGTCATACAACGATAATTGAAAGATAATAATACAAACAAAAGATGGATCCACCAGGGTCGGGCCCTTAGCCACCAGTGAAACACCACTGGGTTACTCCAGAATCAAGAAATGGAACGGCAACTAGATCATGTATTAATCGGGAATAATAGCATTACAACAGTCGCACTCTGATCACGAGAGTCAATGAGAAATTACAGAGTTACAAAAGGAGTTTCAATAATAATCATTTTGTCCCCCAATTTCTACAGGCATTGCCCTTTATAACAATTTTGCGGAAAATATAAGAAACAACGATAGACTTTGAACAACGATCCCTCAGGATCGAAAGATCCTGAGGGATTTGCTCCCTTTTCTTCTTTTAGCTAATGCTTGGTCTTCTTAGGCTGTAGCCGTGCTATTCCCTGCCTTAATTTAGCTGTGCATTCTAATTTCATCCTTTCTGTCTGGATACATCCCTTTGCTGGAGGAACAACAGTTAATCCTGTTTTAGCTTTGCCTTTCGAATGATGGTTTCCCACTTCATTTGTTTCCTGTTGAGAATAAAAGACAATATTTAGCCAATTTTCACAATAAACATTAATCTTTGCAATCTTATCATAATCCTTCAATATTTCACCTTTCTAGAGTAGAAAGAGTTATATTAAAAGGAAAAAAGTAAAGAAATACATGGTGAATTCATACCTTTTCCAATGCTCAACACTCTTCAGCACGTGGGTAACGACCGGTTGTACCGTATTTCCCTCTGACTTGGTTAGCAACCCAACTGTTGGGGCATATTTTTGGCATATTTCTTTTAAATGATTGTGATAAGGCACACTTCTACCATTCAATCGTCTCAATTATTTCCTATCACTATCCCATTTCATCCTTTTTTGTTTGTACAATGCAACCCATGATTGTGTCGCTTCAGAATTTTAAAGAACGAATTGATTGATTTCTTCCATTTTTGCATTCGCTAATGAAATCAAATTGAAATTATATAGTACTTAGAGATCAAAATATACATTATATTGAAGTTCAACATGAATATTAACTATGTGTAAATTTGAAAAATTATAAGTCGCTTACTCTTTATCAAGATCTTTTTTCCACTTGTTCAGAGAAACTACCCTTCTATTTTGTCTTCATCCCCTTCATCATCCCAAATCACTGCACCTGCTCTATTGTCGATCTGATTGATGTACTCACTAGAATAATAGAAATACTCATATGATATGTACCCCTCTGCCATAGACCCCTCGGGTTTTTCCCTTTTTCGAACAAAACCTTTAAATTTCTTCATGTACCTCTCTAAGAAGAACATCCAACGACAAGAAACCAACCCAACTAATTCAACCTCATCTACTAGGTGGATTATAAGATGAACCTGTAAGTCCATGAAACTCGTAATTAGTTCCTTCTAAAACATACAAACAATCTCAACTATCTCTTGACGCCACCGTGGAATGCTAGCCACATGCACTACAAGGAAAAGACCCTCTGGCAGATGTTTTTGAGGAACAACAAAGAAAAATACCCCATACATCCGTTTCTAGCGGAGGTTACTAGAGGAGGTTGGCGGGTGGAGGGTTTTGTGGATGTTTTCCTATCGGTGCTCTTATCGTTAAAACTTGCCTTGGTGCTCTAAAAAAGAGAACGCACCAGTGCGGACAAAATCATTGGCACACTGGACACCGTGCACTCTGTACACACCCGCGCAGTGCGTCATAATATAATAGAGCACTGATGCCTCACAACTCGTCCACACCAATGCATTATAAAACACAATGCCAACACCGAAACCACCCGGTGCGGTAGACAGAAACCATACCAGTGCATCATAAAAAACGCGCCAAAACACAAACCAACCGGTGCGTTTGTAGCAAACAGTATCAGTGCGCCTATAAACAACGCGCACTAGTAAAGGGTTAAATTAAAAAAAAATTACGACAAAAAACTCATATTTTTCAGTTTTCCAATGCTCCTAATCTATTAATTACCGGTGCACACAATACCATAGAATGCACAGGTGCGCACCGAACATTGGCACACCATACAGCCTGCGCGAAGTACAAACACTATCAGGGCGTCAAATTACTGTAATGCACCAGGGCGTCAATATTCTTCTGCGACGGTGGATCATAAAAGACCGTGTCAAAATAGAAACGAGCCGGTGCATTCTTCTCTAATAGCACATGTGCGCCAGAAATCGCACGCACTGGAATATCGTTATATACAAAAAAAAATTAAGGCCAAAAAACCGGTTCTTTGTGACTATTACGCACCAGTGCTTTACCATTACGCCACCCCAATGCATCGTCAAATTTTCGCACCAAAACTGAAACATCCCAGTGTGGTTTTATTTAACAGCATCGGTGCGCTTATAAAACCCCGTGCACTGAAACAGGGTTAGCTAAAAAAAAATTACGGCCAAAAAACTTCATTATTCACTTTCTTCAGTGCTCGAGAACTCTCAAGCCCTAGTGCTATTTCCTTATTTTTGAGCCACCCTGACATCGGTGCTCTCATTGCACCTATTGCACACACTGCTGCTTTGCATTGGCCACTAATCTCCAGCTTACATTTTGAAAAACAGTGGGAAAAAATTATTTTCCAAATTTTACAGCCAATATGCCTCCTCGACGGCGAAATGTACAGGTATTTTTCTATTTTTTCTATAATTAAGCCTTTTAGCGGATTAGAAATTGAAATAAACTTAAAAATAACAATTAAAAAAGAAAAGAAAAAAAAATTGTGTGGTGCACTCGAGTTGTTCGGCTCGCACTGGCTAGCGGTGCTACCAGTAGAAATTTGAAGGCAGCACCACTACCGGTGCTAACAGTAATCACACCGTTTCCAAGGCGGTGCCAGAAGGCGCCCCGAATAATTTTAAACTAAAAAAAAAAAAGTGGTGTGCTCATTTATCCAGGCGCACCGTTGACCCTGCAATCACAGTGCGATGAGTTGATTGCATTTTCCGCCGCGGTTTATGTCAGCGCACCGCATTTTTCATTCCAAGAGGGTCAATGGTGCAACCGGGTAAAATACCGCATCGTCAACTATGTCATTTTCATGAAGTTAGTGCGCTGACACGACTATACGTGCCGTGGCGTATATTTCAGTCAGCGCACCACTATTCTGAATTATATACAGTCCACAGTGCTTGAAAAATAGACATCGGCACCGAATCTGGTGTGGTCTGTTTCATTAGGGGCCCTAGGGACAGTGCGCTAAAATATTAGGACGCACCGTCACCGATGCGTGATTGTTTTTATGGAGCACCGACTTGTATGTTTGTTTTTTTCTTCAAAAAAAATTATATATGTATATTTATAAATAAATTTCTATTTTAATAAAAAAAATTATTTAATATGGCAATGATTCAAAGAGAACAGGAGCAACAACAACAACAACAAGTAGAACAATATGACATGATTCGCCAGTGGGAGGCGAGAGAGAGGGAGAGAGATGGATGGCCTCACCCTATTACTGCAGATACCCAGGAGATCCTTAAGAAAGTAGGCCTCATCAAGTTCTATGAGGAGGATATTTGTGGCCTAAAGGCCCATAGTGTGCTTTTGAGACATCTTATCGGTAGGTGGAATGCCCATCGACAGGCTTTTCAGGTTGGTCTTGATTAATGGTACACACCCACTGAGGAGACAATTTATTTTATTACAGGACTATCGAGGAGAGGGGTGGATTTTCCCTCATTCCCATATGTGCCATCTGGTTGTGTAGCAGGGAGTCAGTTAGTTTACTCCCAGAGATATATTGGAGCACATGTACTGTCTCCTTTAGAGTTTTAGGTGCCTCGAGGTTAGTTACGTATAGGTGATTTTGGTAGACAGGACGTGCAGTGCCTCTCTATTATCGTTTCGATCATTTCGCACAACACCAGTGACGGGAAACACATTAGTTGCTCAATTTTATATTACGTTGATTCTTCAGTACAATAGCCACGACTTGTCAGGTGGTCTGCCATTTTTTTGCGACAATTTTGTACGGCCTTAGATAGATGTCGTGCTCATGCACAAGGGAGGGTCAACTTCCCTTTTGCTTCAGATCTGTTTTGTTTATTTTTTGAGAGTTTTCTAGAGATATGACCTAGTTTTGTTCGAAAGCCTCGTAGGCCGATGTTCGAGGCCCAGATGCACATGTGGGGGCAGATGATGCCCAAGAGGGGAGACACTATGCTTCCGGTGAGGATATCACATGACTCGTTGGACTTGCTAGCCAGCGTTGGTGGGCTGCATCCATTCATTATGGTCGCATGTCCTTATAGCTAGACTAGATTGGCAAGGGTGTCCCAACATCCTCTTCACTCTTGATGAGCCGCTAGATGATAGAGGTAATATTACTGTTTTATTTATATTTATTATAACATGTTCTTTAACTTATTTTTATTAAATTTTGTAATGAAATTATCTAATTATTGTTGTGTACTTGTATATATTTTGCATACATTGGCTCTTTTGATGGCGATGAGATGCCGGATCCACCACATGATCTAGGTGTCGATCCTGATGATTACGATCAGGATATGGTTGATGCACCGCCGGAGGATTAGGCCGGTGGCACAACAGAGAGACGTGATGATCCTCATGTGCCTCATGGTGCATCGGTACTACCTTTTGCTAGGCATGGTCGACCTTAGACCAGATACCGGATGGAGTTGGACAGCCAAATCTGTGGATTGATTTCAGATGCGGGCATCAGGCCCGCTCATTACAGAGAGATACATGGCAATGATAGATTGTTACGGATGTGGAGAGGCATGCCGCGTGACATGTACAGCCTGATGCAGCATGTCAGAGGAGCTACGATAGCTGTTACGTGATTGAGGAGGATTGTTTGTAGCTATAGGCATAGTCGAGCTACGGCACGTGATGGAAAGTCCGCCAACAGAAACTCAGATGCATCTCATGATCATTCACCTCACAGCACGCCTGATGATCAGCATGAGGCTCCACTGCTAGCATCTGACACTAGTCATCATGGAGATGAAGCTGAACCATCGGCCACGTCCAGTCAACAGCCTGGTACAGTATCCATCATGAGTACTAGTCACGATCATCATGAGCAGGATAAACCATCGACTGTCGAGGCTGCAATACTATTGACTGAGCAGGCCACCTCCACTACTACTTTGCCTCATATTGATCATGTTGTACTACCACCAGTGGATGCATCCATCAGTACTAGTGATCATCATGATCATGAGCAGGCTAGTCGACCATTGACTGTCAAGGTTGCACCCAACTTTACTGAGCAGGGCACATCTACTTGTACTAGTGTTATTGATGTTGTTATACTACCACCAGCGCCTGATGATCATCATCATCATGATGTGGTGCATATTTTTAGTCATGTTAGATATGTTCATTTAATGTTTAGCTTGCAGATAGATGTGTATATGTGATAGACGCATGAGTTATTTGACATTATATTGAGATGTATATTTGATGTTTGTGTTGTGATAATGTTAATTTGATGTTAATTGAATGTGTTTATTAGTTGAATATGATGTTTGTATGATGGTTATCATGATCGTGATGATGTTTATTAATTAATTTAATATTATTAAATGACCATGATATTTATTAAATATTATGTCGTGAATGTAATTGTAATTTAAATTTTAATTCTATGTAAAATTGTAAAATTGTATTTGTATTTGTACTAATTGTAATTTTAAGTGTAATTATATGTAAAATATTTATTAATGTAAAATTTTAATTGTAATTGTAATATTTAATTTATTCTAAAATGATTGTAATTGTATATATGAAAATTTGTAATATTGTAATTCTAATTCTAATTGTATGTAAATTTCACAAATTGTAATTGTATTTGTAATTGTAATTTTAATTGAATTGTCTATAAAATATTTGTAAAATTGTAATTGTAATTGTAAATGTAATTCTATGTAAAATTGTAAATGTAATTGTATTTGCAACTGTAATTTTAATTGAATTGTGTGTAAAATATTTGTAAAATTGTAATTGTAATTGTAAATGTAATTATATCTAAAATTGTAAATGTAATTGTATGTAAAATTAAAATTGTAATTCTAATTCTAATCGTAATTCATGTATGTGAAATTAATGTAAAATTGTAATAGTAATTTTAATTCTAATTGTAATTGTAATTTTAATTAATGTAATTGTATGTAAAATTTTAATTTGTAAAATTTTAATTCTATCAATGTGAAAATTTTAATTGTATTAATGTGAAATGATTTTATTAAAATATTTAAATATGTAAATTTGCAAATAATTGTAAAATAACAAATCTAGAATAATACGAATTTTTGTAACATAAAGTTTAGAAAATAATGAAAATAAATTCATGTACTTTATAATTATCATTATTTTATTATGATGTTACATACAACAACAACAAAACAAAACAAAAACAAAAAAACTTTAAAAAGTCTGGTGCGCTTATCATCCTAACAGGCCCCGGTGCATCGTATTGATACAACACGTCAGTGCGTCACATTTCCGCGCACCGGAAACGAATAAACACAAATAAAAAAAATGAAACTTTATTTTGTTTAAGTTAAAAAAAAGCGGCAATTTGAAAAATGGGCGGCAAAATATTTTCGAAAATCTAATTTGATAAAATAATTCTTTAAATACTAAACACTTTTCATTGTTTCACTATTTTTGCTAAAAAGATTTAGGTAGATTTTTGCAGGAGAGCACGAGGGCACTGTGGATGGCGAAATACGTTCGAGCATGTTAGGGTCCTATAAATATAGGATTCATAATTTGGAATTTATTTTTGATAGTCTTGTAAATATGTACATACTTTTCCTTCTGCAAGTTGTTTTCCCATATTTTGTAAAAATAAAAAAATAGAAAATCAAAAAGAGGGTAAAAATTCCTAAAAGAAAAATCAAAGGACTTAGAAAAAATGAGATACCCCAAAGAAAAAAGATGAATAAAACATGAAAGTGTGCAAGTATAAATGCCACTACTTTTTACCTTTTGCAATTGATTATGACAGAGTGTTAATAAATGCCATAATCCATGATGAGTTGAACTGATTAATCTTGACTTGTCATGTTTCAATTTACTTGTTTTAGATAGAGAATAAAGAGTTGTCAGACAGTTTAATCCTGACAATTCAGTAGATAGGTATAGAGTAAAAAGGAACCCAACAGTTTAATCTAGGTCCTTGGATAAAATAAGGTAGAATTAGATAGTTTTTACTGCTTTCAAAAGAATAAAATGTTCAAGGTTGTTAGATTAAAGATTGGGTAGGTAGAAGAAGGTGGGAAAATCATTGTAAATATATTTTACCAGGCTACAATTACTAATTTCCCCTCCCCTATAGCTATTTGACATTCTGAACTTTCAATCAAAGAGGCTCAGAGCATTTCTCTGACTTCTGTTGGGACCGGACCCAAGGCTCAATGACTAGCTAGTTGAAAATGTTAAATTTCTATGTTAATCCCAAAATTTACATCATATGCCATTCATGCATTCATCACCATGAAATTTCATAAGTAAAGAATCCATTTTTACTTAATGATACATAAAGCCCCCATTTGATTAACTGCCTACCTCTCATAAAGCATAAAAACCCTCAAAAGGACATTATATCCTAAGTTAAAGTGATAAAATTATGATAATAAAGCTTTGCATTGATTTTCAATTTCCTTAGTTATAATTGTGTATTTTGAGTATTCATTTTTCCCTTTGTCATATTAATTTCTTACTTATTTTATTAATTCCATATAAAATAACCTTCTCATATTTATATAACTCCTTTTATCTAATGATCCCCTAAACCCACTATTATAAGATTTTTTGACCAAAGAATATTATCCACATGGTGAATTAAAACCCCAATTACACTCCCTTTGGTCTTAAAACTAACCCTATTCAAATACCCTACCCCCTATAGTAAACATACACTTACCCCAGTCTATTACTATATAATAAGAATAAAATACAAAAAACTTTAAACAGGTTTTTTATATGTTTAAATCAAAAAATATTTGTAAATATGCTTACTTGTCATACTTAACCCAAAGTTAATGTGTGACTTTACCCCATTTCGTTATATAAAACCTCATGTTTTGTATAATAAATAAACCCAAGGTTAAAACCCTCCTAACCCGCCCCACGCGCATCCCTCATATTTCCGATAAACCCACCATATACATAAACTCTTTATATATATATATATAGACCACTCAACCCATTCCAAAACATGTATTACCCCCACGTATGCATAAACCCTTTCATATATTAAAACTTTGGTTATTATGCAGATTACACAAAGGTTTTATATATGTTACCACCCATGTTTCTTTTTGCAACTATATAACCCGCCCATATATGATTTAGACATTTACCTAGTTGATATATTTTGAAAGGTTTAACTTATATATTAACGAACCATGCATATAAAGCTACTCGGGTCCCACCCATATTTCGCCGCACCTTTCCAAAAGATCCTAACCATTCGCTCAAACAAAGCAGATCTAACAGTGTGGTTTGATTATCGCGTTTCGAAAGTGATCGTGCGAAGTTTCTCCAAAATCGCCCGATAAAACTTGTTTTCCAATACAACTCAATGCTACGTGTCCCATTTTGATTTGATGGCTTTCGAAATGCTCAAAACCATTTACCTTTAAATGTAACGCGAAAACCACTTGTTGTTTTCATAAATCTGCCTCTCGCATTTGAATGGACCTGTAATTAATGACATGAACATTGTTTAATATTAAAGGTTTAAACTTTAATATGGCATTGTTATATGTATTATTCGCACTCCCGATAGATAAACAAGCTTCGCCTAGCCCTGTTAAGCCTCCTAAACCCTATTTTAAGCCTCTGTTTATTGATTTCACACCTTAAAACTCATTTTTCACAACAAATATCCTATTTTGAAGACCAAAAAGGCTTTCTTGACTCCAACAAATCAACAGCAGTCCAAATTCAAAGCAGAAGCATCTCCAAATCCGTCCAACTGTTGAAATACCTACAGTTCAGGTATTCCTCGATTATTCAAGCCTGCAAATCTGAAATTGAATTCCTTATTACTAAAATACACCTGAAAAAGAGAAATTGATTGTATAACTTTGCCCTAAAACGCTCAAAATCAGGGCAAACCCTGTTAAATTTTCCCCATAAGTTTTTATTGTCTCAAACGCCTTTTTTAAAGCCAAAACCTCAATTTACAACCTCTTTAACCTTTGAAGATGAATTTCAAATGCAAGAGAAGTTTGAAGGAATACATTTGACTAAAGACCTCTTTTTTATAGTTTTTCTATTCCCGAAAACCCTGTTCCTTGTCTTATACCAGTTTTCCCTAATAAGGCCTAAATTGAGTAAATAATTACCTTTTGCAAGTAATATTTTTCCAAAAAAATTGCTCAATTTCCCTTTGGTTGTTGAAATCAACTATAGTAAACAGTCTAAGATTTCTTTAGTTGTAACAAGATGACTAAAAAACAAGTTACACCCAAGTCTGGAGGTCCTAAAGCCTCAAAACTTGTAATAGCCAAGCTTCCCAAGCCCAAATCATCAAAAATCAACAAGCCAACTCTTGCTTTAACAATTGATTCAACTGAAGTTGTTAGACCTCTCCAACCACTTGTATCCTCTGAAGAAAACATTCCTTTAACTGATTCAGATTACAAAATTGTTGATACATTGGTAGAATTCAATTTTCTTGAGATTCATAACTGGTGTTATGATAAATTTCTGAATAAAAATCAAGATGACATACCTATTTGGGAATCCAATTTTCCCAAATATGTAGTTCCAGTTACTCATCCAGCCCAAGACTTGGTCAGACTATGTAAAATGCATTATGTTCCTAATCAAAGAGCCATGGTAAACAAAGATAGAGAAATTCTATTTTTCGTCACATCAGAATCCATAAATGATATGCTTCAGTTGAAGCTTGATCCTAGAGTAGTGCCCTTGTCAATTGAAGAGTTAACCCAGTTATACTTAGAGTTGGATTTCCCTAAAAAGTTTCCAGTCTTTTAGAATTTCATGCCTGAATATGTAGAAATCCCCAAGTTTAATCCTCCTTATTCCACCTCTGATTTTCCTGAAGCTTCTAGAAAAGTGATCTCAATGCTATCCTTCATTCTAGGATATTTTAATGATGAATTTACTGATGCATCTATACTTGGTTTCCTTTCTACATTATCCCCTGGGTAGCCTCCTGCCATGATTTTTGATTTTGCTAGATTCATTGCTGATAGCATACATTACCAATTGACCAAATTTCCAAATGAGGGAGTTTTCAAATATTCATCTTATCTATTCCATTTGTTTCTAATTTTCCACGCTGAGCATTTTCCCATTGCTTTGCAAAATATGGATGTAGAGGGCTAGCCTCTATCAGTGATATTTTGGACATCCTTGCTCAGAAAGGAAGGAAATGAATTCACTTATAAACAATTTTCAGACTTATTCATCAGGACATGCATGAATTTGATTTACAAGTATGAACAACCTAGAGTGAGTGAAGAAATGAAGAGAATATTACAGCTATCTGAACAATGCAAAGTAGGAGATTGGTACTTATATCAGAGACACACAGAATTAAGAATATTTGGAACAAATTTGTCCCCATATAAGTTGCCTAAATTTTTAACCATCAGGGTTTTTGCATTGAAATATTTGAGACAAGTTTTAAATGAAAATGCTATAAACTTCATGGCATCAAATAAAAAGACTCAGTTCAAGTTGAAGAGCCAGATTGGCCCTTTCATAGTAAACAATAGGGAAGCTGAAAAAGAAATATCCAGACAATTATCAGAGTATTAGTTTCAAGGCATTTTTCAATGGAATTATGATCCCCAGGGTTACCTCAGTGCTATAAGGGTAAAATGCAAGCTTCAACATTTTATACATGACTCAAAACCACATATTGAGAAGTTTGCCAATCAAATGGAGTGGGTGGAAAATACATTGATAGATCTTATTTTTGATACAAAAACAGTGAAAAGGACAGATAATTCACAAACTATAATAGTCACCAAACAGTCAGAATGTTCAAATAAAAGGACCAGGATTGAAGAAGGATATTCAACAGAGACCATTGCAGAAAACAAATTCAAGATTATTTACACAAAAGGGAAAAAATGACTGTTGTTGAGAAACAAAAAAAAATGGAAATAGATGACACCGATGATTAGGGAATGAAATATGATCATTCAACAAATCAAGAGGCCACAGTAATAGTTGATGAATTTTTGACAGAAATTGGAAAAGAACTAGTTGCAGCAGATAAGAAGGGCAAGAAAATGATTGAAAAACAGGTCGATTTAGAAATTCCTTCTTCCTCCAAAACAGCAGATGAAAAAGATTCAGATATTAAACAAAGGTACAAAAAAATTAAGGAGAAAAATGAAGAGATCAAAAGAGAAATTTACTAACAATTTCTTGAAGAAAAGCCAGGTAACAAGGACAGACTATTGACATCATTTGATTATTCTAACAATAAAATGATCATGTCCTACCTCCAGCCAAAGGTTGTAGATCCAAAGACAGTCTCAAACTACAGCAAAACAGACTTTGAAGTTGATTCAGAGAATATCCATGAGCTTGATCAAATTTAACTTCATAGACATACATCTGAAATGCTATATTGAAAAATAGTGGATAAGACCAGCAGTACTATTCAATTGCAAAACACCATTTTTAATATGCAGGACCAGATGAGGCTAGAAAAATCCTCTTTACATGAAAAATAAATAAGGATTAAGTCCTTATAAGATCTAGTCCTTCAGATAGGAGTAGATCCATCAAACATACAGGTTTCTCAGACCTTGATAAAGCAGAAGAATGATGATATCACTGCCTTGAGAAAATAGTTAAAACGTCCTCAACATGAACATCCTCAAGCAAAGGAAATCCTCCAAGAACAAACTGAAAAAACTGAAATGGCCAAGCTAATACTAAAACTGACTACCCAATTCAAAGAGATGGAAGATCAGATGGACATCCTTATAAAAGAAAAAGAAGCAGTAAAAGAGGCTGATGTGCAATCTACTCCCACTGTCATTCCTATAGCTAGCACAAACTTCCCTTCCACATTAGCAGAACATTTAGACCCAAAAGTTCCACTAGCAACTGCAGTGTCAATGCAATCTATAGACACTTCTGCCACAGGATCATCCACAACACAAGTACATCAAACAGGTGAAGCAGCTGACATACTAAAAGCCATGGAGGAGATGTCCCTAAAGAATAATTAGATAATCAATTTTTAAAATACCATTCAAACTCTTGAATCATCAAAAAAGAATGCATTGATTACCTCTAAGGGACATGAACAAAGAACAAAAATACTTGAAGAACAGGTAAAGATCTTGCAGCAATAAGTAAATCTCAGTGAACAGGTGTCATTCATCAAGAACTATCTTTGGACAAACATAATTCAAGGCATACATCTACAATGGCCTTCAATTCAAATCATATATGAGAAGAGAGATTTACTTTAGGCAGCACAGGTGGAAATTCAAAAAAAAAGGAATAATTGGCTAATAAGCCATCTCAAGCCTTAAATCTGATTACTTTTTTAAACAGAAAAAATAGAGAGGAGCTTGAAGAATTGAAAATACAAGACAGGACTGAAACAATTCTTCAAATAAGAAAGGTCCTAAATAAAAGGAATATAATGAACAATTTGAAGGAAAAGTGTGAGGCCATGAATGTGTCAATAACAATTTTTTTGGCAAAATACACAATATTGAGACAAGCGGGCCTCCCAGACATTCATGGATTTAATGAAAAGCTAATGGTTCAAACAGATTATGAAAAGAAGATCAAAGCCCATGCCAAAGAACAAATAAATAAGCCTCTTCCACAAGGTTCTCCAACTGATAAATTTGTATTGGACTAATTTGAAAACGTATTTTTTCTACAGAATGAAATTAATCATATTTTCATTATCAAACCAAATTTCTCAAAGTACACTGATGCTGATGAAAATTACCGGAAGTTGAAAAGTATGAAAATACCCAGTGATTAGCAATGGCAGGAATTCACAGATTTGTTATAGCAACATTGGAGCAGAACAACAAAAAAAGTACAGGTAAATCAGTGAAGTTAAGAGGAGAAGAACAAAAAAAAATTTATTTGATTTTGATTTTTACTGCTGATATGAATCTTTACAACAGTAAAAGAGTGAAAGGAAAATTCAAGTAAGACAGAGAAATGAGGGGACAATTTTTTACCACAGTGAAAAATTTATCTTACAGCTGTCAAGAGGTAAAAGTAGTAGTTGAAAGTGTACCAGATCAAAGTAACTGGGTCAAAGTGTATCCGAGCAGAAACAATCAGTCAGTTTTTACTATAGTAAATTCTAGATTTTACTAGCAGTAAAGCGACAGATGAACAGAGTTAAAGAGTATCAGGAGGAAAAACAACGTTAAAGGATGTAAAGTGAAAGAGTATCAGTCAAGAAATCTACAAACAAATATCTTCCAAATATGCCAGCAAGCACGTACACCTAGTCAACAAACTGTTGTAATTAGATGAGATAGTTCTATTTTTTCTAGATAAGAGGACAACTTGCTTAAGTTGTTAAGCAGCTGGCCCTCTTAGTGTGTTAAGATATTTTATTTTCCTAGAGTTATTCCTATATATCTCTAGGATATTTTGTAATAAACATTTGTATAAATGCTTCAGTTTATAAAGTGTTTAGGGTGGAATAAAGTTGTTGAGATTATTATAGACAATTTTGTTGGTGCTTTAGAGGCTCATGTGTTGATTTCATAGCAGCAATCTGGACAAGAACCAACTGGAATTCATAACTTAGGATTCATGCGATAAGCCAATGATTAAAGTGATTTATTACTATCATTGTGTCCTTTTTTGAAGTTTTATTCATTGCATATATGTTTTTCAAATCCAAATGATTAATTAGGAATATTATTTCAGGATAAGTGTAAAAAACTCCCTGTCTTAATTACTTGATCGTTTCAATGTTTTATGCTGATTTCCGGAATTCTTAGTTGCTCCTAGTCCCATTTGACCCCTGCCTCCTTCCTCTTTTTCCAGATTAAAGGATCCTTCACTGCCCTTTATCCCGAAAGCAAGCCATCCCATCAAAACAAACTATTCAAATCTCTGAGGGTTTTCTACCTTTCCCTGAGTACATTAGCTTCATTTTGGCCTTGCTTTCCAGTCTTACTTGCTACACCTTGACTCCATAGCCCAATGGAATAGTAGATCCCTCTTTAATTTTTCTCCAAGTAATCTTATTTCCCACCAAACTTTCCCAACAAAAAACCAAGTGCCCAATCATACCTAGCCTAAAATATCAATTCAAAAAAAATTTAAGTCTGAAAGAGAGAGCCCTCTCTGAAATTTAGGAAGGCTAGATCCTAAATTTCCAAATTAGGTTTGTGGTTACCCCTAGTTTTCTTTAACTATAAATCAAAATCCCACGACCTAAGAAATTACTAGAGTGATAACATACTGGCGACCGTACTGGGAAACTTAACCACTCTCCAGTTTTAAATTTAATCTTGAAGGAAGATTTTTAAATCTATCTTTTCTACTTTAAGATTAACTTTAAAGGTTGTGGGTATTAATAAATAGACATTCTGGCTTCTAGGAAAACCTACTATACCAGGTCTAACCCAGATCCTAAGCCTTCTGTAATAGTAGATAACCCAGAACATTTTGGAAAAAATAAAAAGAAAAAACAAATTGATAGTTTAGAAGCTGAAGTGCCCCTGAGAAAATCTAAATCCTTACCCAAAGAATTAGTGAGCTTATCTAATATTTATTTTGATTTCAAGTTTGAAAATTAATTATTTAGAAATAAATCTAAAACTGATTTAAAGGAAACTGTCATAGATCCTGTTTTTACTTCTTTTGTGAATGAGAAACATAAAATTATTTTAGCATCAATAAAATCAGAAAAATCAGAAATTCAAAGTCCAATAGAAAGGGTTAATGTTACACAGATTAAAGATGTTGATGAAGCTACTAAATTAGCTCAATTTTTATCTCACTTTAAGCCATTTTCTCAATTACATACAACAATCTTTCCAGCAACAAATTCAACTCTATATGCTGCCACTTCATTTTTAGACTCCACTGTCAGCTCACCCACAAAACCTTTTAGTCTTGAGTTGCCTTTGCAGCCGAGGATTATATTTTCATCATATTCTCAAGCCACTACAAGTTCATCCACAGAACCATTTATTCCTGAGTTGCCTTTGCAGCCTAGGATAGTTTTTCCATCATTCACTCAACCCATTTCATCCACCAGTTTTATAAGCACTACATTTTTTCCATCTAGTTCCATATATATACCATTATCTTTTCCAAGCTCTTCAAATCTAGCTTTCAACACATCAGCTGTCATATCCAGCACTGCTCCTATAGTCATTGTTATACCTCCTAGTTCAGGAAAACTTCAAATCATGGTCGCAAGATATGCACCCCTTGTTTTTCCCCAAAGCCTTCATGATATGCCCCAAATTTACCAAAAGGATATCCCATTATTTGATAATTTTTCACAATATACTGCACAACAACATGTCACCAGAATGAATGATTTTTGTGAAATTTATGAGATAGATGAATATGATGTCTGAATGAGGTTGTTTTCTCAAATTTTAACTGGAGAAGTAAAAACATGGTTTAGAAATTTAGCTGCTGGTAGTATAGCGGATTTAGCTTCATTTCATAGAGCATTCATAAATAAATGGGAAAAGAAAAAGAATCCCCTGCAAATTTTATCTGAGTTTGATGCTGTAAAAAGAGCTCCTAATGAGTCCGTGCAGGATTACTGCACCAGATATAACAGTGTTTATAATGCCATCCCTGTTGATCTTAAACTTACCCCATATTCAGTACTTCTTAAATTTCCTTATGGATTTGATCCAAATATGGCATACCAATTAAGAGAGAGAAACGTTGAAACATTAGAACGGATGCAACTAGATGCTGTTGGTGTAGAAATTAATATCTTAGCAAAAAATTCCAGACTTAGAAATGAAAGAAGAGTCACAATCAAAGAAGAGAATTCAAACTTAGATGGTAAATTTGATCTTTTGACTAGAACTTTAGAAAAAATAGTTGAGAGATTAGACAACATTGAGAAAAAACCGCAATGGGATAACCAATCCCAAATCAGAAATCCAAACTACAGAAAAAACAACAATCTTGGAAAAGGTAAAGAACCTTCCCCAGATCAAAACATTAGGCCCCCTTTTCAAGAAAATTATGTTGAAATTTCTCAAAACAATGTTGAGGATGAGGAAGACATCAACATAGTGATGGGGATAGATGAAGAAAACAATATCTTCCTCACTCAGGATGATCAAGAACTCTTTGAGCTTCAACAACTCAAATTAGAATATGGTGAATCCTTTGACTATAAGCAAGGTTATGACTTCGCAATCAATGAAATTCATAGCCAGTATAACCTTAGGAGCAAGAAAAAAAATGAGCCTTCTACAAAAAACAATGCTCCAACTCAAAAAAATAAAAATAAAAGAATGTAGAGGCTCCCAAAACAAAATTTTTGCAAATTCTTCCAAGAGAAAACAAGAAAAATTCAAACCCACCCAGTCCTAAAAAAAAGTCTAGTCCAAAAATTGTTTATATCACTGATGAAGTGGCTCAATCCTCTAAATATTCCCAAAAGGCTAATACTACAAAGGCCACTAATTCAGCAAAAACAACAGTTCCTAATCCAAAGAAGAATCTAGCTGACTCTAAATCATCAAATCCTAAATCTTCTACTGAAAATTCCAGATCTGACCAAGCCTCTGCTGCCACTCAAAATGTTCATGAAAAAATAATCAAAGACAAAAAAAATCAAGAAACTCAAACAGAAGATAAAAGAAAAATTCAAGCTAAAGGTAAAACTGCTAAACCTCAAGAAAAACCCACTCAGTTAACAATTACCAAAGATGAACTTCTGCAGATTAGTAAATCTCAACTAGCATTCAACATTCAAGCTCAAATATCCAAGTTAAAAATACCAATTCCTTTAACAAAATTGGTAAAGAATGACTTGTATAAATCAACAATCAATGAAACTTAAAACATGAATGATAGTGAGGATTCAATTAATCTAAATGATGATTAGCCTGAATTAATTTTTGGTCCTGATGTAAATGGTACACATGTTGATGGAGCAATCCTTCCTTTTTACATTAGTCTTACTATTCATGATCATATATTACACAATGCAATGCTAGACTCAGGAGCTTCCCACAACTTAATGCCAAAAGCTATTATGGAAACTCTGAATCTAGAAATAACTAGGCCATATAAAGACTTGTTCTCATTTGATTCCTCTAAAGTCAAGTGCATTGGATTGATAAAATATTTATGTGTCAATTTAGTTCAATACCCCGATAAAAGTATGGTCATGGATATTGTAGTAGCTGATATCCCACCAAAATATGGTATGCTTCTTTCTCACTCATGGGGAGCTAAGTTGCAGGGATCTCTACAACTAGACATGATTTTTGCTACTATCACAACATTTGGATAGCCAAAAAAATTATATAGAGAATCATTAATGAAATACATGGTCAGTAATGCAAAAAGATCCATAAATTATCCCATCTATTCAACCCCAACTGACCTTGACTCTTTCATTTTATGCAACTCTGATAATGATGATATCCAAACTAAATTGATTAACAGAAAACCTGAACCAAACAATGACAATATCTTTCATGAAGCCCTTTGGCATTTAGATTTTGATGGCTTAGTGAAAAAGACAGGGGCAGGAGCTGGATTATGGATCACCAACATGGAAACCAATCATTCAGAAGGAAATTCCTTTAGACTCAACTTTAAATGCACCAATAACATGGCAGAGTATGAAGCATTGATCTTAGGCCTCCAAATCATCAGAAACTTAGGAGGTAAAAGAATTTTAATCATGGTGATTCAGAATCAGTCATTAAGCAAATAAACGCTAAATATTCTATTCATAATCCTATATTAGCCAGATATAGATATGCAACAATGGACTTGGTTGATGATTTACTAGAGTCTAAGTTTGCTATTATTCCCAGAAATCAAAATTTTCAAGCACATTTCCTAGCAAATTTTGCTAGCACTTGTAAATTACCTTTTCAACCAACACATAGATATACTACTAAATTAAAATACAGACCCATTGTTCCTGACAATGTTAAATAATGGCAAATTTTCTCTGAAGATGAACAGATTTTTAATTTTTTGAACAACAAGGAAGAATTCCAAAACTGTAAGATAGACACTGATGATAGTTTAGATTTAGAATGTAATGTAGATGATGATTTTAACTGTGAAATAAATAGTGTAGATGTACATAAATATAAAAAGCCAACTGTATTTACTCAATCAGATATAGATAACTTAGAAAAAGTAGACATAGAGGAAATACTTGAAGAAGAAATAGACATGCTAGAATTGAAAGATAATATTTTACCTAAAGGTTTAACTCATTTAGAAGATTTGTTTGATTCCAATGATGTGCCCAAAAAGCCTAAAATGGAACCAGTCAAATCTGATATTGAGGAGTGCAATATAGGAACATAATTACATCCTAAAATGACAAATTTGTCTAAATCTTTACCGCAAGAGGAAAACGTCAAATATATTGATATGTTGAAAGAATATCAAGATGTATTTGCATGGAGTGATGAAGATTTAAAGGCTTATGACACAAATATAATTCAACATAAGATTCCTATAAAAGATGACCAGAAGCATTTTAGACAAAAATTAGAAGGATTAATCTTGTCTTGTTACATTTGATAGAGAAAGAAGTCAAATGAATGTATGATGCCCAAATAATTGCACCAATCAGATATTATGATTGGGTTTCTAACTTAGTACCTACTAAGAAGAAAACTGGAGAAATAAGATTATGTGTAGGTTTCAGAAATATCAATAAAGTGTCTTTGAAAGATAATTACCCTTTGCCAAAGATGGATCACATCTTGCAGAGAGTAGTTGGATATTCAAAAATTTCTTTATTGGATGGTTTCTTAGGTTATAACCAGATACTTGTTCAGAAAGAAGACCAACCCAATATAACCTTTACTACTCCTTGGGGCACTTTCATTTATGTGAAAATGCCTTTTGTATTAATGAATGTTGGAGCTACCTTTCAAAGGGCTATGTATATAGCCTTTGCTAAATAAATCCATGACTTTTTGGTTATTTACTTAGATGATATTACTATGTTTTCTAAATATGATAATGAACATTTGGATCACTTGAGACAGGTATTCATTAAATGTAGGAAATATGGCATATCCTTAAATCCCAAAAAGACTCTTTTTGGACTTGAAGAAGGTAAATTATTAGGACACATAATTTCCAAGAAAGGTATTAGGATAGATCCAGCAAGAATTGAAGCCATATTAAACATTCACCCACCTAGGAACATCAAAGAGCTACAAGCATTTTTAGGAAAAATAAAATTTTTAATAAGATTTATTTCTAATCTAGCTGAAATCATAAAGGAACTTAATAACATGCTGAAAAAAGACTCGGTATTAAAATGGACAGTTGAAGCAAAACAATCTTTTAAATCTATAAAAATTTCTTTAACCAAAACACAAGTCTTAATTAGCCCAGACTTCAAAAAAGATTTTATTATCTTTTCATTTGCTTTTAAACATACCATAGTTGCAGTTCTATTGCAGAAAAATGACCAGGTTTTGAACAGCCTATAGCATTTTTCAGTAAAACACTTAGAGATGCACCTTTGAGATATAACATTATGGAGAAACAAGCTTTAGCCTTATTTAAAGCCATAAAATATTTCAGAGTGTACATTCTTTACTCCCACGTTATTTCCTATGTTCCCAATTCTGTAGTCAAATATGTTCTTACACAGGATGGACCAGATGGTAGAAGAGGAAAGTGGATTGCCACTATCCTTGAGTATGATATCTAAATCAAACCAACTAAGCTCATAAAAGGACAAGGGTTAGCCATATTAATGGCTAAATCCAACTTTAATGCCTTAGATATAAATTTCATTGCACAAATTGATGACCAAGAAGAGATGGTGACTCCATTGATTAGTGAAGCCTTTCTAGACTCACCATGATACTTTGATGTTATCTTTGTACTCACACATTTACAAGCTCCTCCTGGTTTAACTAGAACTAAAGCTAGATTTGTCAAACTTAAAGCAATGCGATATTGTATTCTAGATCAAATGCTTTATTGGAAAGAACAAAGTGGGATTTTACTTAATTGTTTACTGAAATCAGAAGCTGACAAGATTCTTGAGGAATTTCATGCAGGTGACTATGGAGGCCACTTCTACTAGAAGAGTACAGTAGATAAAATTCTTAGAGCTGGTTTCTACTAGCCAACATTGTTTGTTGATGTAAAAAATATGTTACCTTCTGTCACCAATGTCAGATTTTTGAAGGGAAAAAGAAATTGTTACCCTTGCCCCTAAAACCTATTTCTACTGAGATGTCTTTTCAACAATGGGGTTTAGACTTCATTGGAGAAATTCATCCCCCATCTTTTGGATAGTACAAATGGATTTTGACTGCCACATATTATTTTACCAAGTGGATAGAAGCCATTCCTACTAGGGAAGCCACAAACTCAGGCATAATCTCTTTCATTGAAAAAAATATTTTATCTAGATTTGGATGCCCACACAAAATTATTACTGATAATGCAACTGCATTTAAATCCAAGAAAATAATTGCCTTTTTCCAAAAATATCACATTATCCTAGGCCACTCTATTGCTTATTACCCTCAAGGTAATGGCTTAGCAGAATCCTCTAATAAAAGCCTGGTAGATATCATCAAAAAATTACTTCAAGAAAACAAAAAGACTTGGAACAAAAAGTTGATCTATGCCCTATCGGCAGACAGACTTACCACCAAGAAGTCAATTGGTACTTCACCATACCAGCTAGTTTATGGAATGGATGCAGTTTTTCCTTCACCCTTGGGAGTTCCAGTAATGAAGATTATGCAGGAATCACAAGTTGAGATTAATGATATTCAACGGAGGATAAATCAAACCATTCATTTATAGCAGACAAGGGAGGAAGTATATGAAAAATCTCAAGTAATTCATGATAAGATCAAAAATAGTTTTGATAAAAGGAGTAATGAAGATGATTTTTACATAGGAGATAAAGTGTTAAAGTGGGATTCCAAAAGAGAAGGAAAGGAAAAACATGGAAAATTTGATTTTCTATGGAAGGAACCTTATGAAATTTATGGGTACAGGGGTAACAATGCAGTTTTTATCCAAAATTTGGATGGAATAGACCTTCCAGATGGACTAGTGAATGGTAGGATGCTTAAACACTACTATTCTTTTCAGTTAACCAACAGTTAGTTCCATTTTGATTCCTTTTTTTTTACATCATTGTAAATATTCATTGCAAGTGAGTAGATTGGATTGGATGTTTTCTTTTGAAAAATTTGAGGCTTGGAGTGAAGGCCCTAAGCTTTTAAGAGTAAAATATCATAAGTATGAGTTGTTGCATAAATCAGAAGACAGTTACAGGATCATCAAGGTTAAAAATTCAAGGCTATTGATCTTAGAGTTCTTGACATTTCACCAAGAAATGCCATCCCCATGTGAACCCGTTGTTGGGGTCCTATAAATATAGGATTCATAATTTGGAATTGACTTTTGATAGTCATGTAAATATGTACATACTTTTCCTTCTGCAAGTTTTTTTCCCATATTTTTGTAAAAATAAAAAAATAAAAAATAAAAAAGAGGGTAAAAAATCCTAAAAGAAAAATCAAAGGACTTAGAAAAAATGAGATACCCCGAAGAAAAAAAATGAATAAAACATGAAAGTGTGCAAGTCTAAATTCCACTACTTTATAATTTTTTATTTTGATTATGGCAGAGTGTTAATAAATTCCATAATCCATGATGAGTTGAACTGCTTAATCTTGACTTGTCATGTTTCAATTTACTTGTTTTAGATAGAGAATAAAGAGTTGTCAGACAGTTTAATCCTGACAATTCAGTAGATAGGTATAGAGTAAAAAGGAACCCAAAAATTTAATCTGGGTCCTTGGATGAAATAAGGTAGAATTAGATATTTTTTATTTCTTTCAAAAGAATAAAATGTTCAAGGTTGCTAGCTCAAATGCACCAGCAAAAATGGAAGAAAAAATGTTAGATTAAAGATTGGGTAGGTAGAAGAAGGTGGGAAAATCATTGTAAATATCTCTTACCATGCTACAATAACTAATTTACCTTCCCCTATAGCTATTTGACATTCTAAAATTTCATTCAAAGAGGCTCAAAGCATTTCTCTGACTTCTGTTGGGATTGGACCCAAGGCTCAATGACTGGCCAATTGAAAATGTTAAATTTCTACGTTAATCCAAAAACTTACATCATCTACCATTCATGCATTCATCACCATGCAATTTCATAAGTAAAGACTCCATTTTTACTTAATGATATGTAAAGACCCCATTTGGTTAACTGCCTACATCTCATAAAGCATAAAAACCCTCAAAAGGACATTATATCCTAAGTTAAAGTGATAAAATTATGATAATAAAGCTTTGCTTTGATTTTCACTTTCCTTAGTTGTAATTTTGTATTTTGAGTATTCATTTTTCCCTTTATCATATTAATTTCTTACTTATTTTATTAATTCTCTATAAAATAACCTTCTCATATTTATATAACTCCTTTTATCTAATTATCCCCTAAACCCACTATTATAAGATTTTTTGACCAAAGAATATTATCCATATGGTGAATTAAAACCCCAATTACACTCCCTTTGGTCTTAAAACTAACCCTATTCAAATACCCCACCCCCTATAGTAAACAGACACTTACCTCAGTCTATTACTATATAATAAAAATAAAATACAAAAAACTTTAAACACGTTTTATATACGTTTAAATCAAAAAATATTTGTAAATATGCTTACCTGTCATACTTAACCCAAAGTTAAAGTGTGAATTTTCCCCTTTTCGTTATATAAAACCTCATGTTTTGTATAATAAATAAACCAAAGGTTAAAACCCTCCTAACCCCCCCCCCCCACGCACATCCCTCATATTTCCAATAAACCCACCATATATATAAAGTATTTTTATATAGATATAGACCACTCAACCCCTTCCAAAACATGTATTACCCCCACGTATGCATAAACCCTTTCATATATTAAAACTTTGGTTATTACGTAAATTACACGAAGTTTTTATATATGTTACTGCCCATGTTTATTTTTTCAACTATATAACCCGCCCATATATGATTTAGACCTTTACCTAGTCGATATATTTTGTAAGGTTTAAATTATATATTAATGAACCATGCATATAAATTTGCCTGGGTCCCACCCATCTTTCGTCGCATCTTTCCAAAAGATCCTGACCATTCGCTCAAACAAAGAAGATCTAATGGTGCGCTTTCATTATCGCGTTCCGAAAGTGATCGTGCGAAGTTTCTCCAAAATCGTGCGATAAAAGTTGTTTTCCAATACAACTCAATGCTACGTGTCCCAATTTGATTTGATCACGTTTGAAATGCTCAAACTTCATAAATCCGCCTCCTGCATTTGAATGGACCTGTAATTAGTGACATGAACAGTGTTTAATATTAAAGGTTTAAACTTTAATATGGCATTGTTATATGTATTATTCACACTCCTGATAGATAAACTAGCTTCGCCTAGCCCTGTTAAGCTTCCCAAACACTGTTTTAAGCCTCTTTTTATTGATTTCACGCCTTAAAACTCATTTTTCCCAGCAAATATTCTATTTTGAAGACCAGAAAAGCTTTCTCGACTCCAATAAATCAACAACAGTCCAAATTCAAAGCAGAAGCATCTCCAAAACCCGTCCAACTATCGAAATACCTACAGTTCAGGTATTTCTCGATTATTCAAGCCTGAAAATCTGAAATTGAAGTCCTTGTTACTAAAATACACCTGAAAAAGAGAAATTGACTGTATAAATTTTCCCCAAAACACTCAAAATCAGGGAAAACCCTGTTAAATTTTCCCCAGAAGCTGTTATTGTCTCAACAACCTTTTTTAAAGCCAAAACCTCAATTTACAGCCTCTTTTAACCTTTGAAGACGAATTTCAAACGCAGGAGAAGTTTGAAGGAATACAGTTGACTAAAGACCTCTTTTTTATAGTTTTCTATTCAAGAAACCTTGTTTCTTGTCTTATACCAGTTTTCCCTAATAAGGCCTAAATTGAGTAAATAATTACCTTTTTCAAGTAATCTTTTTCCAAAAAAATTACTCAATTTCCCTTTGGTTGTGAAAATCAACTATAGCAAATAGTCTAATCTTGCTTTAGTTGTAACAATATGACTAAAAAACAAGTTACACCCAAGTCTGGAGGTCCCAAAGCCTCAAAGCCTGTAACAGCCAAGCTTCGCAAGCTTGAATCATCAAAAATCAACAAGCCAACTCCTGCTTTAACAGATGATTCAACTGAAGTTGTTAGAACTCTCCAACCACCAGTATCCTCTGAATAAAACATTCCTTTAACTGATTTATATTAAAAAATTGTTGATACAGTGGTAGAATTCAATTTTCTTGAGATTCATAAGTAGTGTTATGATAAATTTTTGAATAAAAATCAAGATGACATACCTATTTGGGAATCCAATTTGCCCAAATATGTAGTTCCAGTTACTCATCCAACCCGGGACTTGGTCAGACTATGTAAAATGCATTATGTTCCTGATCAGAGAGCCATGGTAAACAAAGATAGAGAAATTCTATTTTTCATCACAGCAGAATCCATAAATGAGATGCTTCAGTTGAAGCTTGATCCCAGAGTAGTGCCCTTGTCAATTGAAGATTTAACCTAGTTATACTTAGAGTTGGATTTCCCTAAAAAGTTTTCAGTCTTTCATAATTTCATGCCTAAATATGTAGAAATCCCCAAGGTTAATCCTCCTTATTCCAGCTCTGATTTTCCTGAAGCTTCTGGACAAGTGATCTCAATGTTATCCTTCATTCTAGGATATTTTAATGATGAATTTACTGGTGCATCTATACTTGGTTTCCTGTCTACATTATCCCCTGGGTAGCCTCCTGCCATGATATTTGATTTTTCTAGATTCATTGCTGATAGCATACATTACCAATTGACCAAATTGCCAAATGAGGGAGTTTTTAGATATTCATCTTATCTATTCCATTTGTTTCTATTTTTCCAAGCTGAGCATTTTCCCATTGCTTTTTAAAAGATGGATGTAGAGGGACAACCTCTATCAGTGATATTTTGGACATCCTTGCTAAGAAAGGAGGGAAATGAATTCACTTATAAACAGTTTTCAGACTTATTCATCAAGACATGCATGAATTTGATTTACAAGTATGAATAGCCCAGAGTGAGTGAATAAATGAAGAGAATATTATAGCTATCTGAACAATGCAAAGTAGGAGATTGGTACTTATATCAGAGACACACATAATTAAGAATAGTTGGAACAAATTTGTCCCCATATAAGTTACCTAAATTTTTAACCATCAGGGTTTTTTCATTGGAATATTTGAGACAAGTTTTAAATGCAAATGCTATAAACTTCATGGCATCAAAGAAAAAGTCTCAATTCAAGTTGAAGAGACAGATTGGCCCTTTCATATTAAAAAATAGGGAAGCTGAAAAAGAAATATCCAGACAATTATCAGAGTATTAGTTTCAAAAGAGTTTTCAATGGAATTATGATCCCCAGGGTTACCTCAATGCTATAAGGGTAAAATGCAAGCTTCAACCTTTTATACATGACTCAAAACCACATATTGAGAAGTTTGCCAATCAAATGGAACGGGTGGAAAATACAGTTATAGATCCTACTTTTGATACATAAACAGTGAAAAGGACAGATAATTTACAAACTATAATAGTCACCAAACAATCAGAATGTTCAAACAAAAGGACCAGGAATGAAGAAGGTTATTCAGCAGAGACCATTGCAGAAAAAAAAATTCAAGATTATTTACAACAAAAGGGAAAAAATGAATGTTGTTGAGAAGAAAAAATAATGGAAATAGATGACACCAATGATCATGGAATGAAAGATGATCAGTCAGCAAATCAAGAGGCCACAGTAATAGTCGATGAAGTTTTGACAGAAATTGGAAAAGAATAGGTTGCAGTAGATAAGAAGGGCAAGAAAGTGATTGAAAAACAGGTTGATTTAGAAATTCCCTCTTCTCAAGGAGAAATTTACAAACTTCCCTCTTGTCAAAAGAGAAGGTACAAAAAAATTAAGGAGAAAAATGAAGAGATCAAAAGAGAAATTTACTCACAATTTCTCGAAGAAAAGCCATGTAACAAGGACACACTATTGACAGCATTTGATTATTCTACCAATAAAATGATCATGTCCTACCTCCAGCCAAAGGTTTCATATCCAAATACAGTCTTAGACTACAACAAAACAGACTTTGAAGTTGATTCAGAGAATATCCATGAGCTTGATCAAATTGAACTTCATAGACATACTTTTGAAATGCTATATTCAAAAATAGTGGATAAGACCAGGAGTACTATTCAATTGAAAAACACCATTTTTAATATGCAGTACCAGATGAGGCTAGACAAAGCCTCTTTACAGGAAAAATAAATAAGGATTAAGTCCTTATAAGATCTATTCCTTCAAATAAGAGTAGATCCATCAAACATACAGGTTTCTCAGACCTTGATAAAGTAGAAGAATGATGATATCACTACCTTGAGGAAACAGTTAAAACTTCCTCAACATGAACATCCTCAAGAAAAGGAAATCCTCCAAGAATAAACTAAAAAAACTGAAATGGCCAAGCTAATACTAAAATTGACTGCCCAATTCAAAGAAATGGAAGATTAGATGGACATCCTTATAAAAGAAAAAGAAGTAGTAAAAGAGGCTGATGTGCAATCTACTCCCACTGTCATTCCTATAGTTAGCATAGCTGTCCCTTCCACATTGATAGAACATTTAGACCCAAAAGTGCCACTGGCAACTGCAGTGTCAGTGCAATCTATAGACACTTCTGCCACAGGATCATCCACAACACAGGTACATCAAACAGGTGAAGCAGCTGACATAGTAAAAGCCATGGAGGAGATGTCCCTAAAGAATAATGAGATAATCAATTTGAAAAATACCATTCAAACTCTTGAATCATCAAAAAAGAATGCATTGATTACCTCTAAGGGACATGAACAAAGAACAAAAATACTTGAAGAACATGTAAATATCTCGCAGTAGCAAGTAAATCTCAGTGAACAGGTGTCCTTCATCAAGAACTATCTTTGGACAAACATAATTCAAGGCATACATCTACAATACACAATATTGAGACAAGCAGGCCTCCCAGACATTCATGGCTTTAATGAAAAGCTAATGGTTCAAACAGATTATGACAAGAAGATCAGATCCCATGCCAAATAACAAATAAATAAGCGTCTTCCACAAGGTTCTCCAACTGGTAAATTTGTCTTGGAGTACATTGAAAACTTATTTTTTCTACAGAATGAAATTAATCATATTTTCATTATCAAACCAAATTTCTCAAAGTACACTGATGCTGATGAAAGTTACCGGAAGTTAAAAAGTATGAAAATACCCAGTGATCAGTAATGGCAGGAATTCACAGATTTTTTATAGCAACATTGGAGCAGAACATCAGAAAAAGCACAGGTAAATCAGTGAAGTTAAGAGGAGAAGAACAAAAAACAATTTATTTGATTTTGGATTTTTACTGCTGATATGAATCTTTACAGCAATTAAAGAGTGAAAGGAAAATTCAAGAAAGACAGAGAAATGATGGGACAATTTTTTACCACATTGAAAACTTTATCTTACAGTTGTCAAGAGGTAAAAGTAGTAGTTGAAAGTGTATTAGATCAAAGTAACAGGGTCAAAGTGTATCCGAGCAGAAATAATCAGTCAATTTTTACTATAGTAAATTCTACATTTTACTAGCAGTAAAGTGACACATGAACAGAGTTAAAGAGTATCAAGAGGAAAAACAGCGTTAAAGGATGTAAAGTGAAAGAGTATCAAACAAGCAATCTAGAAACAAACATCTTCCAAATATGCCAGCAAGCACGTACACCTAGTCAAAAAATTGTTGTAATTAGATGCGATAGTTCTATTTTTTCTAGATAAGAGAACAGCTTGCTTCAGTTGTTAAGAAGTTGGCTCTCTTAGTGTGTTACGATATTTTATTTTCCTATAGTTATTCCTAGATATCTCTAGGATATTTTGTAATAAAAATTTGTATAAATACTTCAGTTTATGAAGTTTTTAGGGTGGAATAAAGTTGCTAAAATTATTATAGACAATTTTGCTGGTGCTTTGGAGGCTCATGTGTTGATTTCATAGCAGCAGTCTGAACAATAACCAATTGGAATTCATAACTCAGGATTCATGCGATAAGCCAATGAGTAAAGTTATTTCTTACTGTCATTGTGTCCTTTTATGAAGTTTCATTCATTGCATATATGTTGTTCAAATCCAAATGATTAATTAGGAATATTATTTCAGGATAAGTGTAAAAAACTCCCTTTCTTAACTACTTGATCATTTCAATGTTTTCTGCTGATTTCTGGACTTAGGAATTCTTAGTTGCTCCTAGTCCCGTTTGACCCCTGCCTCCTTCCTCTTTTTCCAGATCAAAGGATCCTTCACTGCCCTTTATCCTGAAAGCAAGCCATCCCATCAAAACAAACTATTCAAATCTCTGAGGGTTATCTACCTTGCCCTGAGTATATTAGCATCCTTTTGGCCTTGCCTTCCAGTATTGCTTGGTACATCTTGACTCCATAGACCAATGGACTATTAGATCCCTCTTTAATTTGTCTCCAAGTAATCTTATTTCCCACCAAACTTTCCAAACAAAAAACCAAGTGCCCAACCATACCTAGCCTAAATATCAATTCAAAACAAAGTTAAACTGAAAGAGAGAGCCCTCTCTGAAATTTAGGAAGGCTAGATCCTAAATTTTCAAAGTAGGTTTGTGGTTTTTTTTTCTAAGTAAGGTTAATCTATTAACAGAGGAAATAAAATTGCATCATGACCGAAGCCAAAACATTGCCCAGACCTATGGAAAATTTGACAAGAAAGTCAGAAGAGAAGACTACCCTCATAAGGGGAAACCAGCCTTGAGTGTTTTTCAGTTTGTTGCATTGCCCTCGCAGGGGTACCATCGTTTGATGCCTCTGACGATTACATTGTTTACTAAATTCAAAAATAAAACTAAAGTCCAACACAACAATATAAACAAAAACATGCCCAATTAAATGGGCCGCGAGGCATGAAATCCAAACCAGAGAGAAGCAGTTACTCATTTGGTGGTTCTTTGACAATTCGGCACCATAATGCAGAAATATCACCATCCTTCTTTAACAGGTCCATGGTGCGAGCAGCTTCAGGCATGGAAGGTCCAGGATCTCCATGCGCCATCTCCACGTCATGAGCCCTGCTCACCTGAGCCTCCATGTCCTGCTCTTATGCCTCCATGCCCCGCCTGATGGCCCGAAAGCTGGGCTTTCTCTGTGCTCAGACCCACTAGACAGGTGCTCTGTTCCTCCACTTGGGTCTCTTCATGGAAAACCACGGTGATTGAAGCAGTGACTCGAGGGTGGTTCAGAGAACAATTAAAGGAAAAATGCGCCTAGTGCATCATGGGAGAAGGCATAGCGGTGGGGAAATGAGGAGCCGGGGAGCCCATACGGTGGCCTGTTCCAAGAACACAACCCCTCCCACTTCTGGTGTTAGGATATTGGCCTACTAAATAATCACTGGAGTGGGAAGACGACTCGGTTGAGGAGCTAGAGGGAGCACGTAGGGGTTGACTTCTGGTGCTACCCCTGCACCAATGCATCTGTTGATGCAAGCGAGGCATGGGTGTAGTCTCTGCAGAGAGCACAAGAAGAGGCGGAGAAGTAGGATTGACAGAGGCTTGAGGAAAGGGAGAATTCCAAGAAACCGAGGCAGATAGACAAAGGCCAGAACGAGAAAAATGCAGATTTTCACCAAGTTCTAAGCAACAGTTCCGCTGGCTTCTCCTGCCCGTCACAGTGCGCAGGATGGGTAACCCAGCAGCCGGAGAGCATCTACAGTTCATCGGTTGCATCTCGTCTAAGAAACCAGAGCGAAACTCCATTTTATCAACCCGACTGCAAAGGCATCGAAGAATGCCAGTCATAAATCTCTCATTGATGAGAGTCGAAGGCAAAGTAGGTTTGTGGTTACCCCTAGTTTTCTTTAACTATAAATCAAAATCCCACGACCTAAGAAATTACTACGGTGATAACAGAACAAAAGTATTCAGACAATCAGAAACCAAAAATCTGGTGATTCAAACCCTTTATCATAGAATTTCAAACCATTTCGTGATTAAATTTAATTCTTTTTTTTACTTTTTTCTGCAGTTTTTTATTTTTTCCTACAATTTTATCCATTTTTACCCTGAACCCTTCATTTTATTTTTTTTTCAATTTCTTCTCCATGTTTCTGTGATTTCAGAATTAGGGTTTTTCATTTTAGATTGACGTCTAACCCACAGGATGACTTACATAGTCGGATCCCAATCCATTCAGCCATTGCATGAATTCATGAAAAAATGGATTTTTCTTTATCGGTGCACCCTGCGTATGCCACCGCACTGGTGCTGTGCATTATTACAGCGCACCGCCCAAGTTATTTGTCGTAAAAAATTGAAAACATTTTTTTAAATCCGTGCGCCAAATTTTAAATAGGGCACCGATGCTCTCTTACTAGGAAAGCACCGTACGGTGTATTACACCGTTTTTGCGGTGCATTTATAATACCCCACGCACTGTTAGGTCCATTACACTTTTTTAGCAGTGTGTTTATAATACCGAACGCACTGCATGGTGTATTATCTTTTTTTGCAATGCGTTGTTAATATATCCACACACCGGCGGCGTTGTGGATTTAATGAAAGGTGCACCGGTGTCTCGCGATTTATTTTCTACCTGAAAAGTTCAGAATTTAATTATAAATATATTAATGAATTATATGCTAAAGGTTTCTAATTGATAAAGAAATGACTAACAAAATATCGAGTAACAAAAATACTGTTAACACATCAAGAAAAGAAAAAAGGCAAGTTCTTTGTAAATTCTTTATAAAAAAATATTATTTTTGAACTATATGTAACTTTAACTAATATGTATTGTTCACTTTGTATCATGCAGAGCCACAAAATGACGAAGCTCGATGTGATTATTTCTGATCTACGACCAGAAGAGCGTAAAATTTTAATGGAAAAATTGCAAAAAGATGAATCAGGTGAATGAAACAATACTATCGATCCAATATGAGTTTCTTTTTTTAGTTATCATTAATAATATACTTAAAACTATTAGATTACATGTGTCAAACAAACTACTAATTCACATATGTTTAATGTTCTACAGGGACCAACAACTCAGAAAAGGAATGTTGTTCTAAGAAAAGAGAAAGGATAGAACATGCAAATGAAAATGAATTGCTCCTTGGCTCATCTGGAGTGGTGTTGGAAGTTAACGAAAGGGGGAAAAACTTTTACAAAAGTTTGAGGGATCTAGTGGAACAAATACAACAATGTGCTTCAAATGTAATATGTAATCATTGAATTTTTCGATCATTAGGTACAATAAATAAACAATTTAGCATTAAATATTAATTTTCAAGTATTTTCTTGCAGAAAAGAAAAGAAAATGGAACCCATTCAGCACATAAAACAGGACAATAAGGAAGAAAATGCTTGATATCTAAGTTTGTGAGTAATTGTTACTTCCTTATAACAACTTAACTATATTTCATTTTTGTATTTTTTAAGTTGTTTTACAAAAATCATCATTGAATGTCTTCAAACAGGTGCTAACATACAAAGAAGAATCATCAGACGAATTGATTGAAATTGGGTTAAATATGGGTTGTGAGTATATGTTGGCATATCAGAATTTAATTGTGGAATTTGTAAGCATCTATCGATCTTGTTTTAATTAGATCCGTCTATAATTAATAGAACAAAAACATCTTTTATATTAAATATATGATTTGTTATGGGGTATAAAACTTGCAGGAAACAAAGTATGGAACTGCGCCAACAGATGAAATTTTGAAAGATGGCATGGTACATGGTTTTGAAAGAATGTGTATAGTTTATGAGTCAATTGTTGCTATGTTACGTCATTTTTCTTTTCTATTTACATTGATGTATATTATTTAATATTGGAATTTTCATTATTCTCACCAATGTATATACACTCATTTCATTTTATTTTTATGTTTGTAGATGGAAAGTGAAGAAGAAGAACAATCAACGTCGTGAACACAACATTCCTGAAAATAATCCAAGTCATGGAAGTAGCTCTAGCAGTGACAGCAGTTCAAGCGAAGAATGATGATCACTATGTAATTTGGATATCAAAGCAAGGCGTTTTATTTTTTGAAATATGTCTGTGAAATCATACATTTTGTTTAATGTAATGGACATAGTGTCCCAATTGAAAGACAAAGGGATACGAATAATTGTCCCATTTTGTATGATAAAGACTATCTTATATATATATATATATATAATCATAAAATATGTTTTAATTTATTCTATTGCATTCTCCATTGTCGTTCTCAAATGCACTAATAAAAATTTAATTCATATGAATATTGTTATAAGATTATATATATGTGTCAACTTTTGATGAATAATGAATTTAAAAAAAAACACAATAATTCTGATATGATATAACAAATTAATCCAAACAGCACATTCAAATGCATTAATAAAAATGTAATTAATATGAATATTGTTATAAGATGTGTCGACTTTTGATGAATAATGAATTTAAAACAATCACAATAATTGGATTGTCAGAGGTGGATGTTTCTAAAAAAAACAAAATGAAAACCGGTGCGTTTATGTGTCTATACGCACCGGTGCGTTTATGATTCTATGGGCACTGCACTAATACCGATTCCAGTTATAAATATCGGTATGTTTGTGTGATACTACGCACTGGGGCATTTATGTATCTATAAGCACCGGTGCATTTGTAGATGCCATGTGAACCGCACGAATACCAATACCAATTATAAATCTCGGTTCCTTTCTATGATACGGAGCACCGGTGCCTCATAAAGATACGTGCACTGGTGCGCTTATACGACCTATGGGTACCACTCAAATCCCAAGACCAATTAGAACGGCCCTGTGCGTTGTATCACAAACACTAGGCCCGGTGTTGTTGTTTTCCTTAATGGTCCGGTGCATTCTCCTTCGACCGCCTCGGTACGCTGTCTACCAATACACACTGGTGCGTTAAAACTTGATAAGAGCACCGATGAAAAAACATCCATAATAACCTCCACATGCCCATTTTTTTTTAGTTGTGTTGAATTTTCGTTAAAAGATCCACCAAAACCTCCGTTACCATAAACGGATGTGGTAGCATATGTTTTTTTGACAATTTTGGCCAATTTTATAACACTAAAAACCTCCTTTATAACCTCATACTAGGGTCTTTTCCTTATCTTGATGAATCTCAACTGACAATCTCAATGTATAAATTCAGATAATTAAGATATGGCACGTTCTAAATCTTGGGGGAATTCATGTTTCACACACCCACGCATGAACAAAGGATAATGACACTGCAAAGTTATAAACACATGCAATAATATACAAATTAGTTATGTTTTATGATCCCTGCACGGGATAAAATTTATTAATATAACAAATAATAAAATCATACTTTTGACATTATACGTACTCTTAGAAGTTTCAAATGGTCATGTGATTTCAACCCCGACAGATGGTCATCCACGGTGAAGCAGCATCGTAGTGAAGACCTGTATGAAGATGGTGCCCTCACACCCATTATAAACAACACTTTGCCAGCAATATCATCTGTTGATAATCATGGGGCATCACACTCTTTGAAAAATACCTGAATTGACAGACCTTCATGTAATGCCTCTGATCCATCTTTTCTCATGTCTTGGCAGTGTTTCTTTCTGGTTTGAAATTAATAAGGTCTCTCCTAACATCAATAACGATGTTTCTTTGTTTAGATGATATGCCTCATAAAGAATAAACATTTCAAATAAATGCATGGATCCTGTAAAGTGAAGATTAATGCTATTATGCCCCAATAGGAGGTGTCAAAGATATATTTCCTTTTCATTCCAATGGGAAATTTCTCAACATAGGTGTCGAAAAATTCTAGATCACCGAACATAGGCTCCCCATTTGAATCAAACATTTATATGAATTCCTTGTCCTTCTCTCTCTCATATGCTCTAAGCCATTCAACTGGTGTCGTTATTGGAGGCCTTTGGGTTCTCTCTTGTTTACCATTGAAAGCATATGATGCTCTTCTGTAAGGGTGTTCTTCTGGGAGGAATACCCTGGAGCAATCATACACTGGATTTCATAGGTCCTTGGACCATCTAGCATTCAGAGAAGTTCCCCAACATTTACATCCAAAATACCCTTTTGTTACAAGACCTACAAGATTATTGTATACAATTAATATGCATGGCACGTTAAAGAATATCATGAAGATTAGAACAATATTACAATGAATTAAATAACTAATATGTGAAAGAATATTGTTATGTATATAAACAAATCAATAAATTAAACATGTAATTTACCATAGAAAACTCCTAAGCCTAGATAATCATGCATCGTGTAAGAACATATGCCATACAACATAAAACTCCTCTCTACTGCAATGGGTCATGATACATCGTATACATTTATCCCATCCCATAATTCCTTCAATTAATCTACCAGTGGTTGTAAGTAGACATCCATATTCTTCACTTGTCTTCTACCAGGGACTATGAGAGCCAACATAAGATGTTCATTCTTCATGAACAACCATGGGGGGATATTGTTATTGATCTGCTGGTGACGAAGACACATATCTACATTTTGTGACATAATCTTTAATGTCTTGAGCACGGATTCTTGTACACAGCCAAGAATTGTTTCTCAAGGAACAACAATCACTACTACAAGCCAAACAAAATAGTTGGTGTTCTAGAGGGAATATGGGTTGACGCCATCCATGGCCGGCTATGCTGATTCGTAGACTTTGTACTTCATCCTTGAATTTTTTGGGCCATGTATCCTCTATACGCTTCATGGCTATTGAATCAATTGGGATTCGCATAACTCCCAACTCACTTTTGTGTGAGACATGTCATCCCTACAACATAGCTGATTCTTTGCAATGAAATAGCCTTTGAATCCTTGGGATTATAGGCATGTGCCTCAATATCTTAAAAGGAGGACTAGTATGTGATTTACCCTTCTTTTTTCATTTATCATACCTGTCATGCCCACATTTCAGACACATATCTTTGTCTGCATATTCTCCTCTATATAGAATACAATTATTTGGACATGCATGATATGATATGTACTCAACACCCAACATATTTAATAATTTATTTGCCTTTTCGCAGCTACCGGGAAAGACATTATCACTCAGAAGAACCTTATCTTTGAATAACCTATAGTTGGTGATCATGGAAAAATATATTAATAAATGTACATTAATTTCCATATAGTTATTAACGTTCATAAAATTTACCATTTGTAATGTTCATTACAGTGTACTGATTATATTTAAAATTTATATAAGGGAGTACTTTATGGTAACTTACCTCAAAATTTCCAAGAAACATGCATTTAACAAGCCAAAATTTTCTTTCAAGTTGTATAGTAACATCGTTGTCCTCAACTGGGTAGACTTTTACTGACCACCAAGTCTAAAGAGAGGGGTGGTGGAAGCAAATTTAAGGATTTCGAAAAAGGTGTCAGCGATATGAGCATCATCCCCTAGTTGATCACCATTTTGGAATGCATCTAACAACATTGTCTCTGTGGCAATTGTATCCCTTTAGTAATCATCCATACCAATCTCTACTTTATTGCCTCCATTTCCAGCTTATGAAGAACTGTTATTGTTGTAGTCATTCCTAATTGGTGAATCTGGACGTAGCAAGAATTGAATCGGTGGTTGATTCAACCATTCTTGGTATCGTTCCTCTCTGATTTTTTCTCTTAATTTATTCTTATGTCGATTTGACATTGTCGTGGGGTGCAACAGAAGATGGTAGGTAGGTTTCTCATCATCACTAGAATCCTAAGAATTAAAAATAAATAAAAAATTGATGATTAGTACAAAATATATGATATCAATTAGTAACCACGTTGACAATATTGCATGATTATAAATTGGTTCGAAGTTGAAATAATTATATTAATCAATATACCAAACAATTACAGTTATTACCATCAACTATTTTGACATTCTATTAATTGATGCATTGATGACGAATAACCGTAAATAAAAAAAGTGTAACTCTATTTTCTCTAATTGAAAATAAAAACGGTAAATTGAAAAATGTGCGGAAAAATATTTTCGAAAAGCTAATTTCATAAAAAAATTCTTTAAATACTAAACACTTTTCATTATTTCACTATTTTTGCAAAAAAATTCAGCGAGAGATTTGCAGGAGACATACCTAGAGCAAATAGAGCACGAGAGCACTGTGGAGTAGGGAAATATGTTCAAACAGAAGTATTTAGACAATCGGAATTCCAAACCTCTGGTGATTCACACCATGTAGCATAGAATTTCAAATGATCTCGTGATTAAAGTTTATTGTTTTTTTTTACTTTTTCCTGTAGTTTTTTTACGCAGTAAAAGAAAAAAAAACAATGTTTATTATTTTTCTTACTTTTTTTTGTAGTTTTTTTACTTTTTCTGCAGTTTTCAGAAACAAAAAAAAAAAATAGAAACAAACCCTAGATTCTTTTTATTTTTTCCCTTTCTTCTCCCTCCAGAATTAGGGCTTTTCAATTTAGATTTATAAGGTTTGTATTTCTAAATATAGGCGTAATACATCTAACCCACGGGACAAATTGCATAGTCGAATCCCAATCCATGTCAGCCCTTGCATGAATTTTTAAAAAATAGATTTTTTTTATTGGTGCACCCGACGTAACCTAGTGCATTGGTGCATTGTATTATCCCAGCACACTGCGAAAGTACTGTCACAAAAAATAAAAAATAAAAACAAAATATTTTTTTATTAGTGCGCTATATGTAAACTATGTCACTGGTGCACTATTTCATGTAGAAATTATATAACTTATGTGTTATATGTCCAAGATTCTCCTGATCTCACACTATTTTAACTTCATTGAAAATACAAAATCTATTCCACCATTGATCATTTGCGGAAATTATATCAAGGTTGCAATGCACACATGAAACAATAAAAATTCACACGCATTAAAACAGTTGTTTAATGGGAAAGCCTGAAGCCGAAAACCCCAACTATATATATATTATATATGTCATAGTTATCATGTAACAATCCTCATACAAAGTTGATCATATCAAGCTCTCAGTACAATACAATTGCTACACACTTATCAGGCCCGATCTTGCAAATCCATGCACCATTTGCCACCTGCTAGCCTACCTCTACTGCGCAATCCCCACTGAAGAATGGCTCTGAATGAGTTCGAATTACTCTAGCCTTGCTCACGCAATCCTCATTGGCATCTCCACTGAGTGTTGGATGAAATCAATGCATCACTATAGTCACAACTGATAGTCACACTTTCTCTTTCACCTATCTCTCCATTGGTCTCCACTGAAACTGCCATGCACTGTAGTTAACTGATGTATTGTTCAGTTGATTAATGATTTATTATTTAGTGAATTAATTAACTAATTAATTCACTCCACTCTCACTAGTGTATCAATCATTTAGATTAGATACAAATAGCTCAACTGAGTCTAACTGAGTTAAACTAAATACAACTCCACCAACTACTTCTCTAACTCCACCAAACTCTGTCACATGAGTTCTAACTGAAGTCCTCCATGCAATATTTCTAACTGAAATCTAGTTCACAGCATAGCATATTTCCGGTCGTGTATTGACTAAATACATGAGCGAACCAACCAACTGTCGATAAACAGTGGCATCCACTACCTCTGTCGATGTAGCATCCTCCTTCCTCCAACCACCAAGAAGAGGAGTGTCGATAGGCTTGCAGCCTTTCATGTGAAACTTCTCTAGTATCTCTCGGGCATACTTTCCTTGAGAAACAAACAGTTCACCTTTCCACTGCCAAATTTCCAATCCCAGGAAATAATGAAGGAGGCCCAAGTCCTTCATCTCAAACTCCTTTGCAAGATCTGCCTTGCATGAGTGTATCAACAGTTCATCACCCGTTAGTATTAAATCATCTACATAAAGTACAATGATCAAAAGCTTATCCTCGACCACAATCTGGTATAGGTTTGGATCCGCCTCACTCTTGGCGAAACCAAGTCCGATGAAATAATTGTCTATCCGTGTGTACCAAGCATGAGGTGCTTGTTTCAGCCCATATAACGTTCTTTTGAGCCTGCACACATGCGACTCGCTGCTGAAGATTTTGAATCCTTCAGGTTGCTCAATGTACACCTCCTCCTTAATGATTTCTTTGAGGAACGCAGTCTTCACATCCATATGATGAATGTGCCAACCCATCTGCGCTGAGAGAGCAAGGATGGTCTGTATGGAAGAATACCTTGCGACAGGTGCAAAGGTTTCTTCATAGTCGATCCCCTTGATCTGTGAGAAGCCCCAGGAAAAAAATATTGCCTTATGTTTCTCGACGCTCCCGCCAGTAGCTTGCTTCACTTTGTAGATCCATCTCGAACCTACAACTGATTTCCCTTCTGACATTGGGACAATCTCCCATGCACTGTTTCTGACAATTGAATCATACTCTTCCACCATGGCATCTACCCATGCGAGATCCTGCACAGCTTCCTCAAAAGAGGATGGCTCCGTCACGATACACTTGCTCATTAGAGCCATTTATCCAATAAATTGGTCAAGTGACTGTCTCTATCTGTGTTGTGATGTAGGAACTCCTACATTCTGCACTGCATCAAGATTCAGTCGCTCAGCTTATGTAGTGCGCTTCTGCCCTTTGATGTTTGCCGCTACATGAATGGTTTCTTCCACTCCATGAAACTCCTCTTGTGGCTGATTGACATCTTGAGGATCATATTTAGGAACAAGTAGCTCCTCCTCTTCATGCAAGTGTAGCTCCCTCTCAAGCGACAACTTCATGGCTTTCTCCTCATGAAATTTGATATCCCGTCGCACGACAGTCATCCAATTATCTGGAAAATACACACAATAATTGTGGGGTGTTTCTGTGTACCCCACAAATATCCCAACCTCTGCGGTCGGCTCCAGCTTCTTCCTGGCATCCTTCATCACGTGAATGTAAACAGGTAAGCCAAAAATATTCAAATGAGAAATATCAGGCTTCTTACCAGAAAACGCCTCTTTGGGTGTACTCATGCCAAGTACTCTATGAGGACAACGGTTTTTCACATAAACTGCAGTGTTGCATGCTTCAGCCCACAAGTGTATGGGAAGGTCCTGATCATGCAACATCACCCATGGAGCACCCACGATCATTCTGTTCTTCCTCTCCGCGACCCCATTCTGTTGTGGGTTATGAGGTGCTATGAGTTCTCTATGAATTCCTTCTTTGCTACATAAGTCTTTGAATTTTCCAGAGATTTATTCACCACCATTATCACTCCTTAGAGCTTTCACCTGCTTCCCTGAATCTTTATCAACCAGCGCCTTGAGCTCACAGAATTTTGAGTATGTCTCGCTCTTCTTCTGCATGAAGAAGATCCAACACTTACAAGAAAAGTCATCAACAAATATCACATAATACCTATGATTTACTGTTGAAGCAACCGAGAAAGGTCCACACACGTCTATGTGAATTCTCTCAAGGATCGTCGAGGCGCAACTATCCTTCTCATGAAAAGTGGTCTTCACAAATTTTCCCAAAGTACATCCCTTGCACTGATACGACTAGGATTTGTACCTTTAGAGGCTTGGAAATAATCTCTTTGCCATTTCGAAGCATCATGAGTGAAGATGGCCCAATCTCTTTTGTGCCATGGTCGCCTCATCTAGGATCTCCCTCCTTCGGTTGTCTACATTCTTTGTCGACCATCTACCTGCAATTGATAAAGATTCTTAACTTGAATCCCTATCCTCCTGGTTTGACCAGTTGTTTTATGCCGAAGGAAAGCTTTTCCCTCACTGAAAACAACATCATAACCCTTATCTTCCAACATTGCCACGGAGATCAGATTCTTCTTCAATCCTGGAACATGCATGACATCCTTCAAGATGGAAGGTTTACTGGACTCCCTCTCAAAGGAAATGGTCCCGATACCAGTCGCACTGTATCTACCATCATCGCCCATCTTGATGTTCACTCTAAGATCATTTTCCTCCATATCACTAAACAAATATTTGTCTCCAGTCATATGGAAAGACACACCACTATCAAGAAACCACACCAATCCAATCAAACTTAAAACCAAGCATGCGATCAAAGAAAAATCTAGCTCAAACTACGAGGCTAAGGCCTCTCCAGCTGTAGATCCAATAGCCTGCTTATTCTTCTTCTTTTGTGGGCAATTAGTGGTGAAATGCCCATGCTGGTGACAGTGAAAGCATTTCACCTTGGACAAATCCTGCTTCTTACCTTTCGCACCGGATTGAGAAGGATTTTTCTTCCCATTCCCTTTCCTTGCTTTGGCAACCAAAGCGCAATTTTCTTCATCTTCATTCTTCGATGAAGATCCATCCCTGGTACCCCGCCTTATCTCCTCCTGCACAAGATCCGACCAAATTTGCTCCCATCCTAGCAGTTTCTCCAATCCATTGACAGAGTCTTCGTAGCTATGTCAACTCTTCGGAATCCCAAGGAGAGAAAATATCACCAAGTCTTCTTCGTCAATAGTGACCCCTTGTTATAGCATCATTTCTCACCTTCATATGATTCATGATTTCTTTTATGGCTTTGGGCACCCATTCCTACAGACTTGGACAAATTCACTTAAAAACAGTGTAAAAACCCCCATATGCGACTATGCCCGTACTTTTCCGCGTGTATACGCGAGTCCAGCTGCACTTTTCCGCGTATTCCATTAAAATTATGAAAAAATATATAAAAATTCCCTATTTTCGGGCTGGGTTGATGGTTACTCAGGTAGTTCAACCACCCCAGCACGTGGCCAACTGTTTCCAATTGTTGAAACTACTTGGAGGGAGTATAAAAACCCCTCATGTGTATGGCCTAAGGGAGAGAGAGAATTTATTGATATTATACTATGTTGGTATTCCCTATCCAAGTCTGATTCCCCGTGCCTCCTGCACTTTCCCAGTTCATTATAGGAAACCCTTGTTTCCTTGAGATGCTCATCTCCCTATATGTCATCTCATATGCACCAGTTTGGAAGGAGTCTTAGCGAGGCAAGGGCGGGACGGATCCGGATGACGGTCTGCTCGAAGATCATGGAAGGATTCAGGTGATCTCTCCACTCGTTACTTTTGTACATGCTATTTATAATACAAAAGTACCATCTTGTTCCCGAAATATACGTGTTAGTGTCTGCTTACATATATGAGAAAATTGTTATTTAAGCATTCATTATGGTTTATTTAATGTTTTATATGGATTTCACTAACATTTAGAGTAGATATATGTTGTACAACCAGTTCTTCGTGCTTGTTTATTCTTGTCTTTCAGGTTAAGAAGAAAGGACGGTTGCTATGGGTTTGGACCCCGCGGGATCTGCTTCAACCGTAAGACCTACGCATAACTTCCTCGATCTACTCTATTTAGTTTTTCTTGAACATGCATGGTTGTGTGAGTCCTTCTTAAGTAGCATGTCCCTGCTCTGTGGAGGTTGTAACCCAACGAACCTCTAGGGTGATATTCCCCGAAACAGAACTGGCGACTCCGCTGGGGATCACATTCTTGTGACTCCCCTGTTGGGTGGTTTCAGCTGTTTGATAGGTTGCCGACAGTTTTAACTTTCATTTGCAGTCCAGTTTACTTTTTCTCAGTCAGTCTGAAGTCCTGGTTTCTTATCCAGGCTTGTCCTTTTTGTTTTTTATTATTATTTACCTTTGTATACGCGCTTTTTTCTGCACACAGTCACGTATACATGCAAGTTTGTCTAAAGGTACCCGTGTATACGCGAGTTTCCTTTAGCACAGTCGCGTATGCACGCTTGTTGCTAAACTGTGAAGTAGCGTATACCTAGGCAGATTTTGAATTTTTGGGTTTCTTGACTTTTTGGTCCTTTCTGGCTGTGGAGCACTGTTCCTACAGTGTCTTTGTACTCTCTGGATTGTGAAGAAGGTGGTTTTTGCTCTTTTCTCTCTTTCGTTTGATTGAAAACTAGTCTTTTTGGCAAAGTGTTGTTTCTGGTGCTGGCACTTATGGTTTGAGTACCAAGATTGCTTTCTGAGCATTCTTGGTTGTTCTACTTTATCAAAACAGAGAGCTTCTTCTCGTTTGCTCGTTCCCATCTTTGTGTTGTGATTCGCATTACGATTTTTGCTCGATTCTTGATTGGTTTTCTTGAGTTCAGTAGGCTAGGTCTTGTTGCAACTTTTGAAGAGTTTTTCTTCCTTCTTCGAAGTTTTTGCTTGCGGCAAGTTTATGTTATTCTTCTAGGCTGAGTGGCTGAGTTTTTTGTCTTCTTTTGCTCTTATTGATCTTGCTACTAGTTAGCTTTATAAGGTTTGGAGCATTGTTGAAGTTTGTGCTTGAAATTCAGTCTTGTTTGGTTTGGATTTTGATAGTTTTGCTTGGTCTTTTCGAGCTCTTTCTTTATAAAATTAAAAAGCTCAAAAAACATTTGTTTTCCTTTTTGTTTTTGCATTTCAAAGGCTCAAAAAACATTTTCACTTGTTATTTGCTTTTGTTGTTGCATTTTCTTTTTCGTTTGCTATATCTTTTGAAGCTTTTGTGAGGTTTCTTGCTTTTAGTTTTTGACTTGATTTTGGGGAGGAGTTGTCATTGATTTCTTCTTCTTGTTTTTAAGTGTTTTTGGTGTCTTCATTTTAAGAGTTCTTGATTTCAAGAACTAGCTTTCTGGACAACCAAGAAGAGTTAAAACTGAAGGACTTTTTGGGAAATTTCACTATGCTTTAGGAGATTTTGCATCTTAGGATTTGCATGCTTGTAGTGATTTGCATTAGGTGCACTTCAGCATTTAGTCAATTTCATAGTTTTTGTGAGTGTGAGTTTGCTATTTGAAAATAAAAACACAATTTTTAGTCTCGTAGAACCTGTATAGAGATTGCTTTTCATCGAAAGACAAAAACTGCATTTGCATGTAGTTAGGTTTTTGTTAATTTCTTTTGCGTCAAAACACCATAAGTTTCATCTCCGTATCCTTGTGACTTAACATAACAGCCCATTAAAATAAGCGATTTAATCTAAAATCAACTAGCAAGTTTTCTAAGTGTCATACACCAACTAGCTAGGTTGTAGGGCCTTGGATTAGGTGAGTGGAGAGTTAACTCTCCAAGGTCTCTCAAACAAAACATAGAAGTTGATTAATTGAGTGAAATCAAACTCCGTTAGGTGGACCAGGAAAGCTCTCCTCCAGAGAGTCAAGCACGAGGGGAAGTGAAGGTTGAGAAGAGGGATACCCCCTCTCCGATTGGCTGAATCTGACCTCAAGACCATTCCGCCCGGCTTATGATACGGATTGGTGCCCATAGTGTCCACTCCTAGGTTCCACACAGGTGACTGCGGGGGGGAATACCCGTGGTACCTGAGGCAGACGTCGCATCACTTTCAGCAGTACTTCTGGGGGGTGCCCTTGCGAGGCTTGGGTGCTTGAGCCGGAAAAGGCTGTCGTTAGGAGGTCGGCATAACTGTTTCTGATACCTTCGCTAGTTTTTCTGGGCCCTAATCATCCCAGACTTCTTTCGGGAGGTCCTATATTTCACTTTCCTGTATTTTGGTGTCCGGTCCTCATCACCCGGAGTGGAAATACTCGGAGCCTGTTTGCTTGACTGTATCTCAAAGATTTTTATTTTAGTGAGTGCTCTTTGCTCCTAGCTTGCCTAGCTTTTCAATTTTTTGAGTCTAATTTAAAATCTATAAAATTGGCTGATCAAGCACCTCGTCGATCGAGGAGAATCCGGGGGTTATCTCCCGAGAGTCCAGAGCCTTCTTTGAGAAGGTGTAGGAGTGATTTAGCAGGTGGTCACCACCCTGTGGCGTCTGACGCAGTGGAGAGAGATCCTCCACAGAGGTCTGAAGGTTTCATAGCTGATTCTGGTGTCGGTCCCGAGAGGAGCATTCCACTCACCTTGTGAGTTTTGTTTCCTCAGGAAGAAGATTTTCAAATCGAAGACGTACCTGAGCCTCCTGCGACAGGTCCATCTCCTCTTCCTCCTGATTATCCGTTCGTTGTTCAATACATCGGACCTGAGTCGGAGAGACCGGAAGATCTTACGTATCATTCTTATCTTTCGATGGCCACGACCGAGAACGCAGCTTCTGCTGTGAGTGCTGCAGGCATTCAGACTCCTGATTTTGTTGAAGCAGGGGGAACTATTGCTTCATCTTCGTTTGCTTCTAGTGCTGCTATGTTTAGCTCTGGTTTCACCCAGGCACATGCTTTTCATTCTGGTCCCTTTTGTTCAGGGATGCCCTCTAATGGGAATCCCTCTTTTTCCTTTTCCACTGCTTCAGCTGGATCTACGCCCATGTCTAACATGGCTAGTGGATCAGCTTCGTTTCAAGGGTTCCCCTTCGGAACTAGACACATCCCTAGTTCAAATCCTTCTTTAGGGTCCTTTCTGTTTACTTCTCAGACCCAGAGTTTCAACCCTTGGTTTGGGGGGCAAAGTTCGACTACTTTTACAAGATGGAACCCTGTATTCACTACAGCGGGGGCAGGGAATCAGTTTTATGCAGGTCATCAAGGGAATGCTTCTTTCCCTTCATCGAGTGCTTATCAGACCTTTTCTCCTCTGTCTAATTCCTGGAACCCCTATCAGGGGCTTTCCTCTTCATTCAATACTTCAGCGGGGGGAACTGGTCTGGGCTTTGGTAACTCGGCGTGGGGAGGAGGTTCTTCTCCTTTTTCTATGAGTCCTTTTTGGCAACCTGGTGCCTCATCAAATCCAGGGTATTCTTTTCAGAATGTTGGGAATCCATCCCATCAAGGATGGAATCCTCAGGCTCCGCCTCGCTTACCTTTTCTGGCAACGTTAAACTTGCCAGATCTGTCGAAGTTGACTAATGATCCGATTCGTTATAGTCCGGGGTGGCCTCCGGTCCCAACCAAACTTCCTTCAGACATTCCAAAGTTTGAAGGTAAGAATGGAGAGGATCCGGCGGACCACATCACCACTTTCCACTTATGGTGCTCTTCGAACTCCCTGATCGATGACTCGATTAGGTTGAGATTATTTCAACGCACCCTAACTGGAAATGCCGCCAAATGGTATATCGAGCTCACTGGGGGCAGTTTCGCCACATTTGGGGAACTGGCTATCACATTTCTAAACCATTTTCAGTTGCCTGTCAGATATGAGGCTGGGACCGAACTCCTGGCTAATTTTAAGCAGGATGAGGCAACTCACATTTCTGATCACATTCAAGAATGGAGGAGAAGGAAGAGGCTTATCAAAGCTCATATTCCAGGTGAATTCCTTCTCGAGTGGTTTTTGAAATCTCTGCAGTCAGATATTTCAAAAGATGTATCCCTATCTGGGGTATTTTCTGAGGAGCAGGCCATTTTTAGGGCCCAGCAGCTGGAACTGATCTATTCTCAGTCTGGGGTCCTTTATAAATATTTTCCCAATGCTCCTCGCTCCAAATTAGATTTGTCGAAAACTAAACCTGGTCCGCATGGTGATGGGCTTGTCGGATCGGTCAATAGTGGTGCAGCTAGCCTGCTTTCTCAACTGCAGCAGTTGTCTTTACAATCTGCTCCTTCTGGTCAGGCTGTGCCTGCTGATTCATCACCTTCCCAGTCTTTGTCCATAAATGTTGTCCAAACTTCTGATCCCAAAGGAAATCAACAATCCGATGGGAAGAAGAAGGGAAGAAATAACAAGAAGAAGGGCAAGAATGGGAAGGGCAATGCAAATAAAACCACCGAGCGTGTTGGTGAGGGTCAAAAGGAGAAAAAGAAAGTGAAGTTTCCATGCAAGCTCTGTGCTGGAGACCATCTCAGACACCTTTGCCCTAAAATTCAGGATGCGCAGTGCTTGTTAGCCCAGCAGGGTTCTGTTTGGTCAATTTAGTGTGTCCTAAATTGCTACATGTAATTTGTCAATCCGGGATTCATAAGCTGATGAAGTGCGGCGCACTATATGTGCAAGATAACCTATCTCTTAACTTTTTGTCGTTTTTGGTTTTCTAAGATGAAATGGAAATTCTAAAATGAAAACAAGTGTGGTTATGTTTGTTCAAGGAAATGATATCCTCTAAAATGATTTACCAACTTGAAACTTTAAAAGGAATTTTAAAATTACAATGACAAAACTTGAAAGGAAATGAAAGTATGCTGTTGAAATGAAAAGTTGCTACTAGTCTAATAAATCAAAACAATGAACTAGTGAGCATGAAACCAAACTATTCTTGCTGCTGTCTAAACACAAAATAAATTATGCTGAAAGAAATCCAAAAGCTACAATAAAGTAAATCTAAATCAATTTACATCAACTTGTCTTCTGATCCCTCATCATTAGTCCAGCTATGATTTTCGGAAGTAACCATGAACAACTTGAGTAACTGATATCTAACTTGCAGAAAGTAAACTAATATCAAATCATACATTCATAATTCAATCCCTCACCATCAGTCCAGCTGTGGCTTTCGGAGGTAACTGAAGATGTCATGCACAATTTAATATATCTAAATTTGCATAAAGGAAACTAATACCAAACTACACATTTCATAATACAATCCCTCACCATCAGTCCAGCTATGGCTTTCGGAGGCAACTGAAGATGTTATGAGCAGTTTAATATATCTAAATTTGTAGAAAAGAAACTAATACTAAACTACACATTTCATAATACAATCCCTCACCATCAGTCCAGCTGTGGCTTTCGGAGGCAACTGAAGATGTTATGAGCAGTTTAATATATCTAAATTTAACTACTGAAGCAAATGAGAAAAACTGAATTAAACAAAGCAGTACTGAAATTAAACAGAAACTAAGAAAAACAAATTAGCAACAGAACAATGTTAATTCCATGTCATTAGTCAAAAAGCTATGAAAATGCTCGGGCTGCCTATCTATAACCTGAAACAAGAACACTGATCAGTGATTAACAACATAAAACATGAAAGACAGAAGTGAAATGGAAAGCATGAAAGTTTATAAACAGAAATGAAGCAAAAAAAATGCAATGTATAAACATGTGAATGGATTATGGCACAATGAGCTTTAAAGAAATGAAATGAGAACTATACACTAATGCACAAAACCTTAGTTGAGCAGGGGCCCTCTACACCAGCCTTGGCAACGATCTTCAAGTACGAATTAAGTTGGAAAACAGAGTCTTCTTATATTAAAATGCAGTCATAACAGTATGGTAGTATTACGGCTCAAAGGTAGCGTAATTACATTACAGAGCAGACTTAATAAAAACTAACAGAGACTAACATCGACTAACTCTCTATGCGTATGCAAACGCGTTATATATAACAAAGAAATATAACTGTCTCCTAAAGTTTATGCTGGTGGAGAACACGTATACCATTACGTCCACGGATCTAGGATCATGGTCGTGTTGGAAAGTAAATCTATGAGAAGTGGATGCTTGAATTCGGCTATGGAGCCATGTACAGATGTCGAATTGTCCTCCGCAACTCAGAAACGGCCATATGAACCTTTACGTGACACGGAACAGAGTCCTGTCACCGTAAGACTCTATGGTTGACTTCCATGTGGACGCCTTTGACCGCGGCTTCTTTAGATGAGTTTGCTCAAACCAATAGGACACGAACCATGTCCACATCATTTCTGACTTGCCCATGTGGCTCGTTTTTCCTGTAGACACCTGTAACATAGAGTTTCACAAAATAGCTGCGGAAAGTTGCAGCAGCTGTGGAAAGTGGCAAGATTCCGCAGCTAAATGAACAAAATCTAAATCAAACAGCAGACACAAAAATATAGTTTAAAACCATGTTAGATGCTCTTTTGCAATTAATATACAATGATATTGAAAATTTGGGAGGTTCAGGTGAGTGAAAAAGGTATAGAAAAGTGTATGGAAAAGATGCAGAATTGAGACTCAACAGGTTCTTCTAGTTCCCAGGCTGTGTTAACAAACCCTTTTCCCCAAGGGCAGCAATTAGTTGTTGGTGCGAACCAAAATCCTAGGGCTTCCTCTGGGGGCACCCAGGAAGGGGAAATTCCATCGAACATTTTCATGATGAGTGCTCACACGGATATCGCTACGAGATCTCGTGATTATGGCAGAGAAGAGTCTTCGAAAGCTAAGGAAGTTCTTGATGCTACTGAGCTGCTTCACATTACGAAGCCTACTATTGAGTCTATGCCTCGGATGCCAAAGCATCTTCTAAGCGGTCAACGATTAATCCAAATGCGAGGGCTGCCCAGAACTACTCGATTGTAGAAGATCTGGCGCAGAGTCCTTGTGCTATGTCAGCTTTAGAGGTACTCCAGTCTTGTCCGGCTCAGCGCAGTGCTTTGCTCACTGTCATTGGGGCTATTGATCCAAAAAATTCTCTTCTGATTACTTTTGATATGACTAATTTTAAGAAGAGACTTCCTCATCACATGGCTTTTCATATTAAATCGTCGTATCGGAAGTGCAATATCTTTTGAACGGTTGTTGATGAGGGTGCTTCCACATGCGTGATGTCTCTCGCATGCTGGAAGACACTTGGATCTTCCAAAGCTGTTCCATCTAGCACTGTTCTTATTGCGTTCGATGGTCATTCTCACAGACCCCATGGTATTGTCCCAGCTTTGCCCATCTGTGTTGGGGGCAAAACTGTCAATATAGAGGTTGAGGTAGTGGATGCAGCCTTGGACTACAACCTTCTGTTGGGGAGAAATTGGATTTATGAGATGGATGCCATTGCATCCTCATTATTTCGAATTGTATGTTTCCCCCACGAAGGGAGGATCGTTACAGTGGATCAACTGGACTGTCCTCCTGTAGACCTGAATGGATCTTCTGACTCATCTGTTCCAAAGTTGGATAATACTAAGGCGCTTGTTGAGAATTTAGGAGTTGGAATGTATTCTTCCTTGATGGGTACTTTCGATCTTCCTCCTCCTACAGTGCATATAAATTCTATTTCATCCTCCAAGGCTCCTCTTCGAAGAGAGTTCTTCAGAACTCATTATTTTTCGGACCCTTGGACCTTACCTTCCCCTACGGCCACATTAGTGGAAGGTCAAGTGGGTGGAATGGCATTTCCAATTTCTGCAGCTGAGATTGCATATCAGTCTATTGTTGACACTGCAGAATCCATCCCAGCTCCTCTTTCACCGGAAGAGTTGGATGGTGATGTGGCTCTAGCTTGGACGCTTAGTTCTTCTTCGGCCCAGGATTGCCTTGATACCACTCTTCCATCTGAAGAGGCCATCCTGGAAGCCATGAGTGGTATAGATAGACCGTGGGATAACTTGCATCATCGGTCTTACTTCCTACTTGACTTGAGCGAAGTTGAAACTAGTTTTCCAAGTCCTCAGTCTCCTGGTCCTGTTCACCCAGTCTTGAACCCTTTGGCACCAACACAGGTTTATGCTGAAGGGAACATGGCTGTGATCTCTCCTACTATCCCGATGAACATTTCCAGGGATCCCAATATTATCGAGAATGTCTTCATTGGAGCTGAATGTTCCTGTGAAGAGGTTCAAATTTACACCGAGCTCTTTAAAGAGTATAGGGATGTATTCGCTTGGTCTTATGAGGAAATGCCTGGTATAGACCCATCTATTGTCCAGCATGAGATCAAGACATATGAAAACGCTAAGCCGGTGAGGAAAAAACTTCATCCGGTCAATCCAAGGAAGGCAGCAGCTATCAAAGCTGAAGTTCAAAAGCTGCTTAAGGCAGGATTCATTTTCCCTGTTCCTCTGACTGAATGGGTTTCAAACCCCATTCTCGTAGATAAAAAGCAAGGAACGATTTGAGTGTGCATCGATTTCAGAGACCTAAATAAAGCATGTCCTAAAGACAATTACCCCACACCATTTATCGATCAGATCATTGATGAGTGTGCCGGTAATGAGATTTTCTCCTTCATGGACGGTTTCTCCGGATATAATAAAATTACTATCCGTCCTAAAGATCAACATAAGACTGCATTTATTTTTCCCTGGGGCATGTTTGCATACAAGAAGATGCCTTTTGGTCTTAAAAATGCTGGGGCTACCTTTCAGCGGGCCATGTCATACGCCTTCCACGACATCAAAAAGATTATCGAGGCATACTTAGATGATTTAGCTGCTCATTCTCGAAAGAGGATGGATCATCCTGGTCACCTCCGGCAAATATTTGAAAGATGTCGTTTCTATAAGATTCGATTGAATCCGAACAAGTGTGTTTTCGCGGTTACATCCGGTCGGCTATTGGGATTCATTGTGTCTAGGGAAGGGATAAGGGTAGATCCCTTCAAGGTTGAGGCAATACTTCGGTTGCCTCCCCCGTATTCCATCCGTCAGCTTCAAAGTCTTCAAGGAAAGTCTAATTTTCTTCGGAGATTTATCGTCAATTATGCTGAAATTACAAAGGGATATATGAGACTGTTGAAGAAAGGAGTTCCTTTTCTTTGGGACGACTACGCTCAATGCTCATTCGATGCTTTGAAAAAGGCATTGACCTCTGCTCCTTTACTGAGTCCACCTGATTATAGCAGAGATTTTCTTTTGTATCTGGCAGCAACAGAATCTACCATTGGTATGGTTCTGGTTCAGGAGGATGATGCTCTTGCAGAGCATGTTATTTACTACCTTAGTCGAGGACTGGTGGGACCTGAACTTCGATACACTCCGATATAAAAATTAGCTTTAGCAGCAGTTCATGCTGTGCAGCGACTCCGGCATTACATTATTCTTCGCAAAACTTATGTTTTGGCAGCTGCCAATCCATTTCAGTTTGTCCTCAGCAGGCGAGTGATTGGGGGAAAATACAATAGATGGATTGTGATTTTACAGGAATTTGATCTTGAGTTCATGTCTGCCAAATCCAAGAAATCATTAGTTTTTGCGGAATTGATCTCCGAGTTGCCCTGTGGAGAAGAGATGATCTATGATGAGTCCTTTCCAGATGAACACTTGTTTCTTATCTCTTCACAGGATCCTTGGTACGGGGATATCATTGTGTATCTCCAGACTGCGAAGTTTCCCTCTACTTTTTCGAAAGATGAGCGTCGTAAACTGCGTCACTTGGCCAAGAATTATTTGATTATTGGTGATGCTTTGTACCGTCGAGGGGTTGATTCAATCCTAAGACGTTGCTTAACTTTCGAAGAAGCTGAGGCTGTGCTTAATGATTCTCACGGTGGAGCTTGTGGGGGTCATTTATCAGGGCTTGCTACAGCCCAAAAGATTTTGCGCGCTGGCTACTTCTGGCCCCCGATTTTCAAAGATTGTATTGAATCGGTCAAGACGTGTCATCCTTGTCAAGTGTATACTCGAAAAATGCGCGCTCATCCGGGCCGCTTTTCCGTCGTTATCGTTGGACCCTGCATAAAGTGGGGTATTGATTATACTACTTGCAACCCGCCTTCGGCTAAAGGTCACAAGTACATTATTGTAGCAGTAGACTACTTTACGAAGTGGGTCGAGGCTATGCCTACTTTTGGGAATGATGGTGAGACTGCAGCTCTTTTCCTTTTCAACCAGGTTATCGCTCATTTTGGTATTCCTAGAGAGATTTTCACTGATCATGGCAGTCATTTTCAGAATAGTATGATGGCTGAGTTGGCTCTCAAATTGGGTTTCCGGCAGGAGCATTCATCTCCATATTATCCTCAGGCCAATGGGCAAGTGGAAGCCGTGAATAAATCCTTGAAGACAATTCTTCAAAGGACAACTGATAAAGCTAGATCCAACTGGCATATTATGCTATATCCTACACTTTGGGCATACAGGACGTCAGTGAAAACTGCAACTGGCTTTACTCCATTTCAGCTAGTGCACGGGGTAGAATCCGTATTTCCTATTGAATGCGAGATTCCTTCTCTTAAATTAGCTGTTGAACTTCTTCCTGACACTTCTAGTCTGGCAGAACGGCTTCTTCATCTGGAACATCTCGATGAGCAGCGTCGAGATGCCGCCATGATGAATGAAGCGCATAAAAACCGAGTAAAGGTTCAGTACGATAAGGCGGTCAAGCCTAGGGTCTTTTCGGAAGGTGACCTTGTTTTGGTCTATGCCCAAGAAAAGGATGCCCTGGGGGCAGGAAAGTTTAAGTCTATGTGGTATGGCCCCTATATCGTTAAAAAGTCCTTAAGAAAGGAGCGTATACCTTGGTTGATTTCGAAGGGAACGAGTTGCCGGAGCCCCGAAATGGGCTCTATTTGAAGAAGTATTATGCCTAGGCTTCGGCCTGGCATGTTGCTTTTGTATATAGTAGTTTTTGCTTTGTACATATCTGATTGATTTTCGATTTTTGATGAGTTGGTGATGTTTTTGATCTGCTTTGGCAGGTTGTGTTGGATGTCATGAGTCATTTTGGTTTCGCCGATGGTGCTAGTAGACACACCCGGAACTTAGCTTCCGCGGTTTGGGTGCTTCATTATCCATCCGGTCAGCTGTTAGTATCAAGAGGGGTCTGCATTGGTCCTGCTTCCAATAATATAGCAGAATACACTGCAGTTGTTCATCTACTCTCGGAGGCAATATCTTTGGGTGTTGATTCGTTGGTAGTTTTCTTGGACTCTCAGCTGGTGGTGTCGCATTTGAACAATACTTATCGGGTACGAGATCCATTTTTATTACGATTGTTCTTGAGGGTACGTTTGTTACAAAGGTCATTTCAATTTTTAACTTTCATTCATATTCCTCGAGTTGACAATTGGTTTGCTGACTCATTAGCTAATCAAGCATTAGATTGGCATATTAATCATTCCATACAATAAATTTTAATCATCAAAAAACATCATACATTTGATACATTTATCACATCACATCAAATATCGCTGTATATATATCATCGGAGTGTTCAAAAACTTTACAAAATTTGGATCCATAATGTCGTACAAAACTTGGGCTTATGCCCCATCATGTTTAGTCTCAAAAAATAATATACAGTCATCTAATACATAATATCTGTCTACTCCTGAGGTCCCTTCCCAGAAGTCGTGTTCCTATAGAACGTGACTGCGGTGGCAACTTGGCGGAATAATCTAACCCAGTCTCGGGGTACTCCTACCACCCGTCTCTGGATGGCTTCCGGCAGGTCCTCCACGGCAGCCATAGGTATTTGGCGGGTTAGTCCCTCCAAGTTTCTCTGCATGGCCTGGAGAGTCCTGTCTGAATCCACTGTCTCTACTTCACCCCTGCGATGCTTGTGGCGCGGAAGACCCTCAGGTCCAACTGGTCCAACATCTGAATCATGATCATTTTAAATTGTCAGTCATTATGAATCCAATCAAAAAACATGTTTTTTTTTTCATTTCTTCATACATATTTGAAAAAATCCAAAAAAAAATTATATAAGTCAAAAAATTTTGCAAACTTACCGACTGTGCCCCATACTGTGCCTGGTGGAAGAACTAGATTTGGATCTCCACGAAAGTCCATCCTGGCATAGGGATAGTCGTCCACTACGATGATTTGTTCTCCCCACCAAAGGAAGAACTCATCGTCCCATGTGGTCCGGGGTACTTCACTACCCCCCAATCTCTTCATCATGTCCACCCAATGGGCAATTCTTGGGTCCCGTGGGCTACTGATGGTCGAGATAACTCTGGGTCTCAATGCTGGTATCTTCTCAAAGAAGAATGCTGTCAAAATTGTACCGTAGACAAAGTGTTTGGTCTTTGCTTGGCGGATTGAGGTCAACTGTTGCTTCATGTTCAGTAATAGGGCTGTGCACCAATCATACACATGAGTCAAACATTCTACTACTATGCTCATTTGTGTCCTGAACACCTGATGTAGGGAGGCAGATCCTGCCACTCTGCTGATGGTGAAAAGGAGGATTTTCATGTGAAAATCCTGTAAATCTTTAATTTCAATCTGAGTTCCAACCTTTTTGGAACCCTCTACGCAATACACGTGGACATAGTCTTCCACGGTTAACCCTCCCAGGGGCTTTCCGTGCAAGTCTACTGGTTCTCCCCTCCGAGAAAGTCCAGTGATGAAATATATGTCTTCCACTTCAATGCGTACTGGCATCTGATCAATAATGAAGCAATCCTGATCTGGTTCCCAGTAATTCACGAGCATTTCTAGTAACCGAACATTGCTTTTCATATTTGGCATTTTGAAGAATTTGAACAATCCGCAATTCCGAAGGATATTTTGCGCTGCTCGATCTTGCATGACCTCTTGATCAATTGCACTATGCTCATGTTCTCTCCATGAGATTGTCATCCTGTCAAATTTCATTCAATCATGCATTAGCCACGCTTTTTTAGTTTCGGACCTACGCATACGCGACTTTTTCTTTGCACAGTGGAGTATATACGCGACTTGCCTGTTATGAACCCGCGTATGCGCAAGTCTGCATTTTTTAGCAAGGGTTTTAAAGGTAAAATTCACTTAATTTTAATTTCTAAACGGACAAAATGATTTGCAAGGATGATTGAGGAGCCTACCTGAAATTTCGGTGCGTTTCGACAGTCGGTTGTTCCTGATTTGACGAAAGAATTTTTTTTGCTCCAGAGCACTTTTTCCAAATCAGCAATGCAATAATGAACCAAATATGAGGTAATTTGTCTATTTATGGCTAAAAAGTTGAAAATTTTCGCAAAAATTCCTTATGCTTATTTTTTCAATCTATCTTAAGCTGCATAACCCGGATGCTTGGAAGTGCCCAGTTTGGTATGTTTTCAGGTACATTTTGACGATTTTGAGATTTTTCCCGGTTTTTGATCTATGATTACCGACTCGTCACGGCAGGTATATGATCTTCACTGGCATATAGGTTAGGGAAATCACTTTCCGTTGCATCTTGCATACTAGCCTCCATACTGATCACTTGCCTTAGGGTCGATCCCATCAGGTCATGAGTATTACACCCATTTCACTCGCCGATTATTTAATCATGACTTGATGGTAGAGCCTTCCTTTACATGGGCTTCCTAGTTAGTTCCTTGCTATCACTTGTTTCCCATGCTGCGTTTTATGTAGGCTCGGGAGTCCTCTTTAGTCCCACCATGTCTTATGTGTTGAAGCTTCATTCTTCTTCTTCATCACTATCATTTTTTTGGCTTTTACCCTAGAGGCTCCCTGGTGTCGTTAAGTTGTATTACTGCATTGCATATTGGCTACTTGTTTATCCTGGCCTTTAGCCGGCTTCATTTGGACTCGATGTTTAAGCCAAATTTTGACCTTGACTCTCTGTACAAGTTAACCATTGCATGCACTTAGCTATCACGACTTGACACCTTTTACCCATGGATGGAACGTTCCTCCGAGTATCGCTTACCAGTTTTCGCCACCTTGCATTGAGCATAGGATTGTTCCAATCCCAGGAACTAGTGCATCCGATTTTTTGATACTCGTTCTATCCATTGTACCATAGCATTCTTTTATTCTTTTTCAGGCTTATTATATGAAAAAGACAAAAAAATCAAATATAACAAAAAGAGTGGGAACGGGATGTATCTTCGTTGTTTTGATGGCAGTACAGAGTCAGTTTGTCGCCCTTGAACAAAGCACATATATTTATATATATCTCCTACATTTGTGATGGTTTTAGTTTTGACCTAGGTTCAGCCTTTACCATGTTTCACTTGTCAGTTCTCCCCCGGTTGGTTATCTCTTCCAATCATATGGAGAGTTTTTTTTGCCTCCTACATGACAGACTTATATAGTGTCACTTTTACTGCCATGGTCATCATGAGTCGTGCTTTTGTTCAAGGGAAGTCTAACCAGAGTCGGCCATTCTGCGGTGTCTCTTGACTCATTATTCAGTCGGCCTTCCCGGTCTTGTCAATATCATGTTCTATCACATCAGATGTTTTTGTCTTCTGCTCGTGCTGGTTTGAGAAGGTCTCCATTGACTTCTTGCCAGTGGGTTTGTCTCTTATCGACTACGACACATTGCTCTGAGAGCAAACCTAGAGCCGCACCCTGGGCCTATTTCCATCATTGATAGGTGACCTTGTGCTCAGCATTTGATCATCATCATGGGTCTTTGACTGAGTGGTTTCCCCCGTGTTCGACGTCAGCACACATTATCACACTTGGGATTCATGCAGTACCTTTATTTCCATTTGACCCTATCGGTGGATTTCTCGCCTCTGTGTCAGATTTCATTATTGGTTGGTTTAGAGGGTTTCTTCCGTGCGCTAGCTTCATCTTGTGCATGTCGGAAACGTACTACGGTTTTGGTTCCATCACTCTACTTCGTCCGATTCCTTCCAAATATTGGCCTACGGGTTACACTCGCACTGGACTGATGTGGGATGCCTTAATGCCTTCCTTCCAGCAGATCTTTTCCCGTCGACTCCGACTCATTTCTTTGGGAATAAGGTCTAGAGTCTTTTTGTCGATACCTTAGGGTTTGCAGTCATCAGTGGCAGACTCTTCGCTATCGACAGTGGGGATTCATCATTGCCTCCTGATTGGTAGATTCTTTCAAGTGTTCGACTTCAACTCATTCATTCGCACTTGTCAGATTGTACTAGGGCACCTTGACGCTCATTTTCATTATTGGTGGGTTGTCTCGCGTTGGTTAACGGTATACATCATTGACCGGTAATCCAACGATTTCTCACATGGTCGACTTCAGCTCATTTTTTCCCATTGTGTAGAATTGTGCCATAGTGATCGGTGAAGACCTCGGGTTGCATCAGCATTTTTTGGTTCACTTTTGACAGTCCATTCAGTTTCTGCCAGTGATGCCGTCCACCCTTATATGTTGCAGTTCAGTACAGCAGCATCCTATATGTTGGCTCCCGAGTTGCGTGATTGTACCGTTTGTTCCACCTCTTATGATTCGGTACTTGGAGATTCAGTTACTTATTTGATCAAACATCCAGTTGCACCATCCTTGATCAGCTTTCTATATGTGATACTTGGACATTGATTCAGACTTGTATTTCCGGGCCATGCTCAGATGATTCATTATGTACTTTCAGTTCAGCTATACTTGTATACATGTTGGATCTATTCAGTACTTTCTATATGATGTATTTTTGACTGAGCATGGGTATGCCCACCTCAACATGAGTTGACTCTCTGCTTTCTTTCATTGGTTTTTGGCAGGCTGAAATCTGGTGAAGTCCTCTCTTGTCCTTACGAAGTTCTTTCTATGTGCATAATACATTTCGGCCATCATGTACCCCTTCTGACCTCATATATTAGGGGGCATCTGTTATAGCATCATTTCTCACCTTCATATGATTCATGATTGCTTTTATGGTTTTGGGCACCCATTCCTACAGACTTGGACAAATTCACTTAAAAACAGTGTAAAAATCCCCATACGCGACTATGCCCATACTTTTCCGCGTGTATACGCGAGTCCAGCTAGACTTTTCCGCGTATGCCATTAAAATGATTAAAAAATATATAATTATTCCCTATTTTCAGGCTGGGTTGATGGTTACTCAGGTAGTTCAACCACCCCAGCACGTGGCCAACTGTTTCCAACTGCTGAAACTACTTGGAGAGAGTATAAAAACCCCTCATGTGTATGGCCTAAGGGAGAGAGAGAATTATTGATATTATACTCTGTTGGTATTCCCTATCCAAGTCTGATTCCTCGTGCCTCCTGCACCCCAGTTCATTACAGGAAACCCTTGTTTCCTTGAGATGCTCATCTCCCTATATGTCATCTCGTATGCACCAGTTTGGAAGGAGTCTTAGCGAGGCAAGGGCGGGACGAATCCGGAGGACGGTCTGCTCGAAGATCGTGGAAGGATTTAGGTGATCTCTCCACTCGTTACTTTTGTACATACTATTTATAATACAGAAGTACCATGTTGTTCCAGAAATAAACGTGTTAGTGTATGCTTACATATATGAGAATATTTGTTATTTAAGCATTCATTATGATCTATTTAATGTTTTATATGGATTTCACTAACATTTAGAGTAGATATATGCTGTACAACCAGTTCTTCGTGCTTGTTTCTTCTTGTCTTTCAGGTTAAGAAGGAAGGACGGTTGCTGGGGGTTTGGACCCCGCGGGATCTGCTTCAACCGTAAGACCTACGGGTAACTTCCTCGATCTACTCTATTTAGTTTTTCTTGAACATGCATGGTTGTGTGAGTCCTTCTTAAGTAGCATGCCCCTGCTCTGTGGAGGTTGTAACCCAACGAACATCTAGGGTGATATTCCCCGAAACACCCCCACACTTCCCATTGCATCCTTGCAGTGGAAAAACTTCGTGAGGTATTTTGGTATATTGTCGCCTTTCTCCATTTTTATTTTTCTGAGCTTGTCTTTAAGTGCCAACTTCCTCTGGTCACTTCTGATTTGGAACAAGTCTTTCAAAGCCTTTCACATTAAGAATGGAGTGGCTTTACTGTGAAGGCTGGACACAATGTGGTCCTTCACACCTTCCAACAGAATCCTTCGACACTTTGCTACCCTTCTTTTGCCATGCGTCAAGTGCAGTTGCATCGCTAGATCCCGACTTAGGAACATCGCTATCGATGAACTCCTTCAGCCCATTATCATCCAGCACCGCCTCCATCCTGTCCTTCCATGCTATGTAATTTGAGCTAACATCAAGGGCATACTCCAATCGCAATCCGTTGAGAGACATTTCAATGAATGCTCAACTTCGACACCAAGAAAACACTGCAGCAAATTCGAATTCCACCAGCACAAAACTCAACCACTTCAATAATTGCAATCTCCTCCAATGATCAACTGCTCTGATACCATGTATAAATTATATAATTTATGTGTTATATGTCCAATATTCTCCTAATCTCACACTATTTTAACTTCAATAAAAATACAGAATCTATTCCACCATTGATCATTTGCAGAAATTAAATCAAGATTGCAATGCACACATGAAACAATAAAAATTCACACACATTAACAAAGTTGTTTAATGGGAAAGCCTAAAGCTGAAAACCCCAAATATCTGTATACAATATATGTCATATAGATCATGTAACAATCCTCATACAAAGTTGATCATATCAAGCTCTCAGTACAATACAATCGCTACACACTAATCAGGCCTGATTTTGCAAATCCATGCACCAATCTTTGCCACCTGCTAGCATGACTCTACTACGCAATCCCTACTAAATAATGGCTCTGAATGAGTTCAAATTACTCCAGCCTTGCTCACGCAATCCTCATTGGCATCTCCACTAAGTGTGGATGCAATCAATGCATCACTATAGTCACAACTGATAGTCACACTTGCTCTTTCACCTATCTCTCCACTGGTCTCCACTGAAACTGCCATGCACTGTAGTTAACTGATGTATTTTTTAGTTGATTAATGAGTTATTATTTAGTGAATTAATTAACTAATTAATTCACTCCACTCTCACTAGTGTATCAATCAGTTAGACTAGATAAAACTAGCTCAACTGAGTCTAACTAAGTTAAACTAAATACAACTCCACCAACTACTTCTCTAACTCCACCAAACTCTATCACATGAGTTCTAACTAAATTCCTCCATCATGGAAAATTTTAGGGGCTAATATTTGCAGGTGGGCTAATTTTCCATGGTTTTTCCAAAAAAAAGATTCGTCAATTTCCATTTTTTTATAAAACTGATTCGCCCAAATTTTACAATATAAAATTATTTTACATTAAAAATCGCCAAAATTATATATAAAATATATATAATATCATTATAAATTTGAATAATTTTACAAATACATCAATAAACATTTTATAGTTTGCATATTAGGGACTAGTGAGATTTGCCAATTTTTTAAACTTCAAGATAATTTTCCATCCTTAAAATTATCCCTGTCCTCCATGAAATAGCTCCAGTAAACCCTCAGGAATAGTGTAATTCCTTCTGTCAGCTGTTGTGCCACATCTGTGCACTTAACTGAAGTGCTCCAAGAGAATAAGATAATGTTTAGAGTCCAAATATTATTAAGAGCTAATAATATTCGACATATCAATTTTTAGATTGGCAATCTAAAAATAGACTCCGCCCAATATGTCTAAAAATAGAAGTCCATCTATTTTTCCAACTTGACCAACGATCCAAAAATATCATCCTGCAACTCATAGAATATGATCGACATGTCTAAAAATAGACATATATAGTCTAAAAATAGACTTTGCGCCAAAAATAGCCTGCGGGCCCACTTAGTGAAGGCGACTCTTTTCACTAAGCTCATCATCTTGTTGAATCTCAACATTTCATTATGGCGCACCGCGAACGTGCTGTTTCGCAAAAAAAAAAAATCCATTTTAGAAAAAAACCCTACATTCTTTTTTTTTATGTCCTTTCTTCTCCCTCTTTCTGTGATTTCAGAATTAGGGCTTTTCAATTTAGATTTATAGGGTTTGTATTGCTAAATATAGGCCTAAGCCATCCAACCCACAGGATGGCTTGCATAGTCAGATCCCAATCCATGTCAGCCCTTGCGTGAATTAAAAAAAACAGATTTTTTTTCATTGGTGCTCTTAGCGTAACCTAGCGCACCAGTGCGCTATGTTATCTTAGCGCGCCGCGAAAGTACTATGATAAAAAATTTAAAAAACAAATTTTTTTTTCTCAGTGTACCATATGTAAACTATGGCACAGGTGCGCTATTTCATTATGGCGCAACGCAAACGTGCTATTTCGCAAAAAAAAAAAAATCCATTTTAGAAACAAACCCTACATTATTTTTGTTTCTTCCCTTTCTTCTCCCTCTTTCTGTGATTTTAGAATTAGATATTTTCAATATTCATTTATAGGGTTTGTATTGATAAATATAGGCCTAAGACATACAACCCATGGCATAACTTGCATAGTCGGATCCCAATCCATGTCGGCCCTTGAGTGAATTTAAAAAAAAAAAAGATTTTTTTTTCATCAGTGCGCCCGGTGTAACCTAGTGCACCAGTGCGCTGTATTATCCCAGCGCACTATGAAAGTACTATGATAAAAAATTAAAAAACAAAATATTTTTTTCTCAGTGCACCATATGTAAAATATGCCACCAATGCGCTATTTCATTATGGCGCACCACGAATGTGCTATTTCGCAAAAAAAAAAAAAAAAAAAAAAAAAAATCCATTTTAGAAACAAACCCTACATTCTTTTTGTTTCTGCCATTTCTTCTCCCTCTTTCTGTGATTTCAGAATTAGTGCTTTCATTTTATATTTAAAGGGTTTGTATTGCTAAATATAGGTCTAAGAAATCTAACCCACGAGACGACTTGCGTAGTCGGATCCCAATCCATGTTGGCCCTTGCGTGAATTAAAAAAAAAAATTAGATTTTTTTCATCAGTGCGCCTGGTCTAAACTAGCGCATCGGTGCACTGTATTGTACAAGCGCATCACGAAAGTACTGTGATAAAAAATTAAAAAACAATTTTTTTTTATCAGTGCGCCATATGTAAAATATGGCACCGTTTTATGCTACAAAAACTGACACTCGACGATATTTATTATTTTCTCTATTTTAATCGGTGCAGTGGTTAACATGTAACGCACTAGTGCTCATTGTTGAAATAGAGCACCGTATGGTCTATTATACTATTTGTGCGGTGCGTTTATAGTACCTCCATGCACCAGCATTGGTGCATACCAAATGAATGGCACACCAGTTTCTTGAGAATTTTTTTTTACCTAAAAATTTGACAATTTATTTATAAATATATTAATGAATGATATGGTATAGGTTTCAGATTGATAAAGAAATGACTGAAAAGAGATCAAGTAACAATAATACTGATAACGCATCAAGAAAAGAAAAAAAGGCATGTTATTTGTAAATTCTTTACAAAAAATATTATTTTTGAACTATATGTAAGTTTAACTAATAAGTATTGTGTATTGTGTATCATGTAGAGCCACAAAATGACGAAGCTCGATAAGATTATTTCTAATCTAGGACCAGGAGAGCATAAAAGCTTGATGGAAAAATTGCGAAAGGATGAATCAGGTGAATGAAAAAATACTATCGATCCAATATGAGTTTCGTTTTTTTAATTTTCATTAATAATATACTTAAAATTATTAGATAACATGTGGCAAACAATCTATTAATTCACATATGTTTAATGTTCTACAAGGACCAACAACTCAGAAAATGAATGTTGTTCTAAGAAAATAAAAAAAATAGAACATGCAAATGAAAATGAATTGCTCCTTCGCTCATCCGGAGTGGTGTTGGAGGTTAACGAAAGGGGGAAAAACTTTTACAAAAGCTTGAGGGATCTAGTGGAATGAATGTATAGACATTATTTCCACTTACAATACAAAAACCAATCCAATGATTCCAAGAACCAAATTTTATCTAAACTACAGGAAGGGTTTCCAGGGAATTGGTCAATGAGACATGTCAAAAATTTTAATTGAAAAAATGTACCACAACAAAAAAGAAGGAATGAAAAAGTAATATTACTTTAAATGTTTCTCTAGAACTATTTATAAATATTAATTTTGTTATATTTTATTTTCATATATCAATATAAAAATTAAAGTGTATTGTCATGTTACATTTTCAGGAAGGTTATGAAAATCTCAAAAGATGAAAAAGTTGGTATCAGAAATATGCTAGTAGGAATGTTTAAAAAGGTGTACAAGGAGATGGTCAAAGAAATGGACAAAATTGCATCATAGGAAGAGCCATCTCAACAACAACGTGCTTCAAATGTAATATGTAATCATTGAATTTTTTGATCATAGGTACAATAAATAAACAATTTAGCATTAAATATTAATTTTCAATTATTTTCTTGCAAAAAAGAAAAGAAAATGAAACCCATTCAACACATAAAACAAGACGACAAGGCAGAAAAGGGTTGATATCTAAGTTTGTGAGTAATTATTACTTCCTTATAACAACTCACCTAGATTTATTTTTTGTATTTTTTATGATTTTTTACAAAATCATCATTAAATGTCTTCAAATAGGTGCTAACATACAAAGAAGAACCATCAGAGGAATTGATTGAAATTGGGTTAAATACAGGTTGTAAGTATATGTTGGCATATCAAAAATTAATTTTGGAATTTGTAAGCATCTATCGATCTTGTTTTACTTAGCTCCATATATAATTAATAGAACAAAAAAATCTTTTATATTAAATATATGATATGTTATGGGGTATAAAACTTGCAGGAAACAAAGTATGGAACCGCGCCAACAGATGAAATCTTGAAAGATGGCATGTTACATGCTTTTGAAAGAATGTGTATAGTTTATGAGTCAATTGTTGCAATGGTACGTCATTTATTTTCGATTTACATTGATGTATATTATTTAATATTGAAATCTTCACTATTCTCACCAATGTATATACACTCATTACAGTTTATTTTTATGTTTGTAGATGGAAGGTGAAGAAGAAGAAAAAAATTAACACCATGAACAAAACATTCCTGAAATAACCCAAGTCATGGAAGCAGCTCTAGCAGTGACAACAGTTCAAGCGAAGAATGATGATCACTATGTTTGGATATCAAAGCAAGGCGTTGTATTTTTTGAAATATTGTCTTGTGAAATCATACATTTTTTTAATGTAATGGACATAGTGTCCCAATTAAAAGACAAAGGGAATCATACCAATAACTGTCCCATTTTGTATGACAAAGACTATCTTATATATATGTATATATATGTTTTAATTTATTCTATTGCATTCTTCATTGTCGCTGTGAAATCTAACACGACTAATTAAATTTATGGATGATTACGTATTATAATGAAGAGATGTGAAATTTGATGATATGATATAACATATTAATCCAAACATCACATTCAAATGCATTAATAAAAATTTAATTAACATGAATACTATTATAAGATGTGTCGACTTTTGATGAATAATGAATTTAAAAAATCACAATAATTTCACTGTCACAGGTCGACGTTTCTAAAAAATACAAAATGAAAACCGGTGTGTATTAGTTATTTTACACCTGTGTGTTTGTATTATGAAGCACACCAGTGCGTTTCTACGGCCTATGGGCACCGTACAAATACCAAAACCAATTCAAAATATCGGTTCGCTTGTGCGATACTATACACCGGTGCGTTTATGTGGAATTACGCACCAGTGCATTTGTACGACATCTAGGCACCACACAAATACCGATACCAATTATAATTCTCAGTGCATTTGTGTGATACTTCGCACCGGTGTGTTTATGTGTATCTACGCACTGGTGCATTTGTACGACCTATGGGAACTGTGCAAATACCGATACCAATTATAAATCTCAGTGCATTTGTGTGATACTATGCATCGGTGAGTTTCTATAAGTCTATGCACCGGTGCATTGAGAAGACCAATGGGCACTACACAAATCCCAAGACCAATTAGAACGGCCCTGTGTGTTGTATCACCAACACTGCACCCGGTGCAGTTTTATACCTTGATGGACCGGTGCATTCTCCTTCGACTGGCCTAGGCCACCTTCTAGATGTACGCACCGGTGCGTTCAAGCCCGAGTGGCACACCGAATGAAAAAAAACATCCGTAATAACCTCCAGCCGCCCATTTTTTTTAGTTGTGTTGAATTTCCATTAAAAGCTCCGCCAAAACCTCCGTAACCATAAACAGATTCTATAGCAACTATTTTTTTGACAATTTTGGCCAATTTTATAACACTAAAAACCTCCTTTATAACCTCTGCTAGAGGGTCTTTTCCTTGTCGTGAGATCAGGTAAGTTCAACGATGCTAAGAAAGGTAACTGTGTGTTGAGCGCCATTGTAGACTGTGAAAACACAGGGTTCTAGTTAGGAATGGGTTTTTTCTGTGACATACCCGACTGTGTGTTCTGTTGGCTCCCCAAATGGGTAGCACTCCTCTGCCCCCTAGCGGTTGTCGAAGGAGTGGTGTGTGGTGACCCTGTGGGGGTTTCCACTAGTGTGGCATTGGGTGACCCTTGGGGGTTCCCAACTAAAGATGCCCCGATAAAGGATGAAATGATAAGGGTGTTAGTGTTCCGTCTTTGAAGCCTAAATGGAGAAATACCTGGAACTCTTCCCGCTAATGGGGGAGGTCAAAAAGACGTCTAGATCGATGAGGTCCCGTTGGGTCTATTATGGTGTCGACTAGGTATGGTTTTAGAAATATTATTCAGTTCTATGAGAGGAGAGAGATTATATATCAAATAAAAAAAATTGACCACATACATAAAACAAATGGAAACAAAATGTTAATTTCCCTCTAGATAAGTTCTATGTGATCAATCAATCAAAAATGGTTTTGGTTGATTTTGTGCGTGGTACTCAAAATCCTAAAGACCTAAATGTCCTCACACTCTCAATTGTAATTGGGCCTTGCGAAGATATTTTCTGGTGGGTATTAGGGTTAATGTCCCAAAAGAACTCACGATGCCTCCCAGCAGCCAAAGAATCAACCAAGGTAATGGGTAGAGGATCTAGTGTTGCCTGCACCGTCACCTATAGGGGAGGATGCCCTAGATTTTGCCACTAAGTACTATCATCCCACATGAGCGCTTAAGTCTTGAGCTTCTTGGTAAATCAATTACAAGTACTGAGCATTAAATGGGTCAGGTAGCCCTAAATAATATCGCACGCATTGGGCCTAAGATTAACCCCCTATGAGTCAGGTCTATGTGGCGCTCGAGTTTTATTTTTTATCAGTGGATAAACGGGTTTAAAGCTCCCTATAAAGTAAACTTCTATGTTCCAAGATGTAAATTAACCATGGAGGCTTATTGGATGTCTACCCCCATGGTCCTAACATGAACTATTAATTATCTTATGGCCCCTATGGGGAGATTTAATGAGTTCACTTATGGTTAGTTTTAAGATGGCTTACTTTGCTTATGGTGTGGCAGTGTGTGAGCGAAAGTGAACAATCACACAGTTTCTAAGATGTGGATATGTAGTGATCCTTTACACATCCTCCTATTAAGTTATGTTTTTATTGTTCTTTGAGATAATAAAATGATATGCAAATAGTGGGCCACTTACAATTTTGCCTAATTAAAGTATAAGTTTGACTAAAGGGAGATGGAAAATTATCAAAAGAGAGCATTCATATGCATGCCTAGGGTCACCAAAAGGTGCAAGGGCAGCACAGATTACTTTCTTCTCTAAGATAATTTAGTCCTGGTCCCAATTCCTAGTGCAAAAATTTAAACTAAAATTAATGATAAACCTAGGAAAAAATTAATGGAAACTAGCTAAAGCATATGTTGATATGGGTCACTTACTCCTACTAATTACCTATGTGTTTTGGTGTCTATTTTCAAAAAATGGGTTAATTCATATTGCAAGGGTGGATTTTCGCCATTTAATTGCCCCCTACTTAAATGGCGAAAACCAAAAGGATATTCTAAACAGTCATGGGACACCAAACATAGTGCTGGCATTTTTTCTCTAGGCTGCCAATCACTTTACAATTGTGAAAACTGAAGAAACCACTGAAAAATATGCTCTTCTATTTCCTTGTGGAAACTTCAGACATAGACACGCAACATTGTGTGCAGGTCAGAGCTCAACTCATGTAGACTGCCACGTCTATTTGAGTAAACTACCCACAGTTTTCCTGCAAAGAAAATTTCCAGAGCTCCTGGACTATAATTATTCATAGTAGGTGAATGAAGAGGGAAGAGCAGAAGGAGATTTGTCTCAGCAACAATCCAGAGCATAGAGAGGTCCCTGCAAGAGCACAACCACTAAACTAAAGGGTAAAGCCAGTGGAGTCGCCAATCCTGTAGTGGTGGTTTTGGTGCACAAGTGTACCAAACACACTGGTGCTTGGTAGGAATGGTTGTAACCTACAAGCTATGGTCACAGGAAGAAAATATGGTTAGCAGGTTAGTTAACACATGATAATATATATAAAACACACTAAATTATGTAATGTAGTATGCTACATATAAGAAGAAGGAAAACAACTAAACTAAAAAAAAGCACAAGCGCCAATGAGACAATAATACAAATGGTGGAATAAAATCCCCTCTTATTGACTGCTATTAGCAAGAAAGTTAGGACGTTACTCACTTTCCAAAGGATCCTTAGAACTATGGAGTTCTAAGACCCAGTGCAAGGAGGTTTTTACCCTTGAGCTGCTTCTACACGACCTCTCTCTTCTCCTAAGGGATTGAAGTTGTTGGGTGGCCAACAACCGAATCCTCTAACTCTATTTTTGCTCCGGATCACACATTGCCGGTTTGCTCATGGGAAACTTGGCCAGCATAACAATGTGTTCTCATTTTTTTCTTATCATGGTGGAAATTTATAGGAAAATTCAAATCCTTCTACCCTCTCTTGGTACACTTTTGGATGGTGACCCAAGAGAGAGGTTGATTCCTTTGTGTGCTTTCTTGATTCCTTTGTGTGCTCACTTGAGGTCCCAAGGTGGCTCTAGGCGGCTGTCCTTGGGCGGCCTCAAGTGGAGAATATTCTCCTGAAGTGTGTCAAGTGGTCTCAAATGGTGACTTCCGCCACTCCCAGGACCATGCGAATTTTTGAGGGAAAGCCACACAGACCAGTGCGCTTATCGAAAAAAAATGTGTGCAAGGCACATTTTTCCTATGCCTCTGGTGCACAATTTGACATTTTGCCTCTTGACCTTAGATATTTTTAAACTTTTCAGATTCTCAAATGTTTCTCAGCCCTATAAATCCTTCTACTTGAAATTTATTAATGTCATTTTTCTTGTTTGATTTTCCAATGATAACAATATGTACATGTGTCGGTTAGTCAAGCATGGTATTAATTTGATGATTATGTTATATTTCATTGATGAATATGTCAACTTGTAGTTAGCTCAATGACTATGTTATGCGATGTTGATGAGCATGTTACATGTTAATTTATTGTTGGGGTATGCTAGTTAGCTTGATGATTAAGTTGCATGTTGTTGATGAGCATGATATATAGCTTGTTGTTGGTATATGATAGTAACTTGATGATTATGGTTATTTCATTAAGATCTTGATGTTATATGTATCATATTTCCTTGGATTGGCTTATGTAGATGGTTAGGTTTATTACGTTCCTGTAAGAATTGATATAATTGTGATACTATATTGTAATAATTTAGGTTGACTGTGCATATGTTATTTTTATGTATGAATGACAATTGGTTATGAGTTTATGATGTGAACATGTTACTTGCTTATTTTTATGGATATCTTGATATTATTTATGTTTAGTTGAGATGTTGTGAAGTTATATTGTGCTAATCTGGATTGATTATGCACATAAGATAGCCTCCTGTAAGATACATTGAGGTATGAGTTTGCTTATGTTGTATACTTGGTGCTTGATTGTTTTTAGTGTTTGATTATGTCATCTAGTTGATCTATTTAGCATGGTATGTTTGCAAGTTTTTTGAATATTTGATTAATTGCACGATATGATTTTGTATCTATAAGATTGTATGAAGGAATGCTATTTATTTAATATAGTTGTGCTAACACATATGTGCTGAGATAGTTGGTATATACTTGAGTGTAAGTAGGTGATAGTTGTATCATTATGTATTATGAAGGATGAATGTGCGTTGATTCTTGGTTATGAAATCGTTATTAGTCTGGGTAAAAGTTGATTTTGAATTGATAGATATATTGTCTTGATGTTTGGTATATATGGTTGACATGTGTGTTCAGTTACAGGTCAGCATTCTTGGAACAACAAGGTAAGGTAAATAGAATGTTGTATGTTTATTTATGCACCGACAATTATGCGTTTATAGCAGTATGATGCTGGGATTAAATGGCAAGAGAGAATTTTATGAAATATTGAAGAATGCTCAAGTTGAGATTTCCTTGGGAACCATGGGGATTAATTCATGGTGTTTGTTGATATCCTTGTGCTTTTGGTCTTTTGGGATTTGGTTGTGCTTTATTTTCGGTTTTTATTATGTTTGGTGCAAGGCCTTGCCACTTTGTTGCGATGTCGTATTGCTTTTGGTTTTCATGGTTTTCTTCTTTTTTGTTTCTTATTCTTGCCTTTTTTTTACAGTCTTGGGGATCCATTTGGAAAGAGTAAAATTGATGGAACTCTGGGAGAGCTTTGTGGTACCCAACAAGTAATGAAGGAATTGAATGAATATATGTGCATGAGTAAGTGCAGTAGAAGCTAAGAGTATGAAAATTGATTGGACTAGTTGGGTCCATTATGGTAAATGGATGGTGGAAATACAGAGATGATAAAGGAAACATAAAAGGTAAAATGAATGAGGTGTTAGATTCCTTGGCTATGTTGGGAACTGTTGTTCTCAACGTTGTGCATTTTGTGCACAAATAAGGAATTTATCTTAACCTAGACCTTATGATATCTAGAAATGGTGTTCTAATCATGATTTTGTTGATGTTTATATATGTATACATGTATGTGAGTATGTATGTCCTTTTTTGACAGGATCACGATTTTTTTATGATATATATATATATATATATTTAGCACAAAACTCTATGACACGATTTTCAAGATCATTCTTGTGGAGGAATGATTGCTTATGTAGGTGAATGGCATGAAGAGGTTCTTGGTTATGAGGAATCAAGTGGTAGAGTAGCCTCGATAGATCTATGAGGTCAGTATCATGTGGATATTATTTTATGTTATATTCTTGTATTATTCCTATATTTATGTTATGGATGGGTAATCCTGAGGGGTACATCAACGAAGTGAAAGTAGTGTGATCTGTGGTATGCTATAATAAGCACGGATAGTGGAAAGACACTAGAAGAAAAATTGCTTGTGGGGTAAATGTGTGTTCTATGGATGTATATGGTTATTGTTATGTATATGTTGTGCATGTTGTATATTCAGTAATTGTACCTATGGTGATGTGTAATGTTGCATATGTAGTATTGTGTACATATGATGTTGTGTGCTTGTTGTATATATGATGTTACATATGCAATTCCAGGTATAGATGGTGTTATGTACATGTTGGATAGGTGGTATGGTGTGCATATGGTGTTGTGCACATGTTGGATATGTAGTGATGTGTATGTATGGTGCTATGTACATGTTCATATGCAATGTTATGTACAAATGTTGTTGTGTTTTTTATATACATATGGTGCCATGTGAATTTGGTGTTGTGTGCATGATTGTACACATGGTGTTGTGTACAGGTTTTACATGTGGTGTTGTGTGTTGGCGATGTTGTGTACATGTCGTGCATGTTGTTCTATGTAGATATGGTTTCATGTACATGTCGCTCATGTGGTGATGTGTACATGTGGTATTGTATACACATTTTACAGGTGGTGTGGTGTACATTAGCGTTGTGTACACATTGTGCAGTTGGTGTCGTGTACATGTGATGTTGTACACACGTTGTGCAGGTAGTGTGTGTATATGGTGGTACTATGTACATGTTGTGCATATGGTATTGGTATACATGTGGTATTTTGTGCCTGTCATACATATTTTGTTGTGGGCATGCGGTACTATGCATGTGCATGGTGTAGTTATGGTATCGTGACATATTTATTTGTTGTGTTGTACTCTATATATGTATATGTATTTTTTTGTGTTGTACAACGGATGTGGGTGTATGTATTGTGTGGTGTTGCATGCCTTGTGTGGATGTACATGTTGAACATTGTGTCTCGGTTCTTTCCGAGTGTGGCAACTGATCAGGTATGTGTATAGAAAGAACAAAGGTAGAAGTAAGGACCGATGAAGGATAAGTATCGATATTTTATTATGCATGTGATATGTGATTCTGACTTAAGATGGTTACATGTGATTTATGATGATTGCATGTGATTTATGATTTTTATATATGATGGTTGCATTTTGAGCTAACCAGATATGATATGTTTATACATGATGATTTGATCAAACAACTGGTTTGACTTGTGTGACGGGAAGTGTACCTTATTGACGAGAAACCAATGAGGTATGATGTGAATTTTTTTCAATTTTTTTTTAATGTAATGGCAGTTATGTGCTTGGTACAGGAAGCACATAAATCCCCGGTTAGGTGGTTGAATCCTATTGCAAGAACTAGTAGCGTCAACAAAAGGAATTGAAACATGCAACATATAATTTTGGTAAATCACTTCAGGTGCAGGGCCATTGTGGGACACCGATGCCCAATAGTGTCCACTGATTTCCATGAGCATGATATGATTGATATGATGGTTTTGAGGCAGGTATATGCCTTGTTTTTTCTAAATTTCGATGCGAGGAATCCTTGCCAAGGGATGGACTTCTCGGGATGGGGATGCCAGCAGAACTTGGAAGGTGAGTGACTGCATGAAAGGGGTGACCGGATTTCTCGAGGGACAGTGTAACAAAGAAGGGAAGGTCGGGATGGATTTTCTTTGGTCATTATCATTGCTGGATGGAATCAAATGCACATTGCCAGTGTGCCCTGGAACAATGAGCTCGTAATTTTTCACTAAGTGGACAAGTGGCGCAGGATTGTAGCACTAAACATTGGATGCAGATTTGAATTTGATAGTGGATTATAGAATTCCTCGTAAGGAGGTGAATCCTGGTACTATTTTGAGGGTGGAGGTGCGAGCCTCTAGATTTCCTTGTTGTTGATACGAGCATCATATCCTTATATTTTTTGGTTGAGAAAATGTGTATATGTGTATATATGTACATTATTGTAAATATTGTATCGAGTTGGTTTATAAAAATCCACAAATAGTATGGTTATTTGTTGTTTGAAGCAAATGTGAATAAGTATATGTGGTTGTGATTGTAAATATCATAATGATTTTTGTTATATAACTCCTACTAAACGATATGGTTATCATGTTTTAGTAGGTTATTCATTGTAAATACTACAACGAGCTATGTTAGAAAGCTCCGTAGGCAATATCTTTTGTTTTCAGGGGTTCGTTGGTTTGTAGGTATCATTGAAAACTAGGGTCAATGTTCCCCCAAGGGGGAGGGTTCTGTAAAAACCCTGGTAAAAATACATGTAAAAATATGTATAATACCAAAGTGATGGGACACATATTCCAAGCTAAATGATGGGAAAAACATCCTAGTGGATGTTCATTCGGTTTATTATGGCTAAGGAAATTGGCAAAGGCAAAGGAAAAGGCTTTGGAAAAGCATGAGGCATTAATTGTCATTTTATTTATGAAATTAATGGAAATTAGGATAAAAGGAAGGTGAGAGGTCATAGGTTGCATGTGAGGAGGAAATTGAAGGAAAATAATGGAAAATGAAGAAATTAGAGGCCTCATTAATCAAATGGATTTTAAGGATCGGTGAGCAAGGCTTGGTCAGTTCAATTTTGGATTTCTCATTATTCTCTTTCTCTCTCTCATACTTTTGAGCACTTAGTGTATTCTTGGAGCACTCTTGTATAGTGTGGCATACTTGGAGATTCAAATCAAGAAAGAAAAAGAAAAGAAGGAAAGTGGAAGAGGACATTGGGATTAGCATCTACAACAGGTTCTGAGTGCAGGTACTGAGTTTCATGTATGTTTTCCTCACTAGTTTTGGCATGCATGGGTATGCATGTGTATTTTCCTAGCATTTCCATTTCCTGGATAGCCATGGTGTTTGTGGGTTTATTTCCATTGATTGTTTCAGGTTGGTTCTTGTTGAGCCACGAGACTGTCTCTATTTTGACATTCATTTCACTACCTTTCCTTTATTTTTGTCAAAATCCATAAGCTTAATCAATATTGATTTGCACATTTTTAGTCTGGAAAGGTATTTAAATGATCTCTTTTTTATATTTTAAATGTTTCTTATTATTTGAATAAAATTTGTATTTAGCTACAAAATCCATGCAATTTTGTAGCTAATCTTTGTTTCTGCAGCTACCGACATTGTTTATAAACAGGTTCCGAAGAAGGAATACAGGAGCAAAGTACATGGGAATTTTGGAGAGATCCACTAATGGATTCTATCCTATCTACCTGTCCAAGATCGAGAAGGATAGCTCCTAAAATCATGGTCAAAGGGTTAGTCAAAGCAGAGAACCGGGATAAGCGAGCGAGAAGATGAAGCTTCATGATTTTCTCTCCACTTTGCAAATCATGAAAGATATGAAGATCACATCTCTATTTAGAATTCTATTCCTAGTTTAATTAGTCTTTTTAGGTGAGATCACCTCAAGATTCAATTTGACTCTATTATAAATATTGGGTTGTATAAACCAAAAGAAAACTTGATTTATATTGTAATATTGTTATACATTAAAACTTTGTTTTTATCAATCCAAGGAGAAGGCATTTTCAGAATCATCGATGTGTAATTAGTTGCATTGGAATTTAGAACCATTATGTTGTGGAGGGCCCTTGCACATAAGATGTTTAGAAGTTTAGTCTCTGTTATTTCGTAGTTTAATTCCTCATGATTTTTGTTGTGTTTTTTGCATAGTTAAATACTTTTTTTGCTTTTATTTCCTTATAAATAGCATAACTCTGTTAGCATTTTACATTTCATATATTATACCTTTATTGCATTTTCTTTTCATAGATTAAACAAGCATTCTAGTTTTTCTTAGTAGATACATATTCAATTTTGAAAATAGTTTTTTAATTTCCTTAGCATAATTACTCACATTTAATATTGTTGGTTTCATATCTCCATTCGCAGAACTTAGTCATGATTAAGGTAGATGCTTTGCTTTATCATCGAAAAATCATAGAGTTAATTCAAATAGTACTATATTTTTATAAAGATAATTCAGATATATGTTTTTTTAAATTTCGTAGATTAAAGGTAGTTTTGGTATATATTTTGCTAGACTTAGACATAGTTTCAATTAATGTTTTGTTTAGATATAGAGATGATTTAATTAGATGTTTTGTTACCTAATTAAATAGATTTAGTAGTAATTTAGATAGATGTTTTTTAGATAACTTTATCATAGTTTCTGGCATAGATTGATTTGACATAGCTTAAGATTTATCACTTAGATTGATTTCTTTTGATACAATATAAATTTATCATAGATGAATTTTCTTTCTTAGAAGAACATTTCCTTTTCTTCCTTATTTTAAGTTTTATCTTTCAGTCATTAGAATATCTTTTTTAAGAGTAATTTATAGATTAGATTCCTTTCTTAGATTAATATTAAACATTTCCTTTTCTTCCTTCTTAGTTTTATTCTTCAAGCATTAAAATTCTTTTTTAAGTGCAGTTACTTTCTTTCTTTCTCATAAAAACTATAAAACATAAAAAAATATTAAAATCTATCCTTGTTTCTAGTTTCCTTGAAGTTAATCACCCATCTTTAGATAGGCTAAAATAGAATTATCATTAATTTTTTTATAGTTAAATGTAGAATTCATTTTACAAATCATTTCTTAGTTTCTCAATTTTATTTAGACACTCAAGATAAATACAAAATCCTAAGAACAACATATAAAACCAACACAATGCATTAAGTAAGAAAAGGCCTCTAGCATATATAGTGCACCTGCACTTCATAAGATTACTAACTTTGGTCGATAATTTATGATAGCAATTTAAGACATTAAATTGACTAAAACATTTGGCATCGTTTTCGAGGAAGTGTAATTAGGAGTATTTTCTCTTAAATCTAAAAAAAACACACACACACAACAAAAACATATAAAAAAAATGACATGCGTAGAGAGATATTTTAGGGGTAGATTTCTAGCTAGAGGTAGAAGTTTGATCCCAACAACACCACTCAATTCATCAAGACCTCGTAGTGCCACACCATCCACCCAAAATCGTATTTCATTCTTAGCAGTAAGACATAGACTTCCTGAAGTCTTAAGATCATAAATTCAGCCTAGAGACTCTCCAACTTCATTAACTGAAGCAGTTCTAGAAGAAGAAGACCCTAGATCCCCAACAGAAGTAGTTTTTTTAACCTCTACCAGAGAACAAATCTTAGCCCAAAATCTAGAAATCCCTAGTGGAGAAGAGGAAGAATTATTCTTCAATATACCATTGAATATGGAACCAGAAGAATCAGAAGAGGAACACAAAACTCCAAATCAAGAAATTTATATTAGTTCTAAGGAATCTACGATGGATGGAGAAGGATAATGGGAAGTACACAATATGAATTATGAAAAATTAATACTAGGAGGAGGTATACCTAGGATTGGCGAAGGAGGAAGAGGTGGAGGACGAGGTAGAGGAAGAGGAAGGGGAGAAAAAAGAGAAAAAAGAAGAGGAGGAGGAAATAGAGAAGTAGATCATGTTGGATTTCCTATATTAGATGAAAATACAACTACCACAATGAATAATATATCATCCTCCATCCTTCCCAATTTTCATGGATTAAGGAGTGAATATCCTAAAACATTTATGTTTGAATTCGAAGTTCTATTTAGATCATATGAATACTTACTCAATTCTCAAAAGTTGAAATTGTTTCCTACAACACTTAAGGATGCAACATTAAAATGGTTCATGGGCTTAATAACACATTATATTAGGACATGAGAAGAAATTAAGAGTGCATTATTACAAAAATACGAGGATTACTGCACACCTCATAATCGAAAAGATGAAGTTTTTAAGATGATGCAAAGAGAAGATGAAAACTTAGAGGACCTAATTGAAAGATTCGGTTATAATCTAAAAAGGGCTAGGGTGGAAAATTTGGATGTAGATACTAGAAGCTCTCCTGTTCAAAGCCATTAGAGATGAATGGATATATATTCTTAATATGATGGGAAAGGGAGACATCTCTCAACTATCATTGCCTGATATCTCTAAATTATGCATACATCTTTCAAGAGGAAAGTCAAGAATTAGGAGAAGTCCAAGAGATCCTATTCTCTCTAGAGTGAATAAATCTGTAGCTAGAACAGTAAGTAGGGAAGAAATAGGAAATTTTCTTGATGAATTTAAAATAGATATTTTAGGGAGTCTTAGTGAACAAATATACACCTTAAAATTACAAAACAAGCAAAGAGTTGAAAGTGATTCCTTATCTATCTTTTGTCTTAAATGCAGAAAGAAACATGCCTTAAGAGAAATTCCTCTTGATTTAAAAATCATAGATACATATGTCATATATATATAAAATCATGAAACAAATAAATTTCTTTCTATACCAGGTATTAAGGTTGTTTTCCAAGAGGAAATAGCCCCACATCCAGTAGATCCTCTTTGTTTTATTTCTAGAATACCATGGCAAGGGCCACAAACTCAAGGTTTTAACACTCATATGTATACTCAACCCCCACGGAATAACTGGAATTCATCAATGCCATGGAAGCAATTCTGGTCTCAACCTCAACCTTGGACACAAGGAATGCAAAATTCTTATGGTAGATATTCTCAATATCACCGATATCCTCAATCTTATCTTAACTATCCACCACAACATATTCCTCAAACCTGTCAACAACCTCAATTTCCAAATCATAATCCACAACTTTCATTACCATTTCCATAGAGGCCAAACCAACTACCTACTCAGCCACTCCCAAACCCAAACAATAAAAATGCACAACCTATTTATAACATGGAGGGAAAAAAATTTCATTCTTATATGATAACCCCACTATATATTAACAATGTTCAACTTAGATATGTTAGGATATTAGAAAAGAAAAATCCCTCTGTTGTTATTCAAGAAAAATCTTATCACTTTGATGAAGAGATTTCTCTTCATCAAGATCAAAATATTCAAAATAATAATTATTCTAAAGAAGGGACATCTATTCATCAAAATCAAACATAAGAAAATCCAATAAACTCAACTCTTATCATAGAGAAACCTTTAGTATCTGTATCTAAACCTCCTTTCCCTAAAATATTACAAATTTACAGAGGGGTAGAAAAACAAAACATGTTGCCTAATTATGATATATTGGATGAATTGAAAAATGTTTGTATCAAAATCCCTTTGTTACAAGCCATTAAGTAAATTCCAATCCTTTCAAAAAAAATAAGAGAGTCGAGTATAAATAAATCTTGAAGAAAAACAAAGGAAGTAAAAATAATACAGTTAGTGGGAAAATTTGCAGATATCATGTTGGGAAAAACAGTCATACATAAATATTTGGATCCAGGAAATCCCATTGTAAAAACGCACATCAATGGTATTGGGATCCCAAATGCATTGATCGACTTAGGAGCAATGATAAACATCATGAGTAAACAAACCATGGAACAACTAAAACTTCCAAATCTTCAATACACACCAGCATTACTACAACTAGCCGACAGATTAGTAATCAAACTTGATGGTGTATTAGAAGAAATTTATGTATCCTTAGATTCTTGGGAATATCCAAATGACTTTATGATTTTAACTCCCAAGAATAACTTAGGAGGACATCCATTGATATTAGGGAGACCTTGTTAAGCTAAAGATGATGCTTTCATCAGTTGTAGATCTGGTGATATGTTTATGTTTGATGGAAGTTCAACAAAGAAATTCACTTTATATCCTCCAACAAAAGAAATGATAGAAGTAGAAAATTAAGAATGGATGGATGATGAAAATGACATATAACCTATTTTTACTATCTCACACATTAGTGAAAAATTTTAAATTCTAAATTCAATAGAAAATTATGAATCATCTTCATAATGTGAGAATAGTCAAAATTTTCAAGAATAATGTAATATTGAATACTTATCATCTAGACAAATGTCTTTATATTATATGGAATAATTTGGAAATTCTTCAATTGAAATATTTCCAAGTAAAAATTTAAACATAAACAAAAACCTAGAAGAATTTCAAAAAGAGTTAATAAAAACAATCCAAAAACATTCTTTTGCATACGCATGGGAATACACTGACATGAAAGGAATCAATCCTCAAACTTGCATGAATCATATATATATTGAGGAAAATTCTAGACCAATTAGACAACCTCAAAGAAGAATGAATCCAAATCTTAGGAAAATTGTAAAGGAATAACTACAAAAAATACTGAATGAAATATTTATTTATCCAATATCAGACAGTCAGTGGGTTTCACCATTATTAATTGTCCTTAAAAAAGAATTGAAAATGGAGGGTATGTATTGATTATAGGGAGTTGAATAAAACTACTTTAAAACATCATTTTTCATTACCTTTCATAGATCAAGTTTTAGATACATTAGCATGGAAGAAATATTTTTCATTTTTGGACACTTTTAGTGGGTATAATCAAATGCAGGTATCACCCAAAGATCAATAAAAAATCATGTTTACCTATCCATGGGGAACTTATGCTTACCAAGTTCCTTTCGAATTATGTAATGCACCTGGAAAATTCCAAATATAAGTATTAGGTATTTTATCTCATTTAATTCATGACCATGTGGAAGTGTATATGGATGACTTTACAGTCTATGGAAATTCTTTTGAAGAAGCCCTTGAAAATCTGGAAAAATTTCTCATAAGATATAATGAAGCAAATCTCTCATTAAGTCATGAAAAGCAATTTATGATGTTTACTGAAGGAATTTTTTTATGACACCATATTTCAGGGAATGGAATTAAGGTAGACTCATCTAAAGTTGAATTTATTTCCAAATTAGCTATCCCAAATTGTCCAAAAGATATTAGGAGTTTTCTTGGTTTTACAGGATACTATTGAAGATTTATAGAAAAATTCACAAAAATTGCATCTCCACTCTTCGAATTGCTCACAAATGATTTTGAATTTAGCTGGAACCTTGAATGCCAAAAGGAATTTGAAACTTTAAAAGAAAATATATCTGATGCACCCATTTTAAGAGGAAAAAACTAGAAATTACCTTTTCATATCTCAACTGATGCTTCAGATCAAGCCTTGGGAGCTGTATTAGGACAAAAATACTTGACCCTTTTTCCATTTACTATAAAATTAATAGTTTGACTCCTACGGAGTTAAATTATATTGTTATTGACAAAGGGTTTCTAGCTATTTTCCATGCTATTAACAAGTTTAGACATTAAATCACTGGCTATGAAACCTTCAGTCACACAGATCATCCTACAATTAGATATATAATGAATAAATCTATCACTAATGGAAGAATGACAAGATGGTTGCTACTATTGCAAGAATTTAATATCACCATTTTAGATCAACCTGGAAAACAAAATACAGTTGTTGAATTTTTGTCTAGAATTCAAAATGATAATAATGATACACTAGTAGAAGATAATTTTCCTGATGAATATCTTTTGCAATATCTAATAAATGTCCATGGTTTGCAGACATTGCTAATTACTTAGCCACAGGAAAAATACCATCATATTTGTTTCCTAGAGAAAATAGAAAGATAATTCAAATGAGTGCATCATATTCATGGGTAAATGAGGAATTGTACAAGACAGTTCTGGATCTCATCATTAGAAGGTGTGTATGAGAATATGAATACCAGAAATACTGAAATCATGTCATGATGAGCTATGTGGAGGACACTTTCCTGATAAGATGAATTCCTACAAAATCCTTCTTTTAGGATATTATTGGCCTTGCCTTTTCAAGGATGCAAAGGAATATGTTAAAATATGTGACACTTATCAGATAATGGTGAAACTCGTTCCTTCATATGAAATTCCCTTACAACCACAAGTACTCATCAAACCCTTTGAAAAATGGGCTCTGGATTTTGTTGGACCAATCAATACACCATCAAGACAAAATAGGTATATTCATGTATGCATTGATTATGTCACTAAATGGGTAGAAGCTAAAGAAATTTCTTTTGCTAATGAAAATGTTGTAGTTTCATTTCTTTTTTATGATATTTTTACTCATTTTGGTATCCCAAGGGAAATTGTGACAGATTAGGGAACTGAGTTTACATCTAGAATTTTAAAAAATATCATGGAAGAGTACAAAATCAAGCACAAGAATTCCACTCCATACCATCCACAGGAAAATGGAAAAGTGGAGTCTATTAATAAAGTGATTGAAGCAATCCTCACAAATACTACACATTTACATAGAAGGGATTGGGCAGAAAGGCTTACTGTTGCTTTATGGGCCTACCCGACTACATGGATAAATACAACAGGACATACTCCCTATGAACTTGTTTATGGTAAGAAAGTATTGTGTCGAATAGAGTTCCAATTTATAACCTTCAAAACATCAGTCAAATTGGGACTTGACTTGTCAGAAGCACAAAAGCATAGAATGGAACAACTCAATGAGCTTGATGAAATAAGTCAATATGTAGTTTAAAAGACCAGCCTAGTTCAGCAACAGAGATCCAGAATGCATGATAAATACATTAAAGAAAGAAAATTCGAAGCAGGAGATTGGGCACTTCTTTTTTACTCAAAGTTCAAAGATTTCCAATGGAAATTTCAAACTCATTGGCTTGGGCCTTATGATATTGAGAGATTCTTTGATAATGGAGTAGTCAGGATTAGAACTATTGATGAAGAAAAGGTTTCTCTCCTTGTAAATGGACGTCGACTAAAAGTTTATCATAAGCCATTGAAAAAAGAGGAGTTTGTCAAGATTTTTTAAGATAATGCTAATATGAAGTTGGTGAAGAAGAATCTTTCTTCTTCCTCAACTTAGTATTATTTTTATTTTCATATATAAAATAATATATATATATATATATATATATATATATATATATATTATTAAAAAAGAAAATTGTATAAGTATGAAAACCAATCATTGATTGGCATTCTTATACAGAAAATATAAGGTGAAAATCATAATTTGTTTCTGACATCTTAAATTTTCTTCATTCCAATTCTAAAAATCCAAAATTCTTTACATTTCCCTTTGTTTTTCAGAAAAAATAAAATAAAATAAAAATAAAATAAAATAAAATAAAATAAAAAAATTTAGCTATAGAATTGTTGAATTTCTGCAGCTCTCATTAAATTCCGTAGTTCTTATACACCTCTACAACCCATATATAATAGGACCGTTGATAGAAGAAGTTGAATACTATATTAAAGATGATACTGAAAAATGTATAGGAGACTACATGAAGAACCAAGATAAAGAAGAAACAATTCAGGTTAGCTATATCCAAGGAATGTAAATTCAAAATTTTGTTTAAATAATAAGGTCGCAAACATTGATATATATGAATTAGATGATCATATTCCACCAACTCAAATGTCATCATTATTCCAAATCGAGATCTAATCTCATGATTCGCCACTAAAACCTCATCATGATCTCCCCAATGATCAAATATAATTTCATTCATTAACAATTTAAATAGTCATTTCCCATTCTGAAACCTCATTAATGCCCCTGAAACTTCGCTCATTCACTCATTTATCTACACGTCTCTACCATTTCATGACAAAACTCATCCACACTTCCAATCTCATAATGAAACCCTCAATTCACCCAGTCAAAAGAGGCAGTCTTGGAGGTAAAATTGTCAGCAATATATGGGTCTGATTGTGAGAATAGAGCCCGTGGGAAATAAATTCATGGAGGGATATATGCAATTAAAGGAAAATTTCAAAAAGTGTAGTGGCTTAACTTCGTGGAGAAATTCGACGAGTTTCACAAGGAAGTCACTAAATCTTTTGCTAGGGCGTTCAATGAAGTAGAAGTTGAAATCGGTGACATCAAATTTGCATCCATAGAATCCTTCATGGTAGAAGCTACCGAACTTCTAAATACAGGAGAGAGGTGGCTTAAGAACATAGGAATCAGTGGAGAATAATGGAAATCTTATTGAAGAACCTAGGTATGGACACTAGTATTTTCAAAAATGGAATTCATAGCACAACATTTAAAGGTAAATGGAGAAACATGTTGCTGATAATTAAGAAAAAAATTACCTGTGAAGGAAGGTTTGGATGTATGTTATTCTATCATGCTAGGTTATTAATGAATTTTCTAGAAGATAAAGAGATAAACCTTCCATACTTTTTACTGAATAACTTAACGAAAATGGCATGAATTGTTCAAAATAGGATTCAATTCATAGATAATACAATGTATCATCATGGATTGACAAAAATTATTATTGAATTTCATTTAAAAATCCTAGGAGATACTTGGGAAGATTTCTCAATCTGAAATCATTTCCAAGAAAGAGAACAAGAGAAACCTATTGATAACAAAGGAAAAAGAGACAGAAAGAGAAAATTTGAGAGACTTGTTAAGGATGAACATCCATCTTAAGCATAGTCAGAAGATGAATTCCTGTTGAAAAGATGTTTGGAAAATTCAAGAAACAAATTGATAAAAAGAAATAAAGAAGCATTAAGGGAAAAGGAAAAGTCATAAACACAAAGAAATCAAAAAATAAAAATCCTCTATGGCTAGTAAGAAGAAGTACCAGACTTAGCAAAGAAGCCAAAAATCCACTTCCAAAAGTACCAGAACTTCTTGATTTAGAAGAAGATCTTGAGGTGCCATCACCTATTATTTCTTCTCCCACACAAGATCCAAGCATAATAACTCCAAAAACTAATCCAGTTTAGCAAGAAATTTAAGATTACATTGAGTCTTTAGAAAGAATAAATGTAGGAAAGACATCAAATCTTGAAGAACAACCTTCTAGTCTACAAGAACCTCTAGTAAATACTCTAAAACAAAAAAAATTGAACTAGAGACACTAAATAGACATATTAAGAAGGAAAAGGAAGCTTTGAATATGCATAATAAAATTGAGAAGACCATCAATGATAATACTCTTCTCCATTTGGGGTTATGGTTAAAGAAGAACAAGAAGTTGAAAAATAAGAATAGATATCTGAACAGACAGGTCATAGATTTGAATTATAAACTTCTAATGAGGAAACCAAGGGTAGCAGTGACCTCAAATAAGGGAAAGAAGTTAAAGTTAGATGTCCTAGAAGAAGTATCTAAGCATATGCAGTGATAAGGTGAAGACTCACAATTTTGAATTTGCATGAGGAAATGCAATGGTCTCTTAGTGGGGCTATGTTGATCTTCGAGACTGTCTCTATTTTGACATCCATTTCACTACCTTTCCTTCCTTTTTGTCAAAATCCATAAGCTTGATCAGTGTTGGTTTGCACATTTTCAATCTGGAAAGGCATTCAAATGAGCTCTTTTTTATATTTTAAATATTTCTTATTATTTTAATAAATTTGTATTTAGCTACAAAAATCATGCAATTATGTATCTAATCTTTGTTTCTACATCTATCGACATTGTTTAACAAGTTCCAAAGAAGGAATAGAGGAGTGAAGTACATGGGCAGTTTGGAAATGATCCACTCATGTATTCTATCCTATCTACCTGTCCAAGATCGAGAAGGATAGCACCTAAAATCATGGTAAAAGGGTCAGTCAAAGCAGAGAACTGGGACAAGCGAGCGAGAAGATGAAGCTTCACGATGTTCTCTCCACGTAGCAAATCGTGAAAGATATGAAGGTCGAATCTCTATTTAGAATTATATTCCTATTTTAATTAGTATTTTTAGGTGAGATCACCTCAAATAGTCCATTTGACTCTGTTATAAATATCGAGCTCTATAAACTGGAAACAAGCTTGATTTTTATTGTAATATTGTTATACATTAAAACTCTGTTTTATCAATCCAAGGAGAAGGTATTTTTAGAATCATCGATGTGTAATTAGTTGCAAGTGAATTCGAAACCATTCTATTGTGGAGGACCCCTACACAGAAGAGGTTCAGTAGGTTAGTATTCTGATATTTCGTAGTCTAATTCCTCATGATTTTTGTTGTGTTTTCCGCATAGTTAAATGTTATATTTGATTTGATTTCTTGATCAACAACATAACTCTGTTAGCATTTTACATTTCGTAGATTAAAACTTTATTGCATTTTCGTTTCATAGATTAAACAAGCATTCTAGCTTTTCTTAGTAGATACATGCTCTGTTTTGCAAATAGTTTCTGAATTTCCTTAGCATAGTTACTTAGATTTAATACTGTTGGTTTGATATTTCCATTCGTATAACTTAGTCATGATTAAGGTAGATGCTTTTCTTTATCATTGAATTGGCTTAGAGTTAATTCAAATAGATACTTTTTTTTATAGAGATAATTCTGATAGATGTTTTTTTATTTTGTAGATTAAAGATAGTTTTGATATATATTTTTCTATACTTTGACAAATTTTGGATTAATGTTTTGTTTATATATAGAGATGATTTAATTGGATGTTTTTTTACTTAATTAAACAGATTTAGAAGTAATTTAGATATATGTTTTTGAGATAATTTTATCATAGTCGTCGACATAGATTGATTTCTTTTGATACAATATAAATTTATCCTAGGTAAATTTTCTTTCTTAGAATAACATTTCATTTTCTTCCTTATTGTAAGTTTTATCTTTCAATCATTAGAATATATTCTTTAAGAGTAATTTATACATTAAATTCCTTTTTTAGATTAATATTAAGCATTTCATTTTCTTCCTTCTTAGTTTTATTCTTCAAGCATTAAAATTCTTCTTTAAGTGTGGTTACTTTTTTTCTTTCTCATAAAAACTACAAAACATACAAAAAGATTAAAATCTCTTATTGTTTCTAGTTTCCTTGAAGTTAATCATTTATCTTTAGATGGGCTAAAATAGAATTCTCATTAAAGTTTTGATAGTTAAATCTAGACTTCATTTACAAATCATTTCTTAGTTTCTCAATTTCATTTAGACACTCAAGATAAATACAAAATCCTAAAAACAACATATAAAAAAACACAACGAATTAAGTAAGAAAATGCTTCTAGCATATACAGTGCCCATGCACTTCATAAGATTACTAACTCTGGTCGATAATTTATGATTGAAATTTAAGACATTAAATTGACTAACAATTTCTCATGATTCCCTTAGTTTTTAGGTTGAGTTATTAGTTCCTTGAAGCCTTGGTTGGAAAAATGCTCTGGAAGCCCTAGGTAGTTTGAGTTAGCAGCCTTGGAAGCCCTGGTTGGACAACCTTGTAACAGTTGGGGTTGAGTTACTAGTATTGGAAGCCCTGGTTATAACAAGCACTCTGGAGCCCTAGAGAAGCTTCGATAGAGACCAATCTGTGATGGTTATTGATGTCCGACCGTGAGGTGAAATCATTGATTTGGGGTTGAGACAGTGTGGTCTCTGGAGCCCTGGTTTGGTGTTGGTTGATGGTTTTGATAAAGTATCACATTCATGCTTGGAATATGGCATGGGGGCGATTGGCTAAAGCGATATTTGGCTCAGTCATGTCTATGGTCGGGTGGAACATGGAAGTCGCATTCCAAGTTGGTTTTTGTATTCATTAATGAAAGGTTCATTGCCTTGGTATTTGATGTGTATATGCATTGGTATATATATGGATTCTATTTTTGATGTATCCATGGTACTTTTGTTGGTATTACACTGGTTATAAGCATGTATTGTGATAGTGATGAGGTATGGCTCTCTCCATGCTTTTACTTATAAATGAATGTAGAACATGTCTATGGTTAAACTGATTAAATAATAGCTTATAATGTAGGGGAAAAATTCTTCTTATCCATTCTAAGATAATAAAGAGACCCTTTTGTTTAAATTTGATGTTTATATCTGTAGATGCTATTTTTGTGGCACATTTGATGAAATGTCTGTCATGGCTAGGTGACGTTGAATGAGTTCCCGATGATGTGATCTCTTCCATATGTTTTTTTAAATGTTATTTACCTTCTCCTGAAGTTAAAATAAGTTTTGGGTGGTGACCTTGCCTCAGGGGCTGAAAATGTGGCAGAAATCATGGAGTTAGAGGTAGAAAATTTGTTGTTTGGGCCTGAGCCTCTACCTTGCCAAGGATATCCCGTAGCTCTAGTGTCTAGAGCTTCTCCCGTGTCCCTAAAAGCTCGTAGATAAGCCTAAAAGGGGCTAAAAATCAGTCCCCCTTCAGGGAACAGGGCCCTGTAAGGTTTGGTTAGCTCCTGGGATGTCAATGATGTAGTGAAAGGTGTGTTTTTGGTGTTTTCGTTGGTTCCACTTCCATAAGGTCATCTAGGAGGTTGAATCTCATATTAGTAGCCACTCATCATATGTTTACCCCGATTGGCCGATTACTTGGGTAGATGTGGGAAGAGAGTGTTACAAGCATAAAAACATTGAATATTAGATGTTGAGAGGAAGACAAAATTATTTAGACAAGAAATAATTCATTTTTCGGAAATTATTAAATACAATGTATAAATTAACTTATAGAATATTACATCAAACTTTCAACATCTAAATAATATCAACAAAAAGAAAAATAATAATTCAATTCTAGAATTGAAAATAGTTCCAACTCTCATAAATGAATATTATAAAACATTCACAACAAAGTTTTAGACTAGTCCACACCATTACAAAGAATGCCTTTTCACTAATTATCACCTTTTAGATCCTTTATTAAGTTCAAATAATAGTATAAAAAATTCAATGTTAGATTCTCTAGCTAAGGAAAATAATAGCATGTGAAATAAACCATATAATAGTATATAAGCCAAAATCTGTATGCCAATCCCTCCTTCTGAGATATTCAATCCTTCAATAACCATTTTGAAAATGGTTCTCAAGTTCTTCTTTTCTAGATGATCCCACCCTTCTCTATTCCAAATGAATCATATTTATTCAACAAATTTAAAAGACAAAAACTAGAGGATTAGTCCATCTTTTTGTTAACTAAATTTTCAAATTTATAATTTGTTGATCTCAATGATTTTTTTGCAAGATTTAGAGGGTTTATTTGATGTTTCATTAAAAAATTTCCTCATTGTCCTTTGATTTGATGCTCTCTTTGTGTGCAGGATTTAGATAAAAATAAAAATTAGAGGATTTGATTCATATATAGGATCATTAATTCTAAATTTCTTTATTACAGGAACTATTATTATCCTATACAAAAAAAAATTATTAAAAACATAGGATATATGGAAAATGGGAAAATCCAAAAAAAAATATTTAAAATTTGGAATAACTGAAAAATGGATAATACAACCCCGTGGAGAAGCTCAATTAGCAACGACCATGAAGATGAATTATTATGTTCGAAGAGGTTCCAGGTTCAAATCCCTTGATTTCATCGGTGGGCTTCGTGTTGGGGTAAGTGTGTGTCACCTAGAGGTTATAGTGGTAGCTTTTGGAATCAACCCCATGTCACATGAGAACAAGATTGGCCCAATTTTTTATTCCTCTAGTTACAAAAAAAAGATAATACTAATCTAATAATATTTATAAAAAAAAAAATTGTCGATTAACTTAAAGAACGATTAACCTTAATCATATTAACTAATATTGATAATACTAATTATCCCATTAATTAATAAAGTTTAAATGATATCATTAGAGTGGGCTAACCATTTGACAGAATTCCCTTTGGATTTTGCGCCCTCGGTGACCAACGAATCCCTCTTGCGAATCTCTCCAGCGAATGCGGGCCCCACGCCCCTCCCCGTCTCCGTTCATCTCCATCCCACGACATTATCGTTAACATGGGGGGTGAGTTGTCCCCTTAATGAGTGCTTCACCCCCGTTCAAATCCACCTCACTTACAGCCACAAAAGTTGCCCACACGAGCTAGCCTCACTCGCGCAGTCGATGCAGGGCCAAAGTGGAAGTATTTCAAATTTGAACCACAGGAGAGTAATGGTTGCTACCTACTAGAGCTCTGGATCGAGTTGTCGTCCAAATTCCATTTCAAATTTTTGCGCTTCCAACTCCTCCCTTTTTCATTCCTTCAACCTGCACCTTCATCATTTCGTTGAGTCATTCTGTCGAGAGTTTTTCCTCCATTCCATCATGTTCTTTAAGACTCAATAGAGAAGCAAAGCCAGTGAGGACCAATGGAGAAGCAGAGCCGAGAAATTGAGGAAGTCACAGGGATAGTGAGGACCAATAGAGTAGTAGAGTCGAGAAACTGAGGAAGTTGCAGGGACAGTGAGGGCCACTAAAGCATCAGAGCCGAGAAATTGAGGAAGTCGTAGGGATAGTGAGGACGAGTAGAGCAGCAGAGTCGAGAAATTGAGGAATTCGCAGGGACAGTGAAGACTAGCAAAGCCAAGAAATTGAGATTGTTTTCATTTCTATTTTTGTTCATACATTATTTGGTAGATTTTTCCATATTGTTGATTCGACAGAACTTATTGTCCATTTCCAGGAGGTCCTTAAAGCTATTGGAAAATTATGTATTTGTTCCATAGCTATTGGAATGATTTTGGACATCTTCCTCTATATATCTGATTTTTATTTCTAGTTTTGATGCTGAGTACTACACTAGTTTTTATTTCTATTTTTGATGCTGAGTACTACATTATTTTTTATTCCCACTCCAATTTTTATTTCTAGTTTTTAATGAGCTTCCTTTGCTTGTTTGTGCTTCCAATTTCAGGGACCAATTTAACCAGGGAGTAAGCTAACCATTCATGGAGAAGGAGAAGTACAAGTAGCAATAGGAAAGGTGTTGGAACACCTAATCCTCCATGGGTAGGTGTGGAATGTGAAAAGTCACAATGGAGTCCAAGTGACCTTGGAATATGAAACGAAGAGTCACACCATTGTACTATAAATGTACATCTTTGTATAATGGAAAAATGACAAAGCCTCACGCTTATCTTTCATTGTGTGTTGAGTCTCTTGTATGTGTGTGTTTATTCTTCTCATACACCATGTGTGTGCTTAACATGGTGTTTAACATGGTATCAGAGCGGGCGATTGCTAGCCCTGCTCCAAATTGAGTGAGCCAATTCTCAGAATTTCTGCAGCAGTGTTTTTTCCGCCATTCAGAAGTGTTTTGAAGAGGAGCAACATTCAAAATCCCAGCATTCAGAAATTGGTTTGGAGAAACGCAGCTTTGTGCATCTAAAGGTTTTCTCACTGCTCATTTTTTCTGCAATTTCTGCCCATTAAATTCTGCATTTTGGAGAGCTATTGGAAAAATTGCTTAAATTTGATTCCTGAAGAAGTTTATGAGTTTTTTAGTGAAAAATATTTCTGAGTATTTTTAAATTCTGCATTTTTGAGCTGCTGGAAAATATTTTCTGCTGTTGAGCTATTGGAAAAATTTATGGGTTTTATTGGCAATCTGCTGTTGCATTTCAGTACTTCAAATTTGTACTTTTGCCCCCATTTCTGCAATTTTTACCAGTTATTTTAAGTGAAATCTCTCTCTGTTGTTATATTAAAAAAAAAAACAAAACAAAACAAAAAAACAAACAAAAAAAATTCAGGCTCTCGGCCTGCCCCAACCTGCAACCTCTCTTCCCACATCAACTCGACCTCCATTGCAATATGCCCTCACTTCTTATCCTACCCCCCTAACACTCTGCTATCAATGCTATAACACTACACCCTCAGCACTACCCAAACCAGCTCTGCATCAAACGCTCCCCGCCACTCGACCTGCACTTTATACTCTGCCTAAACTCGCTACCCATCGAACTCTGCTCCCATTTGCTCTTCCCTCAACCTCACACCTCGCTACTCCCTACGCTTAAACCCGCTCGCCCTTGAGCTACAACCTGCCCCCTGCTCCTTACACAATCTGCTACCCTTCCCCCTACGCTCTACCCCCTTCCCCATTTCATACGTTACTCACCCCATACGCTCGCCCTACCCAACTCCCTACCCACGCTACCCTGACCCCAACCTCACCTGCTCACGTCGGCCTCACGGCTCTTACAGCCCTCCACTCCTACGCTCCCTACGCACTACTCATCCCCACGCTCCCTAACCCCCTACCCATCCCCCTCGCCATTCACTCCCACCCACCTATGCTACGGCTCCCCCTCTTCTCTCCATTACCAGCACTCAACGCATACCCCTTATCGATCCCACAGCCTTTGGCTGCCCCCTTCTCCTCGAACCCTTCGACCCTCCCTCACTTACGCCTCCCATTTTACAATACCGCCATTATATTAATACCTCCTCCCCTCGCATAATCAATACCGCCCTCCCTGCAATACCACCCCTCCATTTTGGCTCTAAAATACTGCCACACTTTTTAAAATTCGGCCTTTTTGTTTTTAATATCTTCACCCCCCTTTTAATATCCCTACCCCACCCCCATATAATACCCCCCACAATTGTTTTTTAAATTCAACCTTTTTAAATTCCCCTCCATTTTTAATTATTCCCATTAACCTGTTTTTTTAATTAATTTTTAATTAATTAATAATAAAAAAATAGCAGAGAGAGAGGGGAAGAAGAGAGAATATGAACAAAAGAAGAAGAGAAAATGACATGTGAGCAGATGGACTGAATATATAGAGAAAATTGCAGATTTGACATTTTATGATTTGTGGCATATATAAGAGGGTGATTTTCTGAAGAAATTTACACTTGAAGACAAGTTTGCCATCATTGCAAAACAGCTATTTGAAGGAAAATTCAGCTGCCTTAAAGGCCTCTTCCATAGTGTTTTGCTGCACATTTTTGCTGCATATTGTATTGAACTGACATTGTATTGTGAGTGGAATTTGCATCTTCATCCATAATTGCAATTAGTAAATTTGAGTTTTTGGAAAAATTGTTGATTGTCCTCCATCATTTGAGGAGCACACTTTGTACTTTGAGATTTCCATAGTTGGAAGCTCTCTTGAGTCATTTATCTTTCTTGTTGAATCAGATTGTAAACGGGTGCATTTTCGGTTGAAGCCGACACCCTTTCAGTTTTTTAGCCTAAATTGTTGAAAATGGCTAAAATCAATGAGGCATTAGAGTTTTTGAATGACCTCATTCATTCCAATGTTGATGATATGATAAGAATGAGCAAGGATGCTCTTAGTAACATTCAGACTTGTTTACAAGATGCACAAGAAAAGATTGAGTTTTTGCAGTTGGAATCTCAGCTCCAACAAGACGAACTTTAGCAAAAGAGTCACCATTCTGAACCTGTTTCTGTTCAGAAGATTGAGAAGGGCTCCCATCAAAAGAAATAAGATAAAGTTGCAGTTGATTCCCATTCAGTTCCTTGTACTAGAGCAGATTTACATGCAGATGCAGCAGTTCAACCTGCACTTCCTAAGGCCATCATCAGACCTTGGGAAGAGCTTGTCCACAAAAAGCACAGAACTAATCTTGGATATGACAAGGATGTGTCCTTTCATATTCCAGACTACACCAATCCTATCAAATTTCAGAGTGTCAGATTCCTATATGACAGTTCACCTACAGCTATTCCAGATCCTGTTCCACTTCCACAACAGATTGTAAAATTCCAACACTGTGATCGAGTTGGCCATATGAAATATCATTGTTTTGATCTTCATCCATGCAAGCAATGTGGTCGGCACACTCATGCTTCAGATAGATGCTTCAGAAACAAGCCTCCTGCAAGAACCAAGATTCATCTTGGATGGATCGCTTCTTGGCAATGGGCATCAGCAGCCAAGAAGATGTTTAGGACACATGTCAGAACTTGTTCACGGATATTGAACAAACTTGCAGTTGATTTTTCGCTATCATTTCACCTTGTCCCTTACAGGGGGGAAAATGGTGGTCATGTACACGCTTCGATGACAGATCAAGCAAGCCTAAGCCACAATCTCTCATTCCATGTTCAGAGTTGTAGCCAGAGACACAGTAGTTCAAGTGAGCCTGAGCCACAATTCGTCATTCCAGATTCAGAGATGTAGCCAGAGACACGAATGCCCATGAGCATGCCTTCGGTTGGTGGACAACCTTAAACCATCATCTTTGGTTGGTGGATAACCTAAAACCACCACAGGTAGTAGAACTCCCTTCTTTTAGGTCGAAGGTCTCCCTTTCATATATGAGGAACACTTCCTCTAGCAGAAGCCTTCAGCTTCTTGCCAGCTTTGGTTGAGTTCCAGGAAATGCTTCAAAGCATTCCAGAGTTGTTGGTAATCCTAAAACCATCACGGGTAGTAGACCTCCCTTCTTTTAGGTCGAAGGTCTCCCTTTTTTATGAGGGACAATTCCTCTAGCAGAAGCTTTCAGCTTCTTGCCAGTTTTGGAAGAGTTCCGGGAACTGCAACAAGTTTTGTGTTCCAGTGTTTGTGGTCATCCTAAAACCACCTCTTTTTTCCAACATTTCAGAGAGTTGATTCAGCCCAAGTGTTGCCATGTATACTTTGCAGATTTGTATTACAACTCTCTTCTTGGACTCACACATACCCCTTCGGATTAAGGGGGGATGTTGGAACACCTAATCCTCCATGGGTAGGTGTGGAATACAAAAAGTCACAATGGATTCCAAGTGACCTTGGAATATGAAACCAAGAGTCACACCATTGTACTAAAAATGTACATCTTTGTATAATGGAAAAATGAGAAAGCCTCATGCTTATCTTTCATTGTGTGTTGAGTCTCTTTTGTGTGTGTGTTTATTCTTCTCATACACCATGTGTGTGCTTAACATGGTGTTTAAAAAAAGGTAAGTAAACTTCATGTTTATTGTGTTTTTTCTCCTTTATATATAATTTTAATTTACTTTTGAGCAGTGGTGGCAACTCGTTGTTGCAGTAGTGACAAATTGTTGTTGCAGTAGCAGAAACAACGAGTTGTCGCCACTGTAACAGTGTATTGACGCAATTGCTGTCAATTAAATTTTTATTTATATTAACAAAATTGCAAACTTCATTTTTCATTTATTTTGTAGAGAGAGCGGCAACAATGGGTTTCCGCCACTGTAAATTTTAATTCTTGAGCAGTGGCAGTAACTCGTTGTTGCAGTAGCAGCAACAACGAGTTACCACCACTGTAACCATGTGTTGCTGCCACTGTAACTGTGTGTTTCCGCCACTGTAATTTTTAATTTTGAGCAATGGCAGCAACTCGTTGTTGTAGTAGCGACAACTCGATGTTGCAGTAGCGGTAACAGCGAGTTGCCGCCACTGTAACAGTGTGTTGCCGCAACTGCAATTAATTAAATTTTTATTTATATTAACAAAATTTCAAAATTCATTTTTTATTTATTTCATAGAGAGATCGGCAACTCGCTATTGCAGTAGCGGCAGTAGCGAGTTTGCCGCTAGTGCAACAACGAGTTGTTGCTAGTGCAACAGAGTTGCCTCTACTAAATTTTAACATTGTAACAATATTTAATTAAATTATTTTCTTGATTTTCAGATGGTTGCAAAATGGATCCTATCTATCCAGATATGGTGACACCCAAACCCAGGTAATGCACGGATAAGGTTCATTCTTCATAATGAAGCCCTCAGCCAAGTTTACCAAAATAGTAGAGAATTACCTAGGATTAAAACAAACAACGAAACATACTATCATGCTTTGATCGAGGGCCTCACAACTGCAATGAGTTATGGTGCAAGTGACATTGTCACTTACAGAAACTCCAAACTAATCACCAACCATATGAATGGTACCTTCCAAGTCAGAAGACCTAACCTGAAACCCCTTCACTAGTAGGCAAGATCCATTTCTGCATAATTCCACCGTTTTGAGATTATGTACAAATCTTATGTCCAAATGGTGTGTGATTTGGTACTCATTGAAGTAGCATCCAATGGACGTGGATGTGGCAGATTTGTGGAGCCAGCATGTGCTCCACCAATTATTACTGATAGGCATCGATATAGATGGCATATTAATGAATGGATTGTTGTTTTGATTCAGATTGGGGTTATTATGGGGGGAGTCATATTATTGTGTTCATATTTTTTGAGATAGATTGGAGCAACCTGATCTCCATCATTTTTGTATGAGCTATTTTTTATAGATGGCCTCACTCTATTTTTTGGTGTTATATCTCAACACATGTATGTAGAAAATGTATTTTTCAGTAATACTATTAACGGAATTACATTTTTATTATAGTTTAGTTATGTCATTAGATTATGTGATGGATGCTTTTATTGTGCCTTTTATTCTGGAAGTCATATTTCAATCTCATTCAATTGCGCTAGCACATGTACAGAAGCGTTGTCATGTATTTAATAGTTTTATCAGCAAATAGAGGATTCCAAAATATGCTACAAAATGAGACTATTTATTCATTATAATGCATTTAATACACCTTCACAATTCCAACTTCTATGAACATTCATTAATTTATTATCCATGAGCAAAACATGCTCCCATAATTTATACAAGCCTCTAATTTGACTATAATTAGCTCTAATTCTTAAAGAAGCAACTTCATTGACAAATTATGTGAAATACCCTTGGTTACAAGCCAACCAAGATAGGTTATATATCAATCATTATTTTTCCTTTATACATACATGATTAAATGCAAAATGCAAATGTGACATCTTTCACTTTTTCAATCCATAGATCCAACCTCATTGAAGGGGCATAAATGTATAAATATCCAAACAAAAAATCCAATTTTTGTGAATTTCTCCATCATCAACATCTACAGCCACAAGGCTAGGTGTTTTGAACTGAAGCACGTTTTGACATCCATGACAACAACAACAACTTAGCCTGCAAACAGAGAAAATAATATGAAGAAATTGCAAATCAATGAAGTTATCTTCACAACCCAACTCTTTAACATTGTTATGTATTCAGAACAGGACCCACATAGGTACCAATGCAAGTGAATAATGCTATGGGATATGCTTTGAAAAGCATTAAGGTAGATATTATTTTATGATTTGAAGGAACTGAAAAGTTAGCTTCACATGGACTTGTAAAGGGGAACATTCGTCCCCATCATAACATGTTTATATGAAATCGAGCCACACAGAGACTATTGATCTCAAGATTCAAGGTTTGTTGTCTTGAGAATCTCATATAAACATTTCCTAAAGTTTTAATAAAAAGCCATTCTTTTGATTATGAAAAAATGCACATGTGGTGTTAGTAGATAGGTCAACAATTTCATAATGGAATGCATTGTTACAACATGGACTCTTTATTTTCACATCTTACCAAGCATATTGATACATATTTATATAATTTAATTTTAATTTTTTAAAATTAAAGTAAATTCAATCTCCTATTTCAAAGATATGTTTTAAAAAGCGTGAATAACTTCAATTATCATTATAAACTCTTTATCGCATCGCACCTTATTTAACGATAAACTCATAAAGTAATTATATATACGTGCGATTGCGCGAACCCGACAAGCCAAAAAAGCATCAAAGATAAATCTTTAAAGTCCTTTAAGCATGGCCACATGGCTTTTTGAATGCGCATTTTTCATTTCGCTTAACTTAGCCGTAAAACAAAACTATTATCGCATAAAAGTTGCAATGTGCAATTTGCACACATCACATTTCGCAACATTTATGGGTAAACATTACAAGCTGTAAAAATTATATATGGTGACATGCGAATTCACAGCATTTAATTTCTCGGGCATGAGAGGATTTAAGTTGATTGATATTATATTTATTTCATGTCAATTTGTAAGATATTTGCTTTTGAAATTTACGCATGTTTGATATAAACAACAGATTTGACTCTCTCCTAATTTTAATTCTCTCCCTGTTTACTCGAAATCAGGAAACCATTTAACGAATCAAGGAAAATTGAAATGAGTAAGAAGGGCAAAGAGATTTCTAAAGCACTGCCTACTGAAGACTCAGATATGTCTCCCTTATTCTCAGATACTACCTGCAACAAGGAATGCAGTAGTTTGTCATGGCAAACAATGTATAAATTGTTTGAAGATGAACAACCAAGAGTAATAACCGAAATCTCTACATGCACCGCATCTACTTTAGACGTGATCGAATTTGATGTTGCATGTTCATTCATCCACAAGGTAGCAGCAAGACCGAAAATTATCCCTTACACAGACATGGTTAACTGGGTAATTGACCACTTAAGCATAGCTGACAGGAAATTCAAAGATACAAAGGGAGAAGACTTAGGGTCTTTCGGGGCAAAAGACTTAAAAGCAATGTATCATCTACCCTCCCGACAACAGAAGTATGACAAAGGTTTTTTGTAAAGCTTTAGTGTAGAGCATCCAGATCTCATGAAAGTCATCAAATAATGGAAGGAAGACCAGGGAAAGTTGAAGCAAGATAAACTCGGTACGTACCCAATTTCTGAAATTCCTTCCCCTTATTGTTATGTTGCTGATATGTTGTGTAGATTTTTTGCTAAACCTGATACCACTAGGTTTTCAATAGAATGGGTTCCATCGATTGACACAATCATCAATTCATCAATTCTAAATTGGGAAAACATCCTATCTGATATTTTAGCCAAACACATTACTGAATATAGGAATAAGAGGAGTGCTTCCTTTAGAGAGACACCTCCCTTTTTTATGTCTACCTATGTCATGGATGCCATCTGTTTCAATTCTATTTTTCCTACCATGGGATGGAAATGGACTACCTGAGACCCTACCCCAATCCACATTTACCACAGAGACCTCTGGGATTCAGACTTCCACCTTCATTTCTATAAAAAAAATTATGGAGTCATATTGCGTATGCACCAAATGATATTCAATAAAAAGGGCCCTAGGGTTTCTGAAGAAGCCAACGTACATATTATTTCTGTGGCTAGGTGGTTTCTAGAGGAGAATTTTAAATACTTCAGAGTATTCGAGAGTTATGCTTCTCCCCATGTCTTACCTTATTATGTTCCTGATAAGTTTCTTGTACAAGAGATAGCTTACCAACTTGTTAATGGTATCATTAAACAGCTCAAAGATGCTAAGAAGGCCATTTGGCATAATTTCCCTATACAGTGTGCACTTTTGCACTGTATGATATTGGCCATACCTACAAGGAGGTTTCCAAGATAAATCTATTGAAATTGGTAGAAATGCCAAAGAGGTTATACGATCCAAATCATGTAAATAAAAATTACACTACAGAGCTCAAAATGAAGCCTTTTGTAAAGGAAGCAGATGGATTTGATGATCTCTTTCAAGGCATAGAAAATTTTTCAGATATAACCAATTTTTGCATCCAGCCAATTGATTCGAGATGATTTGGAAGCTTCCCAAGAATATAGAAATAAGATATTGTAGAGAGTTCCTCTCAATTTGTTAACTATTGATTATATCAACAAACCTACTCCAAGTATCAGCTTGGATAATGAAGCTAAAGACATGTATGAGGATGAATCAGGTCAATCACAACATCAATCTCACAATTTATATCATTTTGAAAATGAATCTGAATCCAGAAAGGATAGCCCAGAAAAGATAATTGATCAGGTAGTCCAAGAGATAGAGTTGCATGAGGGAAAAGAAATTAATGGAACAGATTAAACATCTCAAGAAATTCAGCACGGTCATAAAACACTAGATCAATTTGAAAAATCACAAACGAAGAATTTTAGTAGTGAATGGGAGGATTTTTCTGAGGCAATAAAAAATCCTAAGGCTAATCCGAACATTGATCAAATATCTAGCTTTTAGACACCTGAACATTCCTAGAAGATAGTGGAAAATGTTAATCCACTATAGCAAGTTCCAAAAACTCATGATCGAGAGATCATACCGGCCTACCCTACAGAAAAGATATTTTTACAAGTTGAATAAATTTCTTCACTGGACATTTTCTACAATCCTAGCTATAAGGCGGTAGTTAAGAGGAACAAAAGAAGAAGAACTGGTGAAACAGTCTCAAATCTCATAGATGAATCAGTTGATGTATTGTGGAAAGATTCCTTACATGACACTATAGAAGATCTAACTAAATTATCACAGTATGCAGGAGCATATGCTACTGCCACCGTTGATAAAGCTATTGAAGTTAGAGTGTTGTTGAAGCAGAAGGAAGCCAGAGTACTACAACCATAGAGACTATTAAATGAATAAAAATCCAACTCCACTGAGAAAATCTAAGAAAATATGACCCAATTTCAAAAGGATTTTGAAAGCCTCAAAGTAGAGCATCAAATAGAGATCAATGAGAAACAAGCACAACTGGAAACGGCAATGATCATAATACAGAGCCAACCGCAATTGGAGCATTTTATTAAAGAAGCACTAGATATAAATGCTAAGTTAAATAAAGAACATGAAGTATTTTGTCATCAAGCTTCTATCATTGACTCTTATTGTGATTCAAATAAAATACTGATCCAACAGATAGCTATCGAGAATCTTGAATGTGAAATACATGAAAAGAAGATCGATGAACACATTCTGTGGAAAGTATTAGAATCAGGAAAGGAAGCAAATCTACCTCAGGTAGATAAGTTTCATAAGGATATTCTATTTAGAGATTGGGAAGCACAAATCAAGCAGGTAGAGAAAGTAGCAGCGAAAACATCTAAGTTATCAAATGAAATTATTGAATCTGTATGTGAATAATTGGTAAAAGCAGAACTTCTCAAAGAGAACACGTCTGAAGTGCTTTCAGAAGAAAAACAGATAGAAGCACAATGGAAGAAAAAGAAAAACACACAGGATGAATTAATTAAGAAGATAAATAAGTTTGATAAAGAAAATTATTGGAATTTTCTGATCAAACCTTATCATCAGTATCAGACTCTTTGATGCTTAACAAATTCAAAAAAAAAAACCGCAGCACAAACTTTCAAATGCAGTATTCAAGGGACAGGTCAGATCAAGGATTTTGCAACCAGCTCAGGTCAAGCCTATGATGGATATTTTTCAACTTGACCAAATCTAGAAGAAAGGGCGGAATTCATAAATCAAAATTGTTATTTTATTTCCTAGATTATAGTTTAAGTTTGTCCTACGAGGATGGTTGTTTGAAACCACCTCTATATTATTGTAATAATCTATTTTGAGAACATATTTAGTTTAGTATTTAAACTCCTCTCATGGATTTAGAGAAGGGTCCAGAAATTTGTCAAAAACATTTGCAAAGAATGCACTATTGTAGTTTTTTAAGTGCTTTGATGAATTAATGGAACACATCTATTATCTTTTGACAATTAAATATGTTTAAATGATGTTGCACTACTTTAATCTTTAAATTTCTTGAAAGTGAGAAGGAGCAGATCAATTATGATCAGTTTACATGAGTAGGACTTCATACATATGGTACTTTTATTAACTTGTATTAAGTTTTTCTTTATAGATTGATAGTCATCTTTTATTTCATTATATATTTGAAACGTTGTTATAGATGAATGTTACATGCACTTATGTTCTAATATTTGTCTGTAGTTTCTTAATGTATAATCACATATATGAACGCGATATATTTTCACAATTCTTCTAGTCAAACTAATTTGTATGAAGAATCATTTTACATAATTTTCATCTCTTTCAACTGTTAAATGATCTATATTACTAACAGTTGAAGGATATCTTTTCAGATCGCATAGAGGAAGAAACATCCCGGGTATATAATAGAATAAATAGTTTAGATAGATGTATATAATAGATTAAAGTTATTTCCATTTGCATGTCATATAATCACACCCTAAAAAACATCCGTATTGGGAAACTGGTCCCATTATCCCCAGACGAAAACACTATACCAAACAGAAAATGAGCTGCTTTAAGGTCCGGACTGGGTGGTTTTCCCCCATGTTTCGGCAACGGAATTCTGAGGCCTCAACAACACCACACAGAATGAATATTTCTCCTTACATTAGTTCTTTAACATACTGTTGAGGATATCTAGAGAGTAAAGGAATGCATATAAATTGTCATCTTGGGATAGATCTCAAGGGATTTCATCCCATATACCAAGAAAGAAGTTTGATCAAAATGAAAAATAGCCACCCTGAGCAAAATTTTTACTTTCCAAACCTCCTCTTGAGTGGCTTGATTGGAAATGGGGAAGGGCATTGTTTCAGTGTGTTACAATCTGGCTATGTTTATAAATGGCTTTGTTGTAAGTGTGTTAAAATGTGGCCATATTTATAAATGGTTTTATTCAAAGTCCTCTCTTGAAGGTACGCTGAACACAATTTGTCGCTTAAGGTTAAATAAAAAATTTTGATTATTTTATTTTTAATAGTATTTAGAACTTTATAATTAAAATTTTAACTAATTTCTTAAGAGTGGTTGGCTGGGTGGTGGGGTTTCATATAACTTTCAAAATATTAATTGGCAATGAAAAATCAATGATATTCATCATGTGGTTGAGATGACTTTAATTTAACCATCCGCATATCTATTTCCCGAACCCTTGCGGCAATACATGTCTGCATACGGGCACCGCCATAAATAACCCGTCCCCATTATTAATTTATTACTGTACCCATTACCCCAACTCTTCCATTGCACCATTGTCCCACATTCGAACTCTTGCAAACAGCTAACACAACCATAGCCACTCTAAACTCTGGCTAGAGATGGGAGGTGCAAGAGTACGCCATGAAAGTGCCAAAGAATTGTTAGATGCATTTCCAACCATTAAACAATTATTTGAACAGGTCGGCTAGATATATTATATTCACAGGTTTCAGGGGCATGACAATGACATAGCCCTAGAATTTTACATGCATTATAGGGAGGGTAGATCAGAGGTAGTAGGGACAGTGGTGCATGCGATATAAGAGGCGATTGTTGAAGTGTAAGGGTTACTCTAGATGGGAGAAAAGTGGTTTGCACCACAAAAACCCAAACCTGATATTGTGAGGAATTTCCTTGAGGTAGGTGAACGACTGATCAGGAGTGGCTTAGGATATGAGAGGAAGTCATTACCATACCCCTGGTCAGATGTTGCATTCCTTATCCAGATATTTTTCACTTGTGAAGGAAGGTATGTGGTTATTTATTATGAGCACCTTTGCTTGTTAGACCACATTTTTCATGGCAGGTTTCTTAACATGCCTTTATTTCTTGCAAAAACCCTAGACCAAATGGCCCGAGGTGTGCATAAATCAAAGAGGCCACTCGAAATCCTTTCCCACCAATGCCTTATTAAAATTTTTGTGGTTGTTGTGTTGTAAAGGGAAGGGAGAACTTAGGATGAACTAGTTGGAAGGCCATTTCATGTTGAAGTTGAAACTCCACCCCATGACCTCCAAGCTGCAACTCCACCCCATGACCTCTCAACAACAACTCCACCCCATGGCCTCTTAGCGGGAACTCTGCCCCATGAACCCCTAGCTACAACTCCACCCCATGACCTTTCAGCAACAACTCCACCCCATGACCCCTTAATGGAAACTCTGCCCCATGACCCCCCGGCTACAACTCCACCCCATGACCTCTCATTGCAAACTCCAACCCATGACCTCTCAGTGGAAACTCCACCCCATGGCCCCTTAGTAGAAACTCCGCCCCATGACCCCCCAGCTGCAACTCCGCCCCATGACCGCCTAGCTGCAACTCCACCCCATGACCTCACACCTACAACTAGGTTCATTGACATCCCACCTGCAGAAATTCCCACAGAACCTTTCCATATGGAAACTGAGCTGCCATGTGTTGAAACTAGGAGGGTTTCTACGGTTTTTGTTGCTAAAGCTGCACATAAAGGAGATGGCCAAGATGATGATGATGAAGTACAAATATTGGGGATTAAATCTGTGACTAAAAGATTGAGAAGATATAGGAAAATCTTGGCAGTAGTGCCAAAAGCCAAGAAGAACAGGGAAAAGAGAGGTCGTTATGCTCCAGCTTCTGAAACCCTCCCCATTGTTACAAAAAAACTCCCAGAAGAGATAGCATTAGAACAAGAACAAGAGCAAGAGCAAGAGTATCCACAGGATGTTTTAATTGAAGGGGTCATGGACTAAGGATGCATGGAAGAAGTATTAGGCCAGCTTTCTAACACAGAAGAACAAGTTGATAAGCTTCCCTCTCCTGATTCTAACTATGAATACATAGCGGGACTAATCGAATGGTACAGCTCAGATGGCCTTGTCTCAATTCAAATGTTGGATGTGGATGAAGAGGAGTACCAACAATTGTATAGGGAAAAAGTGTTGGGCCAACCAACTGCACAACCCAAATTATTTGGGGATGATCAGGAGGACAATCAAATGCACAACCAGAATTGTATGGGGATGATCAGGAGGACCAACCAACTGCACAACCAAAATTGTATGGTGATGATCAGGAGGATCAACCAACTGCACAACCAGAATTGTATGGGGATGATCAAGAGGACCAACCAACTGAACCACCAGAATTGACAAAGAAGCACATTGCAAAAGTAAGTACTTGTGAACATCTTCCTCTGTATATTTCATTGTAAAGGAAGAATAGAATTCTCCAGATTAAAAACAAACAACTACAGATCAAATTTAAAACCCTAATAGATGAGCTCATACAAAAATAAATTTTTGATAGATTAGATTGCTTGGCCCAAGTTGCAGAGTCCATACCCATTGATGACATAATTATTCCTTCTCCAGGGGTCCAACAAGATATACCCCTTGGAAAAAAATAGACTGATGGCATTGGAGTTGCAGAGTCCATACCCATTGATGACATAGGTATTCCTTCTCCAAGGGTCCAACAAGATATACCCCTTAGAAAAAAACAGACTGATGACATTGAAGTTGCAGAGTCCCATACCAAAATCACAGTTGTCCATACATAGGAACATGAATTACTTATCAAAGTAACAAAATAAATGGGTATAGACACAGAGGAACAACAACCAGATATGAAACTAACATAGGATGAGGAACTAGAGATCAAACTGACTAAATACATTGGTGAGAAAAAAGATGATGAGGAACCAAAGGATAAATTACAACTATCTGAATACGCATATCCGAGACACCTAATACCTTACAGTGTGCACAAAAAATCACTTCCTGACCTTGGAAAGATATGCGAAAAATAATTTAAAAACAAAGTTTTATGAAGACATAAAAAAATAGTGGATGAGCTGGAAAGGAGGGTGACCAAGTTGGAGAAGGATAAGCAAGAAATCGGATAGCTAATGGATGGTGTTCTCAGTTGCAGGGCTCCTTCAACCAATTACAATGCATACTTGACAGAAGAATTCCTTATATTTAAAAATAATTCTATCATCCAAAATATCCCTCTCAAGGTTGAAAGCAGTGATGGTTTCTTGGAGGCATATATGACAATTTGCGATCAAGATAGAGACTTTCTCTGTGAACTGTACCAACATAATTTGTGATAATGTTATCTCTAAGAACAAGGAGATGACCATTACATATTGTGCATGAGAGATTCAATTATTGGAAACTAAGGCACAGGGAGGATGTAAAGCAAGGTGGGATAGCATGGGAAAACAACCCCGAAATAAAGATCCATTTAACTACCTCAACTTAAAGAAAACCTTAACAAGGGTTGCTCGATATATTATTGCTATGGGATAGTGTGGGAATCATTGGATAGGTCTTAGATTTCAGTATCCAATGATCTAGCTTCCAACAAGGGTATATAAAAATAAATATACACTGACAAAAAAAGAAGAATCTTATTGCTAGAATGTAATTATGGAGACAGGAGGGTATCTTCGTCCTGATGAACCAGGACATAGTGTTTATTGTATCAGAAATATTCATGAATTCCCCCCTTCATCCACAGATTTAGATTGACAGACTCGGCCACCGTTGCTGACACACTGGCTCACAGTTGCTGACACACTGGCTCACCATTGCTGCAACACTGTCTCACCGTTGCTGCAACAATGGCTCACTGTTGCAGCAACTCATAGATAGCAAATGCATTATATTTGATGTTCTAATATATAGCTCTCTAGTTTGTTTTGTTAGCTATAAAAAACTATTAAAATTGTGTTTGACATGTTTAGTTACAATTTCATTGCAGTTCCTCTAATAATTTTGTTACATTTCCATTATTTTTATTCGAATTTATATATCAAAATATTGTTTTCACACCAATATATGCAACTTTGCATGTATTCAAAACCACTTGAAAGCTATCCTCCATGACTTGCAAAACAATCAATGTATTAAAAGACTGACTGTAAATGCATGGAGTTATTTAATCACCTTAAATGAAAATTCCATCAAATTAGAGAAATCTCCCTCCATATCCTCACCACCTATCAAACATACATGGAAATAGTCAACAAAACATTAATATATCAAATATAGCTAATACAGGAATAAATATTAAAATCAACTTAAAAACAAAATCGTTCACAAGAAACCTGGAAAAGCATTCATTGTTGGTGCTAGGGTGACCTCGCTTGTTGAGTTGTTCAAACTGAAACAGTTCATCTTCATCTTCCGAGATATTCAAGTCCATTTCCAATCTTGCATTTTGTTGCCTTGTTTTTCTTCTCTTTTTGGGGCTTAGGAAACTCTTCTTCCTCTTCAAAGACAACTCAAAAGCACCCAATCCACATGTGAATTCATAATCCATAATATGAAGATTATTGGCGTCATCCAACAATTTTTTAACTAAAGCAATCAACTGTTCAATCTTGGTCAAAGTAGCAGGAGAACTATTTCAAACCAGGTCTAGTAAGTATCCAAATAACTCCTCCTTGGCCATCTTAATTTGTTCAACATTTACATCAATATTGTGACTATCCATGGCAGTTGTGTTTGCATCTTCAGGAAGATCGGATATTGCCTCTATGTTTATCTCAGGAGTGTCATTGTATGACTCAGCTGTGCTTTGATGATTTTGTAATTGGTTTGAAGCCATTGAACCAGAACATAACCAACCCACCTTTATGGCATGCTTACTTATGTTTCCATGAATAGACCATGGGAAATCACAAGTTATGAAATTTTTATGATGACAAGTGACAAGATATTGCTTATTAACTTTAGATTGACTCCTCACCCAAAAAGCATTAGACATTTGCGAATGAGGGCTGAAATCACTATCTGGAATTCTTTTTTCTTTTTCCATTAATGATTCCAATTGTTTCTCTTTCTTGTAATTATTTAAAAACCCTTCCTTTTTAGAATTTCCTTAAACTGATAACAGGGTTTAACATTTGTTAGAAGAATTTATATCAACCAATCCATCCTATGAGAACATTTATTTCTTCTATCAGATAGAGAGTTTGTCTTTAGGTAACATTGATATGATTCCTAAACATTGTTTGTTTCCTTATTTGCATGGGGAAAATTCGACAACCTTTGACCCACATCCCTAATTGCATAAAATTTTGTTTAATGAAGATATTTCATCCTTATTTCAAACCAAAAAGAGAAATGTAGCTTACGAGTTTTTCAACCTACAAATCTTGTCACCAGCAACCCAATTCTTGTGGAAATAGTCTAGGAACTTTTTCTCACTAGCAAATTTGTTAAAGAAAGCATTAATTGCATTGCTCACTTCAACATTGGAACAATAATTCATAATTACACCCAAATTACTAAACATTTCTTTTGCTATTTCTGGATTACTGGCCAATCGATTCACATTTTTTAGCGATGCTCGACATACGTGCCAAACACATAAGATAACATTGCGCCTTGTGATTCTCCTGCCACATTCAATTCATTTCAAGCAAGTTATTTTTGTAATAAATACAATTTGTACTATAAAATAAGAATATTGAAGTTACCTTAAAGCACCAATTTCAGCCAATTCATCATCAACAATGAAAGCATTAACTTTCCAACTATGATCAACTTGGTAACACCTATGCATGAGCTACTCCAACCATAACGAAATTTCCTATGATGTATTACGTGATGTATTTTTATGTGCATAGAGGTTAACACGCTGGACAGACCTGACATGTTATCAACGTGAGTTGAGATTTATTTGGGTTTCGACCTTAAGCGTTCAAAGTGGGACTAGCGTTTGTTGGTCGAGGTTTGTGGAAATCCGTTGTTTTTTTTTCTTCTGATATATACATGGGCCCATAACCCATAGGTCCACGCATTATGAAGAAATTTGCAGCTTCGCTAAGCATTAGAGAAAGGTTGTAGGTTTCATATTGATAAGATGACAGTTAAACTACCCTATAGTAGTTTAGCTTTTCATCAAGTGGTATCAGAGCAGGAAAATATTTCCTGTGAGAAGGAGTTTGCATGCGAATGAAGAAGAGGTATAGTTTTGTTGAAGATTGGTAATCTTGTGGTCTTTATATTGTTGTGTAGGTGAGAAGATTGCAACAGCCTAGAGCCAGGAGTGCTCAAATGGTTCCAATGAAGAAAGAACCAGAGAGATGTCGAAATACTGGGCTCAGAGGAGAGAAGCTCGGTGAGGTATTGTGTAACAGGGAGGACTTGTTACTGCAGAGGTTTTGGTTGTAGCTCATGGAAATATCACAAGAGGAAATTCCATAGAGGATGTGGGTAGAATTTCTAAGAGATGAAGAAGACATATGACCAGGAGGTCATAAAATGTTTGTACCTCGGGAGTCTGATGCAGGAGCATCCGAGCATCCTCATTAAAATCAGAATCCAAAGTTGTGAAAGGAGAAAACATGGACAGACATTGTAAACCGGGGCAAATTTTATTAAAACATAACTAAATTGATGGAACTGATAAGGTTTAATTAATTGTAATTATCTGCCATGTATGTATAACAAGAGATTTAGGAGTTTGTTTGAGCGATTGAGGGAGAAAATTCATGGATCTTAGATGATCCACGCTTTTGAAAATTTCTATATAAAGAGCCCGTGTTTTGTGACAAAAGAGAGAGCGAGAGGATACAATGTAACTACAGGAGAATTTGTGACTAAGGCTGAGATGCCTTAGACTATAATCGAGTTTTGTATAGAATTGAAATACGTGTTATGTGGATTTCTGTGTGTTTTAGTATTGTTTACTTAAATTTTGGATTTATGAGTTCAATTCCATGTTATGATTTTATTGATCGGCCATGAATAACTATAAGGATCGATGGTGATCCAATGATAATATCAGATTATAGAAGGATTTTTTCTATGGAGTGATGCGAGTGACTTAAACAAGGATGGTAGCGATAGACTGTATTATAATGTGAGTTCCATCAATAAGTGGATGATAGCCATTCGATCGTCCAGATAGACGGTTAATATCACTAGAAAACCAAACTGCAGAGAACACGATAAAATCGTGAGAATCCGGATTGATCACAGCTGTCAGCATGGTGATTGATCGAACACATATCGCATTCGAATATGTGTGGACTTTCAATTTCTAAAATGGACGCAATAAAATTTATAAATTAGAGTTTAATGTGGAAATAATTGTGACCGTCGATCTCTTGTAGATCTGACGGCAATCTCATTTCGATGTGTGTAGAGGTTAACACATTGGACGGACCCGACATGTTATCAACGTGAGTTAAGATTTATTTGGGTTCTGGCCTTAAGCGTTCAAAGTGGGACCAACATTTTTTGGTCGAGGTTTGTGGAAATTCGTTGTTTTGTTTGCTTCTGATATATACGTGAGCCCATAACCCATAGGTCCACGCATTATGAAGAAAGTTGCAGCTTTGCTACGCATTGGAGAAAGGTTGCAGGTTTCATATTGATAAGATGGCAGTTAAAATACCCTATAGCAGTTTAGCTTTTCATCATATTGTCAAATTTTTTCTCTGTATGATTTTCCAGTTTGAGCAATCATAGACTTGTACTCGGGACTTACTATTGCATAATATACAAACCCTCAGCTGTTGCACTGGTTTTTCCGCATTGGGTTTTTCTAGGGACTTAGTCCAAAAATAACTAAATTATTTGTGTGCGTGTTTCTATCTTTCCTGCATTGTATTTATTTTCCATTTTATTTATTTTGTGAAGGCTGCAACACATTGATTTCGATATTTACTGTAGAACACGATAAATAATTTGTTCAGTTTAATAACAAATATAAGAAATCTAATCAGTTGTTGCAGTAGGATTCCAAGTTGTGGAATTTTCACAGAAGGTGGATGCTTCAGAGTCAGAGGCTATTGACCCCACATTATATCATTATTTGATTGGCTCGCTTATGTATTTGGTCAATAGTGATTCGTGAACACTAGGTCGAATATTTGTTTTGTAGTAAACACTCTCAACTAGTTTATGGTGGACCCAAGGGGAGTGCACTAGATTGTTGTGAAACATGTACTCATTTATCTAAGAGGCACTGTGGAGTTTGGGTTGCAATATGAGTGAGGACATGGAGTGAGGCTTACAAATTATACAGATGTTGATTGGGCCGAATGCTTAGTAAACAAAAATAATACTTCAAGTTGTTTCTTTAGCTTGGGTTCAGGAGCTATTTCCTGGTTCAATAGAAAGTAGAGATTGGTTGCATTGAGTTCTGCAGAGGAAGAATACATGGCAATGAGTATGGATGCATGTGAAGCAATTTAGCTACGAAAGTAACTCTTGGGTTTTTTTTATACATGATATGTATGCAACCATCATCCCATTGTGATAATCAAAGTTGCATAAACCTCTCTGAGAATCCAGTGTTCCATGATAGATCCAAGCACATTGACATTAGTATCACTTCATCTAGGATTATGTGCAGAGAGGGGTTGTGATAATTTGGTATGTGCTGATTGATAAACATGTTGATGACATCCTCACTAAAGCATTTTTGAAAGGAAAATTAATACACTTCAAAGTTCAAAGATAAGTTGGGGATAGTTCAAACTTTGAAATCCCTTCCTCACTAAGAGAGAGTGTTTAGTTATTGTAGCTTGGGAGGTATTTGTTGGAAAGTGTAACTAGGTTCGGTCTTCATAATGACATGTAATTATGATTTTTGTAAATGATGAAAAGAAGAGAATAAAATTATTTTTGTTATGCCTTGCTTCATGGGTTTCATGAGCAAGAGTTTTGAGTTATATGGCTCCCATTGAGAGCCTTAGGATTTATCATTATTGTCAAAATAATTAATGTCATTTATGAAGAGCTCTTCTTGAGCATGTGTCAAATGTATAGAAGTCTATAAAGCCCTCCAATGACAAGCACAAGTCCCTCTCTTCATGTCGTCCTACAGATGAAGTAATGGCTCATGTCAGCTCACTCAATTAAGAAGACACACCCATTCGGATGCTCATATCGAATTATTATATAGGATGAATTACTATATATATATGTGTGTGTGTGTCTCTAGGCTCTTCACATTAGTACCGACACAAAATTCATATATCTCTGATATTTCACAGAGTAATTACAGAGTTTGGATAATAGAAAAGGAGGAGCTCAGATTAAGGTACATAAATAAGATTGGATACTATCAATTGATTCAAATCCCTATTAGGTTCAGATTACAGTGACAACGAAGGAGAGAATGGTTTTTGTATAGACCACCATTTGGTATTTGAAATAGGCACAGTTCTGTAAAGGACCTATAGTTCGGTATTATGCCACAATGATTTGGTATATCTCACAACAAAGAAGAATTTGGTGCCTTTCAAGAAGAAGATCTCGACACTATCTCAGACATAAGGATTTGGTTCTACTATTGAAGGAGAGGTTCATTACAGTAACCTTAGTTTGATATAACTACATGACTATAAAGATCTCATATAATGCAATATCTGAAGAGTAATTGATAAGGTGGAAGAGGACTTGTGTCTTGGCCTTGGAGTGGGTAATAGGTCAAGGGTCGTGCTCTTGGTATTCGTCAATTGTAACATCTATAAGAAGAATTTGTGTAGGTTTTCCTCTCAAAGAGTGAGAGGTTTTGGCATTGGCTCATAGCCTACATTTTGTGTCTCTCGTTTATCTATGTTTATGCATTGGTAGTTATTTGATGAAAAAGACACTGATAACTTAAGAAAAGAGAATATCCTAATATAATCAAAAAAAGATACTCACAAGCAGTTACTTATCAAGAGAGATCACCTAATTCATGATGCCCTAGATTTCTCAACATGGAATCAGAGCTAAGGTGACTAAGCTAAGGAAGGGCATCTAATCAAGAGACACTCAAGGATCAAGTTTCAAGGAAGGAATCAAATCAAAGATCATTGTTAAGACAAGGTCTTCAAAGAAAGCATCATAACCCTAAATCAAAGACGAATTTTACAAAGAATTTGGTGGAACCCTCAAGCCATCTCAAGAGACTACAAAGACCCTACTCGAGTTGAAGGACTTATAGTTCAAGTTCCTTCCTAGAAAAGAAAGATAAAAGGTGCGATCATTATCTTCAAAAATTTATAAGGAAATATCCCTCTCGTTGAAGCAAGGCCACCATCATTGAAGACATCATCAAGCCATCATTGATCATCATCATCAAGAGAATTTATCATCAAAGGTCTAAGGTGATCTATCTCCTTATATCACTCTTGAAGAAAACTATCTTCAACAAGAAGGTGTTTTTTCTACTATCTATATCATCATCAAATTCAAGGAGGAAGAAAGTGGAGAAAGAAGCATCTACACAAGTAAGTATATGTATGACTTCATCTGAATGTGTCAAAATGTCTTTTTGCAAGGAAAGAAACAAATTTGTTGGTGCTTCAAACTTTCTTGCGTGGAAGAAAACGACAGATCTGGATCTTATTGAGAATGAGGTCATGGAATATGTTAAGGGCTCAATCACCAAACCTCAAAAATAATATGCTCAAGCACTTGCAAGATTCATGAAAGGGGAAGTAAAGGCTCAAAGGATTCTCATAGAATCCATCAAGTATCCCCTCATCCCATATGTATCTCAACTCAAAACTTCAAAAGAAATCTATGACAAACTGGTAGAGTTGTATTCCATAAGCACTACTGGAGAAGTCATCTCATTAAGACAAGAACTCTACAAGTTGAATATGTATAAGGAAGATGGAATAACCTCATACTTTATGAGGATATCTAAGATATGGGATCAACTATAAGAATTGGAGAAGTCATGTTTGATAATGAAATGACTACAATAGTATTAAATGTGCTATCAAAGGAGTGGGGTAACTTTACTTCAAGTATTTATCAGAAGAAAGAAGCCACTCCATTCTAGGATCTATGGTCACTATGAAAGATTGAAGAATCTAGACTAAAGAAAAAATATGATATGGGAGTAGGTGAGAAAAATCAAGCTTATGCTTCAATGACAAGTAGAAAGGGACGATTTGGAAAGTTTGGTCGTCAGAAAAAGAAAAAGAACATGGCTAAAATCTAATGCTATGGATGTCAAGCATATGGACACTATAAAAGAGATTGTCCTAAGATCAAGAAGGAAAATAACAAAAGAAGAAGAGAAGAAGCTCATATCACCAAAGAAGTATAGGAAGTTGAAAAGAAGAAGTCCAATAAATAGGAAGTAAGAGATCTCTATTATTGAGATAGTCATCCTCACCTAAATTTCTTTTCAAATTCCTAAGTCTTTTTTTGTAAGATATGGCTATCACGATTCACTAAATAGGATGCATCAAGGCATCATAAAAGCATTGAAAGCAAGAGATCGGGACATCATCATAGAAAAACATGAAATATGGTTAGAATCTATGGAATTCAAGGATATAGCTCTTAGGAATCTCATTGGGAACTTAAGTGGCAAGGTCATCTAGTACACGGTCCATCCTACATCTGTCAAAAGGAAACATCTACTTATATGGATACTTTAGATGCTCAAGGTTCTCTAATGGGATCTTCATTGAAAGGTTCATTGATCATAAGGAAAAGAAAGTGTTTCATGGAGAATTCAAAACTTTTGGAATTCATGCATGATGGTATGATGAAATAAAGGTTAAGTAGATCAAGGAATTGAAGCTCTTTCAATCAAGGAAGTTGTTGCAGGAAGTCTAGATGACCCAAAGAAAAAATGAGATATGTATGCTTACATTTATTTATTTTTTGAAATTTATGTCATATGGTCGCACTTAACATGGATCAATGCTCTATCCTTAAAGCATAATAAAAAATAAAGGATCTACTCCATCAAAAAAATGCATGGGTCACACATTCATTAGATGAAATCAACATAAAATATCTGCATATGTAGTATGAGGTAGTTGACGCAATAGAGGAAATCTGATTGGAAATACTGGAAATGTAATGGGCGAAGAAAGGAAGGAAGAGATCATGGAATATGAGACCATGGTAAAGGAAATCAACATCCAAAATACCAAGAATATTTTACTAGGATATCTCCATGGAAGATATGAAGACTCTAATGAAGTCTGAAAAGGAAAGAGACCCTTGACAATATATATCTTTGGGAGATGTGTCTATATGTATGTAGGATGTTGATGCAAACTAGAAGATGTCATGATTAAAGACCATCACAAAAGTAATGTTTATTTTAATATTTTTTATATATCTGGATGGGTTTATGCAGAGTTTCCAAGGGAAGAATTATGGATGTCTTCCACCACCGATGCATATGTAGTAGGATGTAAATATCCTTAAGTAAACATGGCATGAAGGAAGGCTAGATATGGACTAATAGATCACTTTCCAATGATGACATGGCTGACTCATAGATGAAAGTGATGGATGGTCGGTGCCCTAAGTAGAAGTCCCTAACATGAAGACTCCTAGATAAAAACAAGTTCATGACATCGTGAGGAGTTCTTCAAGTAGTTAGTTGTCCCATCACCTCCACCTAAGGAGCTATTGTAGGTCCCTAATTAAGAGGGAGATTGGAAAGAAGTTTCTTACTTGGAAGAAACTCGAAAATTCCTAAGCCATGGGGGAGCTTAGGTGCATTCCTTCTGTAGGAATGAGTACATTCCTTTATTGGAATATATATGCCCTCCCTAATTAAGAGGGATAGATAGACACATCATTCTTGTATTCACTTGGGAGGAAAAAATGGAGTGTAGAAATTAGTATACACTAAGCATGCATACATCCAGATTCCCATGATCTCACAATATTTATCTTCTTTCTAAATACAGAATCCTTCCACTATTAATATTTTGCAGAAATTAAAAACTCAATTTCAAACACATGAAGCAAATAAAAACAATCGCACATAACACAGTTGTTTAACAGGAAAGCCTGAAGCTGAAAACCCTAACTATCATATATTATGTATCATGGAGATCATGTCACAAAATCATATAAATCTTAGTACATCAAGCTCTCAATAAAATCAATCGTCACACACTAATCAGAAGAAATCTACAAATCCATGCACTGATTTCTTACCACCTGATAGCCTGCCTCCATTGCGCAATCCCTGCTGGAGAAGACCCTTGAATGAATTCGAATCTACCTTGCTTGCACTGCACAATCCTCATTGGAAACTCTAATGTGTGTGTGGTGAAATCAATGCATCACTATATTCACAATGGATAGTCCATCTTGCCCTTTCACCTATCTCTCCAATGGGTCTCCACTAGAACTGTCATGCACTGTAGTTATATGTTTTATTTGTTCAGTTGATTAATGAGTTATTATTTGTGAATTAATTAACTAATTAATTCACTCTGCTCTCACTAGTGTACCATTCAGGTAGACTAGATATAACTAGCTCAACTGAGTTTAACTCCAATAATTGAGTTAAACTGAATAACAATTCCATGAACTGCTCTTCCAACTCTGTCATAACTTTTCCACTTCAGTTCTAATTGAGTCCTCCATGCATGAACCACCAGTAAACCCTAGGAATTGCGTAATTCTTTCAGCCCATTGATTTTCCAAATCTGTATACTGAAATAAAGTGCTCCAAGAGAATAATTTGATGTTTATTTTCGGATTATTATTAAGATCTAATAATAATCGACACTTCTATTTTTAGACCGACAATCTATAAATAGACTTCGCCCAATATTATATAAATAGAATTTCATCTATTTTTCCAACTTGACCAACCATCCACAAATAGCATCCTGCAACTTCTGAAATATGATCACCATGTCTAAAAATAGACATAGTCTAAAAAAATACTTACACCTAAAAATAGCCTGCGGGCCCACTTAGTGAAGGCGAATAATTTTCACTAAGCTCGTCATCTTGTTGAATCTCAACACTCCCTCTCAACAAGATAGGGATTATCCTTCACGCCGATCCTGCCTCTATGGTATTCAAATTTTCTCCTGCCAAGCGCCTTCGTCAGAATGTCTGCATCCTGATCTTCCGTAGGAATGTACTGAAGCAACATGATATTTCTCTACACACAATCTCTGAAATGATGATACCGGATATAAATATATTTAGATCTATCATGAAACACAGGATTAATCGAGAGTTTAATGCAACTTTTATTATCATAATGTATCACTATAGGATCTAAATGTGAACCGAACAAACCAACTAGGATCTTCCTCATCCAGATAGCCTCACATGCAGCTTGACTTGTTGCCATGTGTTCTGTAACCGCTGAACTGAGTGCCACGGATCTTTGTTTCCTGATGTACCAAGAAACTGTTGTAGATCCGATACTGAAAACCCCTCCTGATGTGCTCTTTCTATCCATTGGGCTGCCTACCCAATTTGCATTCGTGAAGCCATGCAAATTCACTTCATTCGTCTGTATTTACCATAAGCCATACTCAGATGTGCCCCTGAGATATATCAGGACATGCTTGCCTGCCTTCCAAAAGAGCTTGGTAGGCTTAACCATCGCTTGTGAAATCTGGTTCACCGCATAGAATATGTGTGGTCTTGTATTAACTAAATACATGAGCGAACCCACCAACTGTAGATAAAAAGTGGCATCCACTACCTCTACCGATGTAGCATCCTCTTTCCTTTAATTTCCTGGAAGAGGAGTGTCGATAGGCTTGCATCCTTGCATTTGAAACTTCTCTAGTATCTCCCAGGCATACTTGCCTTAAGACACAAACAGTTCACATTCCCGCTGCCATATTTCCAATCCAAGGAAATAATGAAGGAGGCCCAAATCCTTCATCTCAAACTCCCTTGCAAGATCTTCCTTGCATGAGTGTATCAACTGCTCATCACCCGTTAGTATTAAATCATCAACATAAAGAACAATGATTAAAAGCTTACCCTCCACCACAATTTGGTACAGGTTTGCATCCGCCTCACTCTTGGTGAAGCCAAGTCCAGTGAAATAGTTGTCAATCTGTGTGTACTAAGCATGTGGTGCTTTCTTCAGCCCATAAAATGCTCTTTTGAGCCTACACACATGCGATTCGTTGTTGAAGATCTCAAATCCTTCAGGATGCTCAATGTACACCTCTTCCTCAATGATCCCATTAAGGAATGCAGTCTTCACATCCATCTAATGAATGTGCCAACCCATTTGCACTGAGAGAGCAAGGATGGTCCTTATGGAAGAATACCATGTGACAGGTGCAAAGTTTTCTTCATAATCAATCCCCTCAATCTGTGAGACGCCCCAGGAAAAAAATATTTCATTATACTTCTCTACACTCCCATCAGTAGCTTTCTTTACCTTGTATATCCATCTTGATCCTACAACTGATTTACCCACCGACCTTGGAACAATCTCCCAAGAACTGTTTCTGGCAATGGAGTCATACTACTCCACCATGGCATCTACCCATGTGGGGTCCTGTACTGCTTCTTAAAAAGAAGATGGATCTCTCACGATAGACTTGCTCATAAGAGCCATGTATCTAGTAAATCGGTCAGGTGATTGTCTCTGTCTACGCTATAATGTAGGAACTCCTACATTCTGTGCCACATCAAGATTTGGTCTCTCATCTTCTGTGGTATGCTTTCTGCTAATTTTTATGTTTGGTTCTGCATGAGTGGACTCCTCCACTCCCTGAACTTCCTCCTGTTGTTGATCCACATCTAGAGGTTCATCTTTCGGAACAGGTAGTTCCTCCACTGCATGTAAGTCTAGCTCCCTCTCAAGCATAGCTCATGCAACACCCACAATCATTCTGTTCTTCCTCTCCGCGACCTCATTCTGCTGTGGGTTATGAGGCACTATGAGTTCTCTTCGAATTCCTTCTTTGCTACAGAAGTCTTTGAATTCACCCAAGATATATTCACCACCATTATCACTCCGTAGAGGCTTCACTTGCGTCCCTGACTCCTTCTCCACCAATGCTTTAAACTCATAGAACTTTTAGAATGTTTCACTCTTCTTCTACATGAAAAAGATCCAACATCTACGAGAATATTCATCAAAAAATATAATATAATACCTGTGTTTTGTTGTTGAAGCAACCAAGAAAGGTCCACACACGTCTGTGTGAATTCTCTCCAGGATCACCAAAGCACGGTTCTCCTTCTCATGAAAGGTGTTCTTCACAAACTTACCCATAGTACATTCCTTTCACTAATCTGATTGTGCAAGAGTACCCTTGGGAACTCCAATAGAAATATGCTGCAAAATCTTCAAAGCACCATGGTGAAGATGGCCCAATCTCCTGTGCTATAATTTTCCCTCATCCCTGCTCACCACTTCTTCTGCTTGGCCCATCATTTTTGCACAACCATCTACCTCCAGCTTGTAGAGATTCTTAACTCGAATCCCTATCCTCTTGGTTTGATCCATTGTTTTTATGTCGCAAGAAAGCTTTTCCATCACTAAAAACAATGTCATAACCTCTGTCTTCCAACATTGCGACTGAGACCAAGTTCTTCTTCAGACCTGGAACATGCATAATATCTTTCAACATAAATGGATTACCTAAATCCCTCTCAAAGGTAATGGTCCCAATTTCGGTCGCACTGTATCGACCATCGTCTCCCATCTCTATATGCATTTGGAGATCCTTATCCTCCAAGTCACTAAACAACTCCTTGTATCTCGTCATATGGAAAGACGCACCACTATCAAGATACCACACTGATCCCATTAAGCTTGAAACCAAGCATGCGATCAAAGAGAAATCAAGTTCAAATTTGGAGGCTAAGGCCTCTCCAGCTTTAGCTCCAGCAACCTTCTTTTTCTTCTTCTTCTGTGGGCCGTTTGTGGCAAAATGCCCATGTTCATGACAGTGAAAACACTTCACTTTGGACAAATCCTGCTTCTTGCCTTTAGCGTCAGATTTTGGATGGGATTTATTCCCCTTCCCTTTCCTTGATTTGGCAACCAAAGTTCAATTCTCTTCATATTCATTCTTCGATGAAGAGCCATCCCTAGTACTTCGCCTTATCTCCTCCTGCACAATATCTGACCAAAGTCGCTCCCAACCCGGCAGTTTCTCCCGTCCATTGAAAGAGCCTTCGTAGCTATGCCAACTGTTCGGAAGCCCAAGGAGAGCCAAGCTCACCAAGTCATCATCATCAACAGTAATCCCCACACTTCCCATTTCATCCCTACAATGAAAAAACTTCATGAGATATTTTGGAATACTATCGCCCTTCTCCATTTTTATTTTTTTGAGCTTATCTTTCAGCGCCAACTTCCTATGGTCGCTTCTGCTTTGGAAAAAATCTGTCAAATCCTTCCATGTTGCAAATGGAGTGGCTTTCCTGTGAAAGCTGGACACAATATGGTCCTTCACACCTTCCAACAGAATTCTTCCTTTCTTTGCTACCTTCTTTTGCCATGTGTCAAGTAATGCAGCATCGCTAGAACCAGACTTAGGAACATCGTTATTGATGAACTCCCAGTCCATTATCTTCCAGCACCACCTCCATCCTATCCTTCCAGGCTATGTAATTTGAGCTCCCATCAAGGGCATACTCTAATCGCAACCCATTGAAATATATTTCAATGTATACTCAACTTCTACACCAAGAATTTTCTGTAGCAAAATCGAATTGTCCACCGGCACAAACTCAGCAATTATTCACAATTGCAATCTTCAAGAATTAGCACTACTCCGATACCATGTAGAAATTAGTATACACTAAGCATGCATACATCCATATTCCCCTAATCTCACAATATTTATCTTCTTGCTAAATACATAATCCTTCCACTATTAATCTTTTGCAGAAATTAAAAACTCAATTTCAAACACATGAAGCAAATAAAAACAATCGCACATAACATAATTGTTTAACGAGAAAGAATGAAGCTGAAAACCCCAAATATCATACATTATGTATCATGGAGATCATGTAACAATATCATACAAAGATTAGTACATAAATCTCTCAGTACAATCAATCGTCACACACTAATCAGAAGAAATTTGCAAATCCATGCATCGATTTCTTGACACCTAATAGCCTGCCTCCACTGCGCAATCCCTGCTGAAGAATACCCATGGATGAATTTGAATCTACCTTGCTTTCACTACACAATCCTCATTGGAAACTCCAATGTGTGTGTGGTGCAATCAATGCATCACTATATTCACAACGGATAGTCCATCTTGCCATTTCACCTATCTCTCCACTGGGTCTCCACTGGAACTATCATGCACTGTAGTTAACTATTGTATTTGTTCAGTTGATTAATGTTATTATTTGTGAATTAATTAACTAATTAATTCACTCCACTCTCACTAGTGTATCATTCAGTTAGACTAGATACAACTAGCTCAACTGAGTTTAACTCCAATAATTGAGTTAAACTGAATAACAACTCCATGAAATAGTCTTCCAACTCTGTCATAACTTTGCCACTTCAGTTCTAACTGAGTCCTCCATGCATGAACCAACAGTAAACCCTAGGAATTGCATAATTCCTTCAGCCCACTGATTTTCCAAATCTGTATACTGAAATAAAGTTGTCCAAGAGAATAAGTTGATGTTTATTGTCAGAATATTATTAAGAGCTAATAATAATCAACACTTCTATTTTTAAATCGATGATCTATAAATAGACTTCGCCCAATATTCTAAAAATACAATTTCATCTATTTTTCCAACTTAACCAACCATCCACAAACAACTTCTGAAATATGATCACCATGTCTAAAAATAGATATAGTCTAAAAATATACATAGTCTAAAAATAGACTTACACCTATAAATAGCCTGCCGGCCCACTTAGTGAAGGCAACTCATTTTCACTAAGCTCATCATCTTGTTTAATCTCAACATGGAGGGTTGGGTAAACATCTGGCATCCTATGCTCTTTGAGGATGTATTAGGGCATCCAAGATAAGAGTAGTCATAGAGGACCTATATTCTTTAAGGATTGGGAATCCAAGATACGAATAGTCCTAGTGGAACACATCCTAAGAACTTGGGTGGGGCATCTATAAATCATTGGTCTCACCAACATTGTGCTCAAATCTTCTGGAGAGATAGAGTTGTTAGTCAAGGCCTTGCTATGTGACAATGCTGGTTGATATGATGTTATATAGATGGGTTACCAATTTGATTCTTCTTATGAAAAAATATTCAGATTGAGAATGACCAAGTACCATTATAAATACCTCCCTAGTTAAGAGGGAGTGTTGGAAAGTGTAACTAGGTTCGGTCTTCATAATGACATGTAATTGTGATTTTTTTAAATGATGAAAAGAATAGAATAAAATTATTTTTGTTATGCCTTGCTTCATGGGTTTCATGAGCAAGATTTTTTCAGTTAGATGGCTCCATTAAGAGGCTTAGGATCTATCATTACTGTCAAAATAATTAATGTCATGTATGAAGAGTTCTTCATGAGCATGTGTCAAATGTATAGAAGTATATAAAGCCCTCCAATGATAAGCACACGTCCTTCTCCTCATGTCATCCTACAGATGAAGTAATGGCTCATGCTGGCTCACTCAATTAAGAAAAAACCCCATTCGGGTGCTCAAGTTGGCTTATTATATAGGACTAATAACTATATATATGTGGCTAGGATCTTCGCATTAGTACAGACACAAAATTCAGATATCTATGAGATTTCATAGAGTAATTACAGAGTTTGGATAACAGAAAAGGAGTAACTCGGATTAACGTACATAAATAAGATTGGATACTATCAAGGGAATTCAGATCCCTCTTAGTTTCAGATTACAGTGACAACGAAGGAGAAAATTGTCTCTATATAGACCAGAGTTCATTATTGGAAGGACCTACAGTTCGGTATTATACCACAATGATTCGGTATATCTCACATCAAAGAAGAATTTGATGCCTCTGAGGAAGAAGATCTCGACACTATCAAATACATAAGGATTTGGTTCTACTATTGAAGGAGAGGTTCATTACAGTAACCTCAATTTCATATAACTACATGACTACAGTGATCTCATATAACGCAAGATCTGAAGAGTAATTGATAAGGTGGAAGAGGACTTGTGTCTTGGTCTTGGAGTGGCTAATAGGTCAAGGGTCATGGTCTTGGTATTCATCAATTTGAATCTCTATAAGAATAATTTGTGCGGGTTTTCCTCTCAAAGAGTGAGAGGTTTTGGCCCTGGCTCATAGCCTACATTCTTTTTTTCTCGTCTATCTATGTTTATGCATTGGTAGTTGTTTAGTGAAAAATAACAATAATAACTTAATCAAAGAAAATATCCTAATATAATAAAGAAAATATACTCACAAACAATTACTAATCAAGAAAAATCACCTAATTCATGATGCCCTAGATTTCTCAACAATATCCTTCACTAGCTTGGTGCCTTAGCTTATGGAGAAAATTAATCAGCCTTGTGGACATTTACTTAAGTGGACTAAGTGATTATTAAACTCCTTCCTAAGTTTCAACTTAGAAAAAGTACATTTGATGTGATATATTATTTTGATAGCTTATTGGGCCAAACTTCCAAAGTATAAGGTTATGGAAATAAATAATTAAAGCGGCCACGATCTAATCTATTCCATTAATCTCAAGAGGTGAGATGAGGGATGATCGCATCCCTCCATCTCTTTGGAGCATTAGAATTTGATTTGGAGGCTCAAGGAATTTTTATATAAGTGATATCCATAAGGTGAAGACACACTTTTGAGATAGAGCGAATTGGGAAGATCGATTTTTTGAAAGAGAGAGCTAGTTATTGGTCGAAGATGAAGGAATTTACCAAGATAATTATCAGCAGCCAAGCCAAGTGAAATAGGGCCACATCAACTAAGTGACAGGCCACACAAACAGTGATGGACGCCATGTGAGCTAAGTGACGCAGGCTGCACAAGGAAGGTGACACAAAATACGTGCAAGGTGAGGCATACATTGCGTAGGGTTCACTTTTTGCAAGGATTGGTGAGACCATACAATTATGTATTTGTTGTGGTAATTTCTCTCATGAAGCATTGTAATTTTTGTAATAAAATTACATATTAGGCTAATCAAGTGTATCTAACTATCCACTTGCAAGGAATAATTGGGATCTTGGTGGAACTAATGAGAAGATTGTACTGTGAACTATATGTAGAGCAAATGTAGTTGCATTGGTTTTTGGATCTCAACCCTAACAGGTGTCCATTATATTTCAAATTTTTATACTTTATCTTTATCAAAAAAAAATGCATATTCAATATATATAATATTCACTTAATTTATCGCTTGCTTTATGAGATTATTTACTATGTACAATGTTTTATTGTTTTATTATCATGGTTATTTATTTATTTTTTAAACGGTTATTTTTTTTTGTAAGCTTGGGAGGACTAAATATTCATCATGTCCAATACATTACTCCCATCAGGGCCAAGAATTGAATGGGTGACTTCTCATCAAGGAATGCTTTAATAAAAAACTTGTCTATCGAAGACCGCATGGACGAAATATTTTAGGAATATGAAGCAACTGAATAGAAGCTAAATTAATTAAATTTTTTGACTATCAAATTTCCAAATTATTGTTATTAAATATAAAATTTCGCATGATAGATGGATTATAAGTCAATAAATCAATAATAAATTTATATTATTTATAAATATACAATGAAACTAAAATTTTGTTTTGTTTCACAATAGTGGGGTATTTGTGGGAGGGTGACACTTAAAGAATAATTGTGATGTTTGAAAATGGTAAATGTGATGTCTGATAGCCCTCAATACATCAACAAAAAAACATTAGGCTACAACTCAACTCTCAAATATATTCTGTACCATACATAAAATTTGTGGCTCTCACACAAACAACCAACCTACTCATGAAATACTCAAATTTGATCAAAAAATAGACACTATACTCAACCAAAAAACTTTCAACACATCAACAACATATATAAGCTAAGCCTCTCATATAGTAATACATATCAATACACATGATCTCACACATACATCTTTTCTCATAATGCAACCAACAACATACAAAAACTCCTACAACATCACCATTCATAAAACCTCCTGCATACACACTATCAATATATATCCATCAATAGCATAATAAATATGAATGCAAGAACTCAACCATATAATAACATAGAAACCATATAAAACAATTCTACAACCATACAACTAAAATATTTTCCCTTGCAAACATAAATACATCAATCACACTATTCAAACAACTACACAAAGCTTAAGAACTTTTCCATCAACGTCCGATCCATGTCCTCGATTCATACTGGAATATCTCTACAATAATAGCACCATTCTCTTTCATACATTTTGAATCAATCCATCCAATCAAATTGTCTCTACATCACAAGAAATGTCACTTTTTTTGGGATGAACCTTATTAATCACTTCATACTCCCCTCATCACCTCAATATGTTCTCCTTTCTTAGGAGCTCAACCTCTAACCTCTACATAGACCTATGCTCACCTTATACTCATCGTGTAACCTCACATTGATCAACTATCTCATATATTTAAACAATTTGATCCAATATATACACTACTCAATTGATCAATGAATTTGCACCTCAATCACTTATTATAGCTGGAGATTAATTCAATAAAACAATACAAACAATACCATGAGTAAAACCTTGGCTTATGCTACTAGAAATCACTTGAGTGCGTAAGGAATCCAAAAAAATCCAATCTTATTTTTCTCCTAGGACTCTCGGTCGATAGAGAAAAAATAAGCCTCTGAATAAGTGGAATACTTGTAGACTCCAGGAGATACATTGGTGAGGAGCGTGAAAATCTTATTGCCAGTCATTGATGAGATAGTGGACTAAGAATTATGGGATTGAGCATCATAGTAAGTCAAATAATCAATAGTGACGATCCTTCAATTGCTAAGAAAGCACATATTGTGAAAGACATCATATGTGACAACATACATGTCATAGGTATAACGATGACCCAAGAGGATATTTTAATATAATGGCGCATCAATGACTTTGATGTTAAATAATATTTTCTTTTCAGAAATATTAATTGGATAGTTATGATATATGTCTAGGGGTTACGAGGGTTTACCATCCAAAGCATGAAGTGTCATGGTGAATGGAGAGAGGCCAAGTGAACCAAGTTGCTTCTAAACACTAGCAGCCATCACAGAGGTGGAGGTTCCTTCATCTATGATATACCAATAAACAATGGTGTTTCTTATGGAGATTGGTATTTGAAAGGAAAGAGATGAAGGGGGGATGTTCTGATTTTTCAACATCAAAGATAACCATGCAATCGTCAAAAGGATCTACAATGCCTAAAGTAGAAAGTAGATATTTCCATTGTGATGGGAAAGTATACAGGACTTCCAACATTCACATGGCTACAGGAGACTGCGCTAAGTCATCTACTATGCTATAAGTATGGGATTCTTTAGAAGAAATATTTTTTTGATGTAATGTACCTAGGGGATCTTAGGGGCAACCTCTACCTTAGGGTGAGGGATCTGTAAGGTTCCATTTGATGATGAGAGAGGCCTAGTGGAAAGTTGATGTTGGGAATCGGTCACTGAATTTGCAGAAGTCTTGTCATATTGGAACTACTGAGTCTGGAGGTTGACTTGTTTAATTTTTACTTCAGTGGAATTCATCATGAGGCTCTGATAATAATTGTGGGAAAATTATAAAGGTTGGGGAGATGCATTACCCTGTGCGGCTTGGGAATCTATGTATCCTTAATGAGGAAAAGGATTTGTAATAACAACTGGTTGTGATGAAGCAGGGGGAGGAGGAGGTGGATCAATGGGATGAGGTCCTCTAGAAGTATCTACTTGAGCTTTCCATGCTTCGTGCATCTGAGGTAAAAGGGACACTCGCGAGTATAATTTCCAAATATACTGCAATAGGAACAAGGTTTATTTGTACGAAGAGATTTTTTTTTCTTGGGTTGTCCGTCGTGTTGCTAGGTTGCCATAATAGGTTGATTTCCTTAAGGGGAATTATGTGGTGGAACCTAATTACCTTTATTACCTTGATATGGCTAGTTCCGGTTACCTTTCCCCTTGTTTTTTCTCTTAGATTTGGGGGGGATTGGTTGCGCTCTGCTAAGAGTACAATTGAATTTGAAAAGACAGTTGTTGTTGTGGTAAAGGTGGAGGAGGCATGGGATGCTGGGGCACTAGTGCTAGTGGGGTTGGAGTGCTAGGTATTGCATACACATAGTAAGGATATGGGGAAACATTAGGATGAACATGTGAAGCAAAAATTGACCCTCACATATGTTGATGCAGATGGGGAATTTCATATGGCGTGCTTGGACCCGAAAAATTATTACTATTAGGTCCTTATATTACTATTGTAGTCCCTTATTGTTGTTAGTGTAGCCTAGTTATTGTTATTATTGTACCCCTGTAACCCCCATATTTTTATTATTGTGCCCTTACATTGTTATTGTTAGGTCAGATAGGATTATATTGTGACCCCAAGGATTCCTATATATAGAAAGGAGTTTTTGTCATTTGCATCATCCAAGAATTTTTCATTTATGTAATCTAAAGGAGGTTTCCCCCTCTAAGTGGCTTATTTCTAAGGCATTGATCTCTCTTTTCTTCTATTTTTGGAGCTGGTTTCGTAACATTTGGGATCAGAGCTTTGGATTCTAGGGTTTCACTGCTCCAAATAGGTCATTATGGAATTTTCACTATAATTTTTTTGCTACGAAGGTTAAGAAGCTAAAATTTCTACCACACGAAGCCACAATCCTGAGGAACATCGTGTAAAAATTTTACATCTTGGTTCGAAATAGTTTCATCGATATGATCTGTGGAAGTTATGGTTTTTGTAAGCTCCCAAATTTCAATTAAAAGAGGTGACTTTGAGAAACTTGTCTTAACTATTGCTCTCAGCATCAGATTGGAATTATGTAAAAAGTGTCCAAAATTAAATGGACTATAGTTTCTTTTGTATCAATTTCATAGCCGAAGGAGGAAACAATGACATGTGGCACATCGGACAAGTTCACTCTACTAAACCAGTTCATAATTAGGTCATTGTGGGAGATTGGGCATAAATTTGTCTTGATGCATCCAAATCAGGTCAGACCTATGGCATATGAAAGAATATTCAGAGGGCTACTAAAGGACCAAATTTCAGATATTAAATATCCGAAATCACAAAGATAATTCAATTTCAATATCGATCTCCTCATAATAAAGAAAAAGGTGTGTATTTTTTTTCAAATTGCATAAGTCTTGTTTCAAAAATTAGTTTGAAGTGATTCCAAGGGAATATTAAAGCATAGATATAAATATTGGGTTCTAAAATTCCCTTTAAAAATAATTCAACACCCATTAAGCCCTAAAAATACTCTACTATGACTCATGAATATGAAGAAGTGGAACATGGTATATCAAAATTATAAGAGCAAGTGCACCAAATTTCTCTCTCGCAAAGAGAAATAAAAAAATAAATACAAGTTTTGAATAAAGGGATGGAAGCTAAGATAGATGGTCTGAGGAAGGGCATGGAAGCTAATATGGATGGTTTGAAGAAAGGCATGGAAGCTAATATGGATGATTTGAAGAAAGGCGTGGAAGATAATATGGGTGGTTTGAAGAATGGCATGGAAGACATGGAAGCTAAGATCGATGGTATAGAAAAAAAAATGAAATACGACATGGAATACATGAATAATGATCTAAAAGCATACATGGAAGGTTTGAAAAAGTTGATACAAGAAATTATTCCCAATGGCAAAAAGATAGTAGAGGAAACTCATGATGAGAATAAAATAAATGTTAATTGTGATTTCATAAACTCTAATCTTGGATTGAAGACCCACCATATTCCAAAGATCGATATGAGGAAGTTTGATGGCAAGGATCCCATAACATGGATACTACATATGGAGCAATATTTTGATCTCAATAATGTGAAAAACACATAAAAGGTAGGTATTGCAACTTTATATTTAGAACAAAACACATTTGTATGGTATCGATGGCTTTTCTACGGTAAAAAATTTGTCACTTGGTCAACTTTTATGGAGGAAATGATAACACATTATGAGGATACAAAGGGAAAAACCTTCTTTATCCAATTGATAAATCTCAAACAAAGGGGTTAAGCGGTGGAGCACATTGAGGACTTGCGAAAATTGAATATAAGGGTAACTGATATTCCAAAGGAACAGAGGATTGATGTCTTCTTAGGGACTTTAAAGGATAACGTCCAACATGAGGTTCACCTTTGGGAACCTGATTCATTAGAGAAGGCATTCATGTTGGCAAGAAAAATTTAATGTAAAAGTATGGCAACAAGGAAGCCTACCACTCACATCTATAAATATGGAAGTGTTGCTACTCCTAGACTTCCAAAACCTACAAGGTTGACACAACAACAATTGGAAGAAAAAAGAGAAAAAGGGCTTTGCTATAATTGTAATAGAAAATTCACTGAAGTTCATAAGTGTGCTGAGAAGAAATTATTTTACAAATATTATGAAGAGGAGGAAAAAAATGAAAAATAAACTTCAAAAGAACAGGATATACATCAGGAACCAACCCTAGAGAAAGAAGAAATGAGTCTGACCATATCGTGTAATGCATTGGCAGAAATTATAACTCCTCAAACTCTCAAGATAGAAGGACATATCAAGAAGAAAAATGTAATAGTGTTGATTTATTTGGGTAGTACCCATAATTTTATTCATTGTAAGGTAGCCAAGGAATTGAATTGCTTCCTATACCGAGCACCAGAATTTCAAGTGATGGTTGCGAATGGAGGAACTATAAATTGCTCTGGAAAATGTCATAATATCAAGATAACCAATTATTTCCAATTCCAATGGGAGGTGTTGATGTTTTACTAGGAGTACAATGGTTATAATCTTTGGGGACTGTAGCTTTTAATTTTCAAGAACGTTTCTTGAATTTTTTCAGAAGGAAAGGAAGTTCAATTACAGGGTATCGTAGGGAAGCCGAGAAAGATAATAAGCTCTAATTCCATGACAAATATTCTGAAGAAATAAAAATGAGGTTTCATTGCACAATTATGCTCACTATAAGTCCCAACATCAAAATGGTCTATTTCTCCAGATCTCCAAAAAGTCTTGGACAATCATTCCAAGGTGTCTGAAACTCCCAAAGGACTCCCACATATTCATGATGATGATCATGCTATTCATTTGATTCCAGGAAGTGTTCTTCCAAACATCAAGCCTTATAGATATCCTTATGTCCAAAAGAGAGAAATTAACGTATGATTACATAAATGTTAGAGGCTAGTATAATTCAACCTAGTTAAAGTTCTTTCTCTTCTCCAATAGTATTGGTGCATAATAAGGATGTATCATGGTGCATGTTTCTGGATTATAGGGAGCTCAATAAGTTCATTATTAAAGATAAATTTCCCATTCCTGTGATTGATGAATTATTGGATGAATTACATGGAGCAATTTATTTTACCAAGTTGGATCTTCCTTTAGGATATCATCTGATTAGAATGAAGACTAAAGATACTCCGAAAACAACATTTTAAAATCATGAGGGTGATTAGGAATTTTTGGTCTTGCCTTTTGGCCTTAACAATGTACCTTCTACATTTCAAGGGTTGATGAATTCCATTTTCAAACCCTTCCTTTGAAAATTTGTGTTAGTATTTTTGATGATATACTAATCTACAGCAGGTCTTGGAAGGATCATGTTTAACATGTTGGCAGGGTGCTCAAACTATTATAAGAGAAATAATTATATGCAAAAACATCCAAATGTTTCTTTGGAGTACAAGAGGTGGAATATCTGGGTCATATTGTATCTCACAAGGGTTTTAATGTAGACCATAAAAAAATTAAAGCCATTAAGGAATGGAAAGTCCCCAAAAACCATAAAGAAATTACGAGGATTTCTAGGGTTAAGAGGGTATTATCACAAGTTGGTTAAGAATTATGGGAGAATAAAAACATCTCTAAAAAAATTATTGAAGAAAGATAAATTTTCATGGACTCCTGAAGCAACTAAGGCCTTTGATCATCTTAAAGAGGAAATGTGCCTAACATCAGTCTTAGCTACACCAGACTTCACAAAAACCTTTATCGTGGAATGTGATGCCTCAGGAAATGGAATTGGTGTGGTTTTAATGCAAGAAGGAAGACCCATTTCTTTTGAAAGTCATCCAATAAAAGGAAAGTATTTATAGAAAGCTATTTATGAGAAGGAAATGTTGGCAATACTACATGCACTAAAGAAATGGAAACCTTACCTAATGGGAAGACACTTCAAGGTAAAAAATGATCATGATAGTATTAAATAATCTTTGGAACAAAGACTATCTTCAGACGAGCAGAAAAAATGGGTCACAAATATGTTGGGTTATGACTTTGAAATCATCTACAAAAAAGTGTAGCTAAATTTTGTTGCATGTGCACTCTCAAGAAAGGATGAAGAGGTGGAAGCATTGATTTGTGCAATTTCTATAATCCAACAAAAATGGACAACCAAAGAAAGGGATGAATGGAAGAAGGACAAAGAAGTGTGGACACTCATTCAAAAGTTTCAGCAAGATCCTATTACATTTGATACATTTAGTTGGAAAAATGATTACTTATGGTATTAAGATCGCTTATATATTGTAAGAATTCCCAACTAAAAAAAAAAAATATTTTGGAATTGCACACATCTCCCTTAGGAGGACACTCAGTATTTTTAAAAACTTACCACAGGGTGAAGAAATTTTTTTTTTGGGATGGCCTTAAATTTGACATTCAAAATTTTGTGGTAGAATGTTTGGTTTTTCACAAAAGAAAGTTGAGACAATTAAGACCTTGGGCCTTCTACAACCTTTATCCATTCCAAGTCAACGTTGGGAGCAGATTTAAATGGATTTTATCACAGGTTTACTTATGTCCGAAACAAAGAGTGTCATCATGGTGGTAGTTGATAAACTTACCAAGTATGCACACTTTTTAGTATTATCTCATCCATTTAAAGCAAGTACACTTGCTACTGCATTTATGGAAAAAATTTAAAAGCTACATGGAAACCCAAAGATCATTGTAAGCAACAGAGGTCCCATTTTTACTGGAAAATTTTGGACATAATTATTTTCTTGTTTGGGTACTCGACTAGCTCATAACTCATCTTATCATCCTCAATCCGATGGGAAAACTGAGATAATGAACAAATTTTTGGAAGGATATCTTCATTGTTTTATATCTAATAAAAAAATACAATGGGTCAAGTGGTTACCTCTGGCTTAATGGTGGTATAACACTTCCTTCCATACTGTAGCAAAAATGACCCCATTTATGGCACTTTATGGATATCATCCACTATCCATCACATCATCTTTAAGAGAAAATTATAATGTTCAAGCAGTGGAAGATCACATCAAGCATCAACAACAAGTTATCCAACTCTTAAATGGTAATGTAAATTTGGCCCAAAATCAAATGAAACAACTGGCAGATCAACATCGCAACGAGAGAAGTTTTGATGTAGGAGACTAGGTATTTTTAGGGCTACAACCATACAAAAAAATTTCCCTCAAGCAAGCTGTTGACGGGAAAATATGTCCGGCCAACAGTAGGGGATCTCCCCGGTAGAAAGTCCCAATTAGACTTTGAACCGTTTGGAATAGGGATCCCGTACGGGGTGTGGTTCCGGCTACCGCTTAGGTGACTTTCTCTTCGGTCTCGAAGAACCTGATTAAATCTGCAGACATACACTCATTCACATGATACAGAATACATGACTGATGTATCAAGCTGATATATAACACTGTGCGTAGCAAGGTAATGAACAAAATGCATATGCCCAGGAAGTGTCGTTAGCAACACATCTATGGGGTAATGCATGCAAGATAATCTGACCACTAAAGAAACAGTTCTTCGTGGCGAGGATATCCCTTAATTTTCTGAAAGATGCAATGAAATGCTAATAAAATAGTTCATTAACATTCATTATAAGAACAAGCGATAAAATTGAGCATCATCAACACAATCACAGATAGCTATGGAGCATGAATGATACTATTAATAACACAGATTCATTAATGAAACGATATTCTGAAACTGTACGCAGAATACACACAGTGTTGTCACAGCTAAACACATCATCCAATCAAAGGGGTTTTAACAAGTATTTGTATTACATATGTCAAGAGTATGATTCTTCAATTATAATGCAATATTGCTCTTCAGTCCACCTAAGAGAAAAACCTTTACTATGTGCCCAACAGGGGTATTTATAGATCCAAGAAACGCCCTTTGGGGCTTTCCGACGCTTCGACTTCCTGACGGTTCAGCTGCCTTGCGACCTTCACGGACAATGTGACCTGCGACCCAGAAGATTGCGACCTGCGACTTAGGCGCCGGTGCGACTTGCGACCTGGGGGACAAATGCAACCTGTGACCCAACAGTTAAGCTATGGAGGTGGTCGCATAATTGAGAGATCTAGAGCGTCTATCTTCTTCTCCTTGAGGAAGTCTTGCCAGGCCTGGTAATCCGCTGCAATAGGGGAGACTAGAGAGATTTCTTCTTTTAACCGATGCGTACATTCCAAAGCATTCGGAATCAGAGTCTCCTTCTTCTGGGAAATCTGGATGGAGAGGTAGGCAAGCTTGGTATAAATTTGTACTGGCGTGACAAGCAGCCAGTTTAGGTTCTCTTGTGATGCCTCAAATTCTGGTGCTACAGCAGCTTGTCTCACGGGTTGCAGAAAAGACTGAATTTCCTGATCTACCTGCTCCCAGTCTTTAGTTTTGTCCAGTGCCCCCAACGACGGAATGTGATGTAGAGTGTTCATGGAGTCTATACCACTGATCAGGTGATTATATGCAGACACCACTTTGTCCAAGTCTTTGGCCAGCTTGTCTTTGGATTACATCTTCATCCAGATTTGTACTTTGGCTTCTTGTGTGTGACCCCAATCCTTCCTAGGCACATTTTCGGGAGCTTGATGGTATTGCGCTGTCCAATTTATCATTCTGTCCAAAGCTACCGAGGCCTCCTTGAGCTGCTCATGCTTCTGTTTGGTTTCTGCTCGTGCCTCTGCCAACGGGGCCACTGTTTGTTTAAAGGTGAGCATTTTCCTATATACTTGCTTCATGGTCGTTTCCAACACATCACACTCTTTCATGACCGCCAGTGGGACCTCATTGACTTGGGAAGGCTTACCTTGGAGTTGTTGTATCTCACTCTCAAGTATTGATTTCTCCTTTTCCGCTGTTTTTAGCCTGTTTTGTAGGGAAATAATCTCCCTGCTCATTCTAGTGACATTCTCCTCTGTGGCCGCGGCAAAAGCGATGCCTGCTGATGCTATCATTACAGGGTTAGTTCTTGTATCTGGAACTATGTCCCTTTCAGTGGCGACCATATATATGGCGGGATGGCCTTGTGCCAAGGCTTTTCTTCTCTCTTGCCGTATTTTGAAAGAGAACTGGTCAAATGTCAATCTAGTCAGGTCGAAGACCTCTTCCTCTTGTTCCCCGGGAAAATCGTCATCAGGGAGAATACTTTTCTTGCCACTCGGAGGAATGTCCCGGGGGAGATATGTCGATATCATCATATTTCATCCTCTTTATCCTGTGTTTGTCCTTTCCTTTCTCCTTTTTGCAGGCGCTCGGCTTGCCCTTGTCATGTTTCTCCTTCTTCTGGCGATTACGACTACTGCCTCTGCTTCTCTTTCAGCTTTTCTTTTTCGCTCTGCTGCGGCAGCTTGGTCTGCCTTCTTTTGACGTTCGGCTTTGTCAAGTTCTTCCTTAAGTGCTTGTTCTGCCGCCGCTTGTGCTTCCTTTTCCTGTCTTTCCTTTTCCTCGGCCTGTTTCCTTTTCCGCTCTGTCTTTGCATCTTTTCTATGTTTCTCTCCATCCTCCTTCATTTTCTTTTCCTCTTCCTTCTTGGCTTGGGCTTCTGCTGCCCTTTGCTGATCCGAGGTGTCAGGCCCTGTACTGGTCCGTGTTCTCTTATCTTTGGAGGAAGAAGCGCCTCCTAGTTTATGGCTCCTATCTTCTAAATTTTGGTGATCCTCTTCTTCTCGGTCAGAGTCGATCCCCGGAGCTAGATGCCTGTCTGCGTTGTACCAGTTTCTTTTTTCGTCCTCTGCCGGGCGCTCGACATGCTGGTAACTCCATTTAAAATTGGCCCTTTTACAATGCTCAGGAACCATCCTGACTGGGTCATAAGTTCGGCAATCCAGATTTCTAAAGTGGCAACCTTTTATCTCTTCCCCTTCACGCCCTATTTCTCTGAAGTCCTTGACTGTATAAGCACCAATGGTGAGGGGTAGAGCAGGCCAAGGTTTCTTCTTCCCTTTGGAAAGGACATTGGAGAAGCCCGAGGTCATCTGGAAACATACCTCCTGCATGAGCACCTTATCGGTAATAAACTTAGGCAGAGCATGTGGTGCTTTGAATGAGCCAAATACTCGGATGATTGTAAATTCAGCGAATGGAAACCAGTGTGCCACCTGACCTAGCGTCTCCATTGCTCGCCAAGACATGCAGGGGGTGTCTTGACCAAAAAGTTTCTCGTAAAGGGCGGGAATGAATATATGAGAGATTTGCTCAATATCTGACTTGTACCTGGATTCCCAGAATACCTTGGTCTGCAAATGGATTGCCTGGGTCTGTTCGGAGTCCCAGTTATGTGGCCATCCCTCAACATGCAGCTGGGCACAGACAGCATCTAATAGATACGAAGCCATATAGAATTCTGATGGCGCTCCCTCATCTGGGGCTAAAGCTGAAGCCAAATTTGTGTGCATGGAGCCCATTAATATACCGGCCCAATTGAACCGAGTGCCGTGTACTGTTACGTGTTCCATAATGGTTGCCCATGTTCCGTTGAAAGTGGTGGCGTCTGAACGCCCGTATATTCTGCACAGCATGGCGGCCACTAACTTATACACCTTCCTTAGACTGGCCACCGGGTACTCCTGGTCTTTTTTTATTTTGAATTTATCTGGTTCCGCCCACCATTTTCTGATTGTATCAACCATCGGCACTTCATTTGTAGAAAACCATCTCGGAGTGAAGTTTACCTCTGGTTTGGGGAGCGAGTAGTAGACCTGTGCTTTTGAGCTCTCCAACGTTGCAAAAGCTTTACCTCCACTATCTCGGATTGCGAAATTCTTAGGATCCGTCTTCTGTATGATCTAGTCTAACATTTCTGGGCACGGAAAGATGGCGGGGTGTGACCCTGCTAGGTGAAATTTGGATTTCTTGACCTTCAGGTATACTTTCCGGTCTGGGATATCTTCCGGAAACTCATCTTCTATTATGGCGAACTCGCGGTATACTTCATACCACCTAAGGCTGTCTTCCTTTGCGAAGGTGCAAAGGGTGTCCCTGTATATTGGTGGAGGCGATGTTTGTATGTCTGTGTCTGACTCTTCCTCCACCACCTGCCTACTTCTTCTTCGGGATACCCGGGGTGCCATATTGCTAGAGTCGGAGAGGACCGGTACCGTGTCTGCTCTAAATTCACCTGTTGCATTCAAGAAATAATCCCAGGATGAGAAAGACATGATGATAATGGCTAAATGCAGTCTACTCATGCAGAATTTGATTAACTGTTCTCTTGGGGTCGCAGGGTCGCTGATTAACAAAAGAACTCACATGCGACCTCGCGACCTTGCGACTAGGTCGCAGGGTCGCAGAGTCGCTAACAGGAGATCGTGCGACTTTGCGACCTTGCGACCGGGTCGCTGGGTCGCAGGTCGCACTTGGGCCTACCGGGGGTTTTCGAACGCGCGCGGTTTTGTGGATAATATCTCCCTAACGGGAAGCATACGTGGCTTGAAAGGGTCTAAACTGGAGATAGGACTGTTGAGAATGCAGCAAGATGATGGAGCTTAGTGAAATGAAGTCGCCTTCACTAAGTGGGCCCGCAGGCAAATTCTGGCGCAAAGTCTATTTTTTAGACTATGTCTATTTTTAGACATACGGAGCATAATTTGGGAATTCTACTTGGAGATTCTTGAAGTATGCGACATGTCGGTAAAAATAGATGAGACCCTAATTTTTAGGACCCAGGCTATTTTTAGACTGTATCTCCTAAAAATATGGAAGTCAAATATTATTTACCCTTAATAATATTTTGACTATAAACAGCAGTTTACTCTCTTGGAACACTTCAGTTTGAGTCATGGAGGTGGCTCATGCAACTGACACAAGGAATCACGTGGTTCCTAGGGTTTGATGGCATCTTGCATGGTTGGCTTCAGTTAGACTTCAGTGGCAGAAGTTTTGGAGGAGTTAACGGGACAGATAGTGGAGTTGTGTTGTGTTTGTTTTAGTTGAACTAGTTGGGATTAGTTAACTAACTAATCAACTAGATATGAGTGGAGTGAATTAAATAATATTTAATTCACTAAATATTAACCCATTAGTCAACTCAAGAACACTTCAGTTCACTACAGTGCATGATCAGTTCAGTGGAGACCAGTGGAAGAGGTAGATGAAAGGGTGAGTAAAGCTATCTGTTGGAGGATCAATTTTGCATGGGATTTGCATTACACTTGGAGGAATTGTCCATGACAATTGCGCAGTCAAGCCAAGGGGATTCGAACCTTGGATCTCTTCATATACAGGCCATGATTGCGCAATAGAGGCAAGGCAGTCAGCAGTGAGTTTTGAACCCGAGACTTGTTCAAAACCGAGTTAGATTGTGTGTGACTTTATGAGAAAGTACTGAGTACTTGTGAGGAGTATTGTACTTGTTTGGTTACATGATTTCTCCATTATAATATACACAATAGCTGCGGGGTTTTCAGCTATAGGCTTTCCCCATACATATTGAGTTAATGTGTGATTGATTTGATGTGAGATTGCTTCTATATTTCCGCATGTGACAATTAATTGTAGAAGAAGGTTATGTGTTATGCATGCAATTCGAAATTGATGTATGATCGGGTTAATCTTCATTGAATAAGTAATTTATTCAGCTAATTTCTACAAGGACACAGCCATGAGGATCTGGGCAAGACAAAGGTGACCTTAGGGTTTAGGAGAATCAAAACAACAATAGAACTCAACAGAAAACCCTACATCCTCACCAGCAAGCAATTAAGACCATGGGGAGGCCCAAAATTTGGTAAGAAATGCTCATGAAGGAAACACAGGGAGGAAATGGAAACTTACCCGGAAGAAAACGCGCCAGTCGACCTGTCAGAGCAATTCCACGATTTTCGCCGCGAGTCACAAATGCGACCTAGCGACCTGCCCTTATAAAAAGGAGTCGCACGTGCGAGCATTAAATGAGGTCGCAAGTTGGTTGAGTGCGACCTTGCGACCTTGCGACCCTAGGGTCGCTAGGTCACAAAGGTCGCTGAGTCCCAAATTTCCTTAATTACTTAACCTTGCGACCTTGCGACCTTTGCGACCTGGCGACCTCAAGGTCGCGGGGTCGCCTAGGTCGCATGAGTCGCAACTTCTTTAATTCCAGACCATGCGACCTTGCGACCTGGTGACCTTAGGGTCGCGGGGTCGCACAGGTCACAGGGGTCGCAATTGTTTCAGAGGATGGATTTGCGACTTAGCGACTTGCCCTTCAAAACTTCACTTAGCCTTTTCTCTTTTAGTTTTTCAAAGGGGCTCCAAAAATTTTGAAGTGTGTGTTCTTATTTTTTGTATTTTTGGAGGTTTTTGTAGGGGCTACAACAAATGGCGATTCACTGGATGAATTCAGAGTCTCTGCTGATGAAGGGTCGATGAGGGAGGAGGGAGGGGTCTAATACTAGCTTGTTCTTTTATCTCAGAGTTTACACCTCCTTTCCTTTGCCACCCCGCATAGTTGCCTGGCCTTTTGGCTTATTGGGTGCAGATCAACCGAATTTTAATTCGTCGCGCTCCAGGACCGAGAGGGTCAGGGAAACCTTAGACAACTGCAGGGTCCAGTACAATTATTTCGTCCTCATGGTGTTGCTCCGCTGCCAGCGAACCTCTCGGCTCCGGTGGAGTCACTGCCTAAGGAGTCATGAACGTTGCTCCGCTGCCAGCGAGCCTGGTCAGTACCCCGGCGGAGTCGTTACATCACCTCTCTGCGCAGGAAGCCTTTCTCAATCCTTTACCCTTTATTTGTGTGCGATTGCACTTATTTGAGAATGTGCCTGTGGCACTTATTTAGATGGGCATATTTTGACTGGGCGGATGAGGGATCCCGACTTATTTTGCTTGCAGAGAGGTTGCTCCTGGTCTCATATGAGGACTCGGGTTTTTCCCGGATGACCTGCAATTCTCTTGAGTTAGCCCTATTCCCTCACGATCCGGTTGCTGCTATGCAAGACCTTCTCTGCCTGCACCCTTCGAAGCCGCTAGGTGGTTCCTTATGCTTGAAGACTCCAGTAAGGCCGTGTACTATCCTTGGGTGCCTATTACAAGCGAGTTTTGACTGCTCCGTGTTTTGCGGGAAGGGCCTTTCATCAGCATAGAACCTATCAAGGAGTGAGCCAGTTGCGGGCAGTTTAGACAAGGTTTTCCTTGTAGATTTAGAGAAAGAGTGTTTTTTTTTTTTTTTTTTTTTTTTTTAATACAAGAAAAAAAACAAAATGCGACTTTTATAATACAGGGGGGGGAAACATCCCCTTGAGGGCTACTCAAGTAAAATAGTGTTTGAGGTCATGCCCGTTTACCGGGAGGACCTCGACTTTTCCTTCCAGAGTTTGCAATCGGAAAGTATGGGGACCCACCTTTTCTTTAACCTGAAAGGGACCTATCCATAGTGCTTGAAATTTGGCATGTTTTCCTTTCTCTTCGTGAGCTTTATCCCACTTTAGGACAAGATCTCCTACTTCAAATTTTTTATCTCCTGTAGACTTTTTATCGAACCATTTCTTGATCCGACTCTGGTGGATGGCGAATTTCTCCCGGGTTTTCTGCCTTTCCTCTTCTAATTTCAGCAGGGTGTCAATGCGGGTTTGCAAAGCGGGGCAAGGGGTACCATGACACTCTTGAGACAACTACAGAGTGGGAAGAGACAAATTGGGCGGGAGGACAGCTTCTTTCCCGTACACGAGAAAATATGGTGAGGTGCCTATTGAGGAATTAGGGGTGACGCGATCAGCCCAGAGTGCATTTTGGAGAGCATTGTGCCAGTTGCGTTGGTGAGACAGAAGGGTTTTTTTAATGATGCGAATCAGATTTTTATTTGTTGATTCTTCTAGACCATTTTCTTGGGGATAGTACTTTGCAGAGTGTTTAAGAACAATGCCATTTTCCAACGCAAAATCATATAATTTAAAAGATGAAAAATACGCTGCATTATCAAAAACCAAGGAAGTTGTAACGCCAAACCTGGTAATGATGGAATGAGTGACAAATTGCATTACCTCCTGATCGTTGATTTGGCGTAACGGTACTGCTTCAACCCACCTGGTGAAATAATCAGTAGCCGTTAGAATGTACCGGTGTTGCTTAGACGAGTGGGGTAAAATCTCACCAATAACGTCCAGACCCCATTGTTGAAAAGGTTCTTCTACTGCTACTGACAACAAAGGGGCAGCGGGACGCGCTTCTCGGCTTGCGAATTTCTGGCATTGAATGCATTTCCGAACATATGCGTGGGCATCTCTGAAAAGGGTTGGCCAATAATAACCTGCACGCATAATTTTATGGGCAGTGGTATCCCTGGCGAAATGACCTCCTGCTGGTCCATTGTGCAGCTCGGTTAAGATTTTCTGAGCTTCATCATGTTCCAGGCAGCGTAACATGACCTCATCGAAATGTTTCTTGAAAAGCTTCCCTTGGATTATCTGGTAAGACGCAGCTTTGAGTCTGATTGCACGTTTCTGCTGGGCATCTAGATCTGAGTCCAACACACCGTGTGCCAAATATCCCGAAATATCCGAGTACCAAGAAGGGTTCCTTACCTGAGGCATGACGTCAGTTTGGTACATATCAATTTCTTGCTCCCAATTATCTTCTTCACTCTGTTGGGAACTTGCGGCCTCTGCAGCCATTTGGCATAAACCTTGCCCTTTAACTGTGTGTGGTGGCTTAAACTCTAAGTCGTACTCTTGCATACACGCAACACAGTTCCCTCGTCTCTCGCCCAGCTCCTGCTGCATGAACAGTGAGCGAACAGCTGGGTGGGGAACGTAAACTGTGACATGGGATTTCAAGATGTACGGTCTGAAATGTTTGACCGCTTTATATACCGCATAGGCCTGTTTTTCGATTTCAGGATAATTTAATTCATCTCCCTGCAAACCGGTGCTCATGAATGAAATGGGACGCTCGTCATTATTTTTGTCCTTTTGTGTGAGTACGGCTGCCAGGGACGAATCCGAAGCGAAAGTATACAAGCTGAAATCTCTGCCGAAATCTGGGCTCTGGAGGGAAGGTGCTTCGGCTATCGCTTTCTTGATCTGGTCGAAAGCTTCCTTTTCGGGTTGATTCCATTTGAAGGTAGCATTTTTCTTTATCATTCCCTGCAGTGGCTTCACTATCTGGGCGAAATCTGATATAAACTTACGTACAAAATTGATCTTGCCCAAAAAGGATTGCATTGCTTTCTTACCACTGGGGGGAGGGATTTGACCAATGGCTTTCGCACGTTCTGGATCAACGACAATGCCTTGCTTAGTTATGATATGACCTAGAAGATTTCCTTCTGCTACGGCGAAAATACTCTTCTTTGGGTTGAGCGAGATACCGTATTTTCTGCACCTTTCGAAAATATGTCTGAGGTGACGCAAATGATCCCCCCGATGTTTAGAAAACACAGTAACGTCATCCAAGTAGACCACCACACTTTGGCCTATCAGACCTCTGAACGCTATATCCATAGCTCTTTGGAAAGTTTCTCCTGCGTTGATTAATCCAAAGGGCATACGCCTGAATGCGAAGGTTCCCCACTTAGTCCGAAAGGTAGTCTTTAACCTATCTGGTTCAGCCACCAGTACTTGATTGTAGCCAGAGAAACCGTCCAACAAAGAGAACATTTATGACCCGGACACTGCTTGTAATATTTGCTCCATAGGGGGCACCGGGTAATTATCTTTATTCGAGGCCCTGTTTAAGTTTCGGAAGTCCACACACAAGCGAATTTCACCTGACTTTTTCCGCACTGGAACCAAATTGGACACCCATGTGGAATGGCGAACTTTGAAGATAATGCGTGCATCTAAAATTTTTTTGAGTTCCTTCAGAATCAATGGTTCCATCGTAGGATGTACTTTCCTGAGCTTTTTTTGGAAAGGTTTTACATTTTCTTTGATGGGTATCACATGTTGCATGATTCGAGTATCGTATGTGCGTAAGTCCTCATACGTCCAAGCGAACACGTCACGATACTTGCGAAATAGCTGAGTGAAATCCTGAGCCTCTTGAGGGGAGCAGACCTTCCCGAGGTTGACGAATTTAGGTTTATCCTCTGATCCCAAGTTCACTTGTCGATGGGCTAAGATAGAGCTCTGTACTTTGGCATTTGGGGGCCCACGGAAACGATTTTGTAGATCGAAAAGCTTCTCAAGTGATACCACCCCTTTAGGCATGGGGTTTCCTTTGACTTGCTCGTACTCCTTTTGCATAGCTTGGTCATGCTCATCTTCATCTATAGCAGCGTCTTTGAATATCTCTGAGTTACACATAAAATCCAGCACCTGTTGATCATCATCGAAAACACGCAAGTTAGTGATATTGTCTGGCACGGAGGGTTTATACATAACTTCAATAGAAAAACCATCCCTCAAAGGGGTAAATCTGGCGGCAGCATTAGCCAGAGTATCTGCCGCTACATTATGCATTCTTAGAACAGATTTAATTCCAAAAGCGTCAAAAGCATAAATTAGCCGCCATACCTCTTGTTGATACGCCTTTAAATGTGGAGACAAACAATGAATAGTATTGCGTACCTGCCGAGTGATAATCTCGGAGTCTCCAATGACCTGTAAGCATTTTACCTTTAAATCCAACGCCTTTTTAAGCCCAAGGATCAAATCTTCATACTCAGCAGTGTTGTTAGTGCATTGGAACTCCAGCCGACAAGAGACTAAGAATTTTTTCTTACGGGGATCAAGCAAAACGCAGCCAGCGCCAGAACCATCGAGATTTTTGGAACCGTCGTAATACAAGGTCCATATGTCACTTTCCAGGCCCTTGGGGGTAGTGGATTTCGGAGGAATTTCGGCTTGGTGTGGGATAGTTTGGGCTTGTTCCTCTGCAACGAGTGCCATTTCAGATTGGACTTCAGGGCCTACTGAAGACTGAGGAAGTCGGTAACATCCAAAAATGGAATCTAGAAAACACATACCAAGTTCCTCCTGGGCAAAGCTGATGGGTTCATTTGTGGCATCCAAATCAGTTACAGTGTGTTTCATGTAAGGTTCACTTTCGACTCTGATTTGGTTGTTTCTCCCCTTGTAAGGTAGCCATAAGTGGGACCAATCTGTGGCAAAGTATCCTTGCAACTTGCTAGACCAGTCCCTGCTAAGCAGTACACCGTAGGCTTCAGGGATGTCAACAACCACAATATCAATGCATTGATGGACTCTAGAGTTGGACGAGAGGCGGATGATGACATTGTTTAATTCTCCAACGGCTGGTACTTGTGATCTATCAAGTTGAATGATTTTTGCGTCAGTCTTCTCTGGGCGGATGTTGAGTTTCTTGCACACAGATAGAGGCATGACATTCGTGGATGCACCGGAGTCGACCAGAAAATTGTGAACGTTGAAGTTAAACATCTCAAAAGACAGGAGGAAGGGAGGGGTGGATCCTCTCGAATTCGTGTTGATAGCGTTCACTATACACTGGATATCTGGACTGGTTTGTGCGGAAGTGTTGCTGACAGTTTTCATATTTTGGTTGTTGGCGAAAGCTTTTAGAATAAGTTCCTTTTGATTCGTGATGCGGGCCAACTCGTAGAGTGAGATATTAGCTCTGGTCTTTTTCATGTCCTCCACTATGTTATAGCTAGTATCAGTTTGGGGACTAGGTTCGGTAGTGGTTTTCGAGGGTTCCACCGGGAGCTTGCTCTTGTGACTTGCTTTGCTGTTACTATTTGTGGGCTTCTCCGGCGTAGCTTGTCCTTCGTTTCCAGGGGGAAGAATTTTCCTTAGGAAGGCCCTTTTCTTGTCTTCATATGATTGTTCGGGGATAGATCCTTTGCTTCTAAGACTATAATTTCGAGTGGGCTGAGCCTTGGGACTGCCTGCCATGTTGATATCAATGGGAACAAGACTTTCCCCCCCGCGTATTATATCAAAAGTTATAACAGAGGCTCCTGGTTCCCCGTCTAGGAGCGAGCCTTCATCTCGATCAGAAACATCATCCTCTGTCTGGCTTCCCGGAGTTTGGTCATCTAAAAGTTGATTAACCACCGCGGTCATGCTGCCAATCCATTGCGGGCACGTTTTTTCAGAGTGAGCAGCTTGGTGAAAAGAGCAAAAATTATCTTTCCCTATCTCTTCCACGTTGAGAGCGGCGCTGGAGTTTGACGGAGGTCTGCTGGTGTTGGGATTACTTTTCTTGAAAAAGGGTTTTGGAGGTTTAGTAGAAGTTGATGTCTCAATGCCTTTTCTCTTCAAGTCAGAGACCTCATTCGTTAGGAGTTTGAGGGTCTTGGCCATACTCTCGAAATCAAAAGTTTCTTTCTCTCTATTAGGGGTGGAAGAGTGACCTTTTTTAGCGATTGGTTTGTGATCATCCTTTCCTTCGTGGTCCATGACTCCTATCGACAACATGTATTTTTCTACCGCGAGAGCAGCAGCGTAATTTGCTGTAAGGGTAGCGCGGGCTTCACGTTTGACGAAAATGGCAATATCCCTAGGGAGAGCTTTAGTATAGTAGTCGATGGTGATAGAATCGTCCAATGCTAAGTTTGGAGGAAATTTTTGCAATATTGTGGCGAAGCGTTGGTTAAAGTCTTTAACTTTCTCTTTTCTATGACACTTGATAGTGCTTAACTCTGTGAGGAGCATAGAGGGTGTTTTATCTTCTGCGAACTTTTGCAGGAACACGCGACGGAACTGGTCCCATGATGTAATAGAGGCACTAGGTAGGGAACGATACCAGGTGGCCGCATGGTTTACAAGAGTGTGTGGGAACAGTCTACATGCGACATCATCGGACTGAACTCTCATGATTTGTAGAGACAGATAGAAACTACTAATATGATCTTCCGCTGATGTGCCTTTCTCAGGATCGAACTTAGGAAGATGTTTCTCTGGGTGTCTAGGCATATCATGGAGAGGACCTAAAAGAGACAATGGGGATTGAGCCATCCAGGCTAAAGGCTGCACCCTCCTGGGGTGCTGATGATATCGAGTTTCTGCCTCGGACTCACTTCCCGTCCCTGACACTGATGATCCTTCATGATGGCGAGAGTGCTCATCTCGGTGTCTTTCACGGTTATTCATGTTTCTAAAATACTCCCAGTTGTGGGGAGGGGGCCTATTTTGGTTTTGGTGGTGATGATGGTTGGGTTGGTGTCTCCGGCCGCGGACTATATCTCCTCTACCTCCATGTCCGTGACCCCTGTTGACCCCACCCTCATTTCTTCGAGGCCTATTTCCTTCCCCCGCATTTCTTCAGGCTGTGTTACCTTCTCTTTCAATTCTTCGACCCCCTTCTCCTTCTTCTGGTGGAGAATACACTTGGTTGTTGTTCCACTGATGTAAGTCAGGCTGAGGTTCGGGGAAAGGTTCTGTATCAGGGAAACCTTCACTATCTTGGAGAATGGGGTCATTTTCTTGGACAGCCCGCCCGAGGTCTTCAATCATGGAGTTCACAAGTTCAGGTATGGTGCTGACTAGCACGCCATTACGAGTGACACATTTGGCTGGGGTCCTACTGTGGGCTAGGAATTCCATGATTGGAGCATACCGTAAATCCCTGACGAGATTGCGGGCGACTGGGCGTAAGGATCTCAACTGTTCGTTTGTGATTTCAAAATATCGAGCCTCCTCCCTTGGAATATCTTCCAAGGGGAGAAGATGAGGTTCGTTATTTATGATCTCCCAGTGGGGAGTTTGTAACGGAATGTCAGTTGTATGCTGGGAGGATGCCATGGCCCTCCTTCTAGCGCCAAATCTGTTGACGGGAAAATATGTCCGGCCAACAGTAGGGGATCTCCCCGGTAGAAAGTCCCAATTAGACTTTGAACCGTTTGGAATAGGGATCCCGTCCGGGGTGTGGGTCCGGCTACCGCTTAAATGACTTTCTCTTCGGTCTCGAACAACCTGATTGAATCTGCAAACATACACTCATTCACATGATACAGAATACATGACTGATGTATCAAACCAATATATGACACTGCGCATAGCAAGGTAATAGACGAAATGCATACGCCCAGGAAGTGTCGCTAGCAACACATCTATGGGGTAATGCATGCAAGATAATCTGACCACCAAAGAAACAGTTATTAATGGAGAGAATATCCCTTAACTCTCCGAAAGATATGACGAAATGCTAATAAAACAGTTCATTAACATTCATCATACTAGTAAATAGTAAACTTGAGCATCATCAACACAATCACAGATAGCTATGGAGCATGAATGATACTATTAATAACACAGATTCATTAATCAAATGATATTCTGAAACTGTTCGCAGAATACACACAGTGTTGTCACAGCTAAACACATCATCCAATCAAAGGGGTTTTAACAAGTATTTGTATTACATATGTCAAGAGTATGGTTCTTCAATTACAATGCAATATTGCTCTTCAGTCCACAAAAGAGAAGCCCTTAACTATGTGCCCCACAGGGGTATTTATAGATTTCAAGAAACGCCCTTAGGCTTTCCGACGCTTCAACTTCCCGACGGTTCAGCTTCCCTGCGACCTTTTCCGAACATGCGACCTGCGACCCAGAAGATTGCGACCTGCGACTTAGGCGCCGGTGCGACTTGCGACCTGGGGGACAAATGCGACCTGCGACCCAGCAGTTAAGCTATGGAGGTGGTCGCGTAATTGAGAGGTCTGGAGCGTCTATCTTCTTCTCCTTGAGGAAGTCTTGCCAGGCCTGGTAATCCGCTGCTATAGGAAAGACTAGAGGGATTTATTCTTTTAACCGATGCGTACATTCCAAAGCATTTGGTATCAGAGTCTCCTTCTTCTGGGAAATCTGGATTGAGAGGGAGGCAATCTTGGTATAAATTTGCACTGGAGTGACAAGCAGCCGGTTTAGGTTCTCTTGTGATGCCTCAAATTCTGGTGCTGCAGCAGCTTGTCTCACGGGTTGCAGAAAAGACTGAATTTCCTGATCTACCTGCTCCCAGTCTTTAGTTTCGTCCAGTGCCCCCAACGACGGAATGTGATGTAGAGCATTCATGGAGTCTATACCACTGATCAGGTGATTATATGCAGACACCACTTTGTCCAAGTCTTTGGCCAGCTTGTCTTTGGATTGCATCTTCATCCGGATTTGTACTTTGGCTTCTTGTGTGTGACCCCAATCCTTCCTAGGCACATTTTCGGGAGCTTGATGGTATTGCACTGTCCAGTTTATCATTCTGTCCAAAGCTACCGAGGCCTCCTTGAGTTGCTCATGCTTCTGTTTGGTTTCTGCTCGTGCCTCTGCCAACGGGGCCACTGTTTGTTTAAGGGTGAGCATTTCCCTATATACTTGCTTCATGGTCGTTTCCAACACATCACACTCTTTCATGACCGCCAGTGGGACCTCATTGACTTGGGAAGGCTTACCTTGGAGCTGTCGTATCTCACTCTCCAGTATTGATTTCTCCTGTTCCGCTGCTTTTAGCCTGTTTTGTAGGGAAATAATCTCCCTGCTCATTCTAGTGACATTTCCCTTTGTGGCCGCGGAAAAAGCGGTGCCTGCTGATGCTATCATTACCGGGTTAGTCCTGGTATCCGGGACGATGTCCTTTTCAGTGGCGACCATAGATATGGCGGGATGGCTTTGTGCCAAGGATTTTCTTCTCTCTTGCCGTATTTTGAAAGAGAACTGGTCAAATGTCAATCTAGTCAGGTCGAAGACCTCTTCCTCTTGTTCCCCGAGAAAATCGTCATCATGGATGATGCTTTTCTTGCCACTTGGAGGAATCTCCAGGGGAGATATGTCGATATCATCTATCATTTCATCCTCTTTATCCTGCGTTTGTCCTTTTCCTTTCTCCTTTTGCCGGCGCTCGGCTTCTGCCTTGTCATGTTCCTCCTTCTTCCTGCGTTCTGACTCTGCCTCTGCTTCTCTCTCAGCTTTTCTTTTTCTCTCTGCTGCGACAGCTTGGTCTGTTTTCTTCTACTGTTCGGCTTTGTCAAGTTCTTCCTTAAGTTCTTGTTCTGCCGCCGCCTGTGCTTCCTTTTCCTGTCTTTAGTTTTCCTCGGCCTGTTTCCTTTTCCGTTCTATCCTTGCATCTCTTCTACGTTTCTCTTCATCCTCCTTCATTTTCTTTTCCTCTTCCTTCTTGGCCTGGGCCTTTGCTTCTTTTAGCTGATCCGAGGTGTCAGGCCCTGTACTGGTCCGTGTTTTCTTATCTTTGGAAGAAGAAGAGCCTCCTAGTTTATGGCTCCTGTCTTCTAAATTTTGGTGGTCCTCTTCTTCTTGGTCAGAGTCAATACCCGGAGCTAGTTGCCTGTCTGCGTTGTACCAATTTCTTTTCTCGTCTTCCGCCGGGCGTTCGACATGCTGATAGCTCCATTTAAACTTGGCCCTTTTACAATGCTCAGGAACTATCCTGACCGGGTCATATGTTCAGTAATCCAGATTTCTAAAGTGATAACCTTTTACCTCTTCCCCTTGAGCCGCTACTTCTCTGAAGTCCTTGACTGTATAAGCACCGATGGTGAGGGGCAGAGAGGGCCAAGGTTTCTTCTTTCCTTTGGAAAGGACATTGGAGAAACCCGAGGTCATCTGGAAACACACCTCCTGCATAAGCACCTTGTCGGTAATAAACCTAGGCAGAGCATGTGGTGCTTTGAGTGTGCCAAATACTCGAATGATTGTATATTCAGCGAAGGGGAACCAGTGCGCCACCTGACCTAGTGTCTCCATTGCTCGCCATGACATACAGGGGGTGTCTTGCCCAAATAGCTTCCCGTAAAGGGCGGGAATGAATATCTGAGAGATTTGCTCAATATCTGACTTGTACCTGGATTCCCAGAATACCTTGGTCTGCAAATGGATTGCCTGGGTCTGTTCGGAGTCCCAATTATGTGGCCATCCCTCAACATGCAGTTGGGCACAGACAGCATCTAATAAATACGAAGCCATATAAAATTCTGACGACGTTCCCTCATCTGGGGCTAAAGCCGAAGCCAAATTTGTTTGCATTGAGCCCACTAATATACCAGCCCAATTGAATCGAGTGCCATGCACCGTCACGTGTTCCATTATAGTTGCCCATGCGCCGTTGAAAGTGGTGGCGTCCGGATGTCCGTACACTCTGCAAAGCATGGCGCCCACTAATTTATACACTTTCCTCAAACTGGCCACCGGGTACTCCTGGTCTTTCTTGACTTTAAATTTATCTGGTTCCGCCCACCATTTCCTGATTGTATCAACCACCGAAACTTCATTTGTAGAAAACCATCTCGGGGTAAAATTTTCCTCTGGTTGGGGTAGCGAGTAGTAGACCTGGGCTTTTGGGCCCTCCAACGTTGCAAAAGCTTTACCTCCACTATCTCGGATTGCGAACCTCTTGGGATCTGTCTTCTGTATGATCCAGTCTAACATTTCTGGGCATGGAAAGATAGCGGGATGTGCCCCTGCTAGGTGCAATTTGGATCTCTTGACCTTTAGGTATATTTCCCGGTCCGGGAGATCTTCTGGAAACTCATCTTCTGGTATGGCGAACTCGCGGTATACTTCATACCACCTAAGGCTGTCCCCCTTTGCGAAGGTGCAAAGGGTGTCTCTGTATATTGGTGGAGGAGATGTTTGTATGTCTGTGTCTGACTCTTCTTCCACCACCTGCCTACCTTTCTTTCGGGACACCCGGGGTGCCATGTTGCTAGAGTCGGAGAGGACCGGTATCGTGTCTGCTCCAAATTCACCTGTTGCATTCAGGAAAGAATCCCAGGATGAGAAAGACATGATGATAACAGCTAAATGCAGTCTACACATGCAGAATTTGATTAACTGTTCTCTTGGGGTCGCAGGGTCACTGATTAACAAAAGAACTCACATGCGACCTCGCGACCTTGCGACTAGGTCGCAGGGTCGCAGAGTCGCTAACAGGAGATCGCACGACTTTGCGACCTTGCGACCGGGTCGCTGGGTCGCAGGTCGCACTTGGGCCTGCCGGGGGTTTTCGAACGTGCGCGGTTTTGCAGATAATATCTCCCTAACGGGAAGCATACGCGGCTGGAAAGGGTCTAAACTGGAGATAGGACACAGCCATGAGGATCTGGGCAAGACAAAGGTGACCTTAGGGTTTATGAGAATCAAAACAACAATAGAACTCAACAGAAAACCTTACATCCTCACCAGCAAGCAATTAAGACCATGGGGAGGCCCAAAATTTGGCAAGAAATGCTCGTGAAGGAAACACAGGGAGGAAATGGCAACTTACCCGGAAGAAAACGCGCCAGTCGACCTGTCAGAGCAATTCCACGATTTTCGCCGCGAGTCACAAATGCGACCTAGCGACCTGCCCTTATAAAAAGGAGTCGCACGTGCGAGCACTAAATGAGGTCGCAAGTTGGTTGAGTGCGACCTTGCGACCTTGCGACCCTAGGGTCGCTAGGTCGCAAAGGTCGCTGAGTCGCAAATTTCCTTAATTACTTAACCTTGCGACCTTGCAACCTTTGCGACCTGGCGACCTCAAGGTCGCGGGGTCGCCTAGGTCGCATGAGTCGCAACTTCTTTAATTCTGGACCATGCGACCTTGAGACCTGGCGACCTTAGGGTCGCGGGGTCGCACAGGTCGCAGGGGTCGCAATTGTTTCACAGGATGGATTTGCGACTTAGCGACTTGCCCTTCAAAACTTTACTTGGCTTTTCTTCTTTAGTTTCAAAGGGGCTCCAAAAATTTTGAAGTGTGTGTTATTGTTTTTTTTGTATTTTTGGAGGGTGTTGTAGGGGCTACAACAAATGGCGATTCACTGGATGAATTCAGAGTCTCTGCTGATGAAGGGTCGATGAGGGAGGAGGGAGGGGTCCAATACTAGCTTGTTCTTTTACCTCAGGGTTTACACCTTCCTTCATTTGTCACCCCGCATAGTTGCCTGGCCTTTTGGCTTATTGGGTGCAGATCAACCGAATTTTAATTTCTCGCGTTCCAGGACCGAGAGGGTCGGGGAAACCTTGGACAACTGCAGGGTCCGGTACAATTATTTCGCCCTCATGGTGTTGCTCCGCTGCCAGCGAACCTCTCGGCTCCGGCGGAGTCACTGCCTAAGGAGTCATGAACGTTGCTCCGCTGCCAGCGAGCCTGGTCAGTACCCCGGCGGAGTCGTTACAACACCTCTCTGCACAGGAAGCCTTTCTCAATCCTTTACCCTTTATTCATGTGCAATTGCACTTATTTGAGAATGTGCCTGTGGCACTTATTTAGATGGGCATATTTTGCCTGGGCGGATGAGGGATCCCGACTTATTTTGCTTGCAGAGAGGTTGCTCCTGATCTCATATGAGGACTCGGGTTTTTCCCGGATGACCTGCAATTCTCTTGAGTTAGCCCTGTTCCCTCATGATCCGGTTACTGCTATGCAAGACCTTTTCTGCCTGCACCCTTTAAGCCGCTAGGTGGTTCCTTATGCTTGAAGACTCTAGTAAGACCGTGTATTATCCTTAGGTGCCCATTACAAGCGAGTTTCGACTGCCCCGTGTTTTGCGGGAAGGGCCTTTCATCAACATAGAACCTCTTCAAGGAGTGAGCCGGTTGCGGGCAGCTTAGACAAGGTTTTCTTTGAAGAGTTAGAGAAAGAGTTTTTTTTTTTTTTTTTTTTTGAAAGAACAAAATGCGACTTTTATGATACAGGGGGGAAAACAGCCCTTTGAGGGCTATTCAAGTAAAATAGTGTTTGAGGTCATGCCCGTTTACCGGGAGGACCTCGACTTTTCCTTCCAGAGTTTGCAATCAGAAAGTATGGGGACCCACCTTTTCTTTAACCTGAAAGGGACCTATCCATAGTGCTTGAAATTTGGCATGTTTTCCTTTCTCTTCGTGAGCTTTATCCCACTTTAGGACAAGATCTCCTACTTCAATTTTTTTATCTCCTGCAGACTTTTTATCAAACCATTTCTTGATCCGATTCTGGTGGATGGCGAATTTCTCCCGGGTTTTCTGCCTTTCCTCTTCTAATTTCAGCAGGGTGTCAATGCGGGTTTGCAAGGCGGGGAAAGGAGTACCATGACACTCTTGAGACAACTGCAGAGTGGGAAGAGACAAATTGGGCGGGAGGACAGCTTCTTTCCCATACACGAGAAAATATGGTGAGGTGCCTATTGAGGACTTAGGGGTGACGCGATCAGCCCAGAGTGCATTTTGGAGAGCATTGTGCCAGTTGCGTTGGTGAGACAGAAGGGTTTTTTTAATGATGCGAATCAGATTTTTATTTGTTGATTCTTCTAGACCATTTCCTTGGGGATAGTACTTTGCAGAGTGTTTAAGAACAATTCCATTTTCCAACGCAAAATCATATAATTTAAAAGATGAAAAATGCGTTGCATTATCAAAAACCAAGGAAGTTGGAACGCCAAACCTGGTAATGATGGAATGAGTGACAAATTTCATTACCTCCTGATCGTTGATTTGGCGTAACGGTACTGCTTCAACCCACCTGGTGAAATAATCAGTAGCCGTTAGAATGTACCGGTGTTGCTTAGACGAGTGGGGTAAAATCTCACCAATGACGTCCAGACCCCATTGTTGAAAAGGTTCTTCTACTGCTACTGACAACAAAGGGGCAGCGGGACGCGCTTCTCGGCTTGCGAGTTTCTGGCATTGAATGCATTTCCAAACATATGCGTGGGCATCTCTAAAAAGGGTTGGCCAATAATAACCTGCACGCATAATTTTATGGGCAGTGGTATCCCTGGCGAAATGACCTCCTGCTGGTCCATCGTGCATCTCGGTTAAGATTTTCTGAGCTTCATCATGTTCTAGGCAGCGTAACATGACCCCATCGAAATGTTTCCTGAAAAGCTTCCCTTGGATTATCTGGTAAGACGCAGCTTTGAGTCTGATTGCACGTTTCTGCCGGGCATCTAGATCTGAGTCCAACACACCGTGTGCCAAATATCCCGAAATATCCGAGTACCAAGAAGGGTTCCTTACCTGAGGCATGACGTCAGTTTGGTACATATCAATTTCTTGTTCCCAATTATCTTCTTCACTCTGTTGGGAACTTGCGGCCTCTGCAGCCATTTGGCATAAACCTTGCCCTTTAACTGTGCGTGCTGGCTTAAACTCTAAGTCGTACTCTTGCATACATGCAACCCAGTTCCCTCGTCTCTCGCCCAGCTCCTGCTGCATGAACAGTGAGCGAACAGCTGGGTGGGGAACGTAAACTGTGACATGGTTTTTCAAGATGTACGGTCTGAAATGTTTGACCGCTTTATATACCGCATAGGCCTGTTTCTCGATTTCAGGATAATTCAATTCAGCTCCCTGCAAACCGGTGCTCATGAATGAAATGGGACGCTCGTCATTATTTCTGTCCTTTTGTGTGAGTACGGCTGCCAGGGACGAATCCGAAGCGAACGTATACAAGCTGAAATCTCTGCCGAAATCTGGGCTCTGGAGGGAAGGTGCTTCGGCTATCGCTTTCTTGATCTGGTCGAAAGCTTCCTTTTCGGGTTGATTCCATTTGAAGGTAGCATTCTTCTTTATCATTCCCTGCAGTGGCTTCACTATCTGGGCGAAATCTGATATAAACTTACGTACAAAATTGTTTTTTCCCAAAAAGGATTGCATTGCTTTCTTGCCGCTGGGGGGAGGGATTTGAGCAATGGCTTTCGCACGTTCTGGATCAACGAAAATGCCTTGCTTCATTATGATATGAGCTAGCAGATTTCCTTCTGCTACGACGAAAATACTCTTCTTTGGGTTGAGCGAGATACCGTATTTTCTGCACCTTTCGAAGATCTGTCTGAGGTGACGCAAATGATCCCCCCGATGTTTAGAAAACACAGTAACGTCATCCAAGTAGACCACCACACTTTGGCCTATCAAACCTCTGAATGCTATATCCATAGCTCTTTGGAAAGTTTCTCCTGCGTTGATTAATCCAAAAGGCATACGCCTGAATGCGAAGGTTCCCCACTTAGTCCGAAAGGTAGTCTTTAACCTGTCTAGTTCAGCCACCAGTACTTGATTGTAGCCAGAAAAACCGTCCAACAAAGAGAACATTTCTGACCCGGACACTGCTTGTAATATTTGCTCCATAGGGGGCACCGGGTAATTATCTTTATTCGAGGCCCTGTTTAAGTTTCGGAAGTCCACACACAAGCGAATTTCACCTGACTTTTTCCGCACTGGAACCAAATTGGACACCCATGTGGAATGGCAAACTTTGAAGATAATGCGTGCATCTAAAATTTTTTTGAGTTCCTTCAGAATCAATGGTTCCATCGTAGGATGTACCTTCCTGAGCTTTTGTTGGAAAGGTTTTACATTTTCTTTGATGGGTATCACATGTTGCATGATTCGAGTATCGTATGTGCGTAAGTCCTCATACGTCCAAGCGAACACGTCACGATACTTGCGAAATAGCTGAGTGAAATCCTGAGCCTCTTGAGGGGTGCAGTCCTTCCCAAGGTTGACAAATTTAGGATTATCCTCTGATCCCAAGTTCACTTGCCGATGAGCTAAGATAGAGCTCTGTACTTTGGCATTTGGGGGCCCACGGAAACGATTTTGTAGATCGAAAAGCTTCTCAAGCGATACCACCCCTTTAGGCATGGGGTTTCCTTTGACTTGCTCGTACTCCTTTTGCATAGCTTGGTCATGCTCATCTTCATCTATAGCAGCGTCTTTGAATATCTCTGAGTTACACATAAATTCCAGCACCTGTTGATCATCATCGAAAACACGCAAGTTAGTGATATTGTCTGGCACGGAGGGTTTATACATAACTTCAATAGAAAAACCATCCCTCAAAGGGGTAAATCTGGCGGCAGCATTAGCTAGAGTATCCGCCGCTGCATTATGCATTCTTAGAACATATTTAATTCCAAAAGCGTCAAAATCAGAAATGAGCCGCCATACCTCTTGCTGATACGCCTTCAAATGTGGAGACAAACAATGAATAGTATTGCGTACCTGCCGAGTGATAATCTCGGAGTCTCCAATGACCCGTAAGCATTTTACCTTCAAATCCAGCGCCTTTTTAAGCCCAAGGATCAAAGCTTCATACTCGACAGTGTTGTTAGTGCATTGGAACTCAAGTCGACAAGAGACTAAGAACTTTTTCTTATGCGGATCAAGCAAAACGCAGCCAGCGCCAGAACCATCGAGGTTCTTGGAACCGTCGTAATACAAGGTCCATATGTCGCTTTCCGGGTCCTTGGGGGTAATGGATTGCGGAGGAATTTCGGCTTGGTGTGAGACAGTTTGGGCTTGTTCCTCTGCGACGAGCGTCATTTCCGAAAGGACCTCGGGGCCTACTGAAGACTGAGGAGGTCGATAGCATCCAAAAATGGACTCCAGGAAACACATCCCGAGTTCCTCTTGGGCAAAGCTGATGGGTTCATTTGTGGCATCCAAATCAGTTACAGTGTGTTTCATGTATGGTTCACTTTCGACTCTGATTTGGTTGTTTCTCCCTTTGTAAGGTAGCCATAAGTGAGACCAATCTGTGGCGAAGTATCCTTGCAATTTGCTAGACCAGTCTCTACTAAGAAGTACACCATAAGCTTCTGGGATGTCAACAACCACAATATCAATACATTGATGAACCCTAGAGTCGGATGAGAGGCGGATGATGACATTGTTTAATTCTCCAACTGCTGGTACTTGTGATCTGTCCAGTTGAATGATTTTTGCGTCGGTTTTCTCTGGGAGGATGTTGAGTTTCTTGCACACAGATAGAGGCATGACATTCGTGGATGCACCAGAGTCAACGAGGCAATTGTGAACGTTGAAATTAAACATCTCAAAAGATAAGAGAAATGGGGGGGTGGATCCTCTCGAATTCGTGTTGACAGCGTTCACTATAGACTGGATATCTGGACTGGTTTGTGCAGACGTGTTGCTGACATTCTTCGTATTTTGGTTGTTGGCGAAAGCTTTTAGAATAAGTTCCTTTTGATTCGTGATGCGGGCCAACTCGTAGAGTGAGATATTAGCTCTGGTCTTTTTCATGTCCTCCACTATGTTGTAGCTAGTATCAGTTTGGGGACTAGGTTCGGTAGTGGTTTTCGAGGGCTCCACCGAGAGCTTGCTCTTGTGACTTGCTTTGCTGTTACTATTTGTGGGCTTCTCCGGCATAGCTTGTCCTTCGTTTCCAAGGGGAAGAATTTTCGTCAGGAAAGCCCTTTTCTTGTCTTCATATGATTGTTCGGGGATAGATCCTTTGCTTCTAAGACTATAATTTCGAGTGGGCTGAGCCTTGGGGCTGCCTGCCATGTTGATATCAATGGGAACAAGACTCTCCCCCCCGTGTATTATATAAAAAGTTAGAACAGAGGCTCCTGGTTCCCCATATAGGAGCGAGCCTTCATCTCGATCAGAAACATCATCCTCTGTCTGGTTTCCCGGAGTTTGGTCATCCAAAAGTTGGTTAACCACCGCGGTCATGCTGCCAATCCATTGCGGGCACGTTTTTTCAGAGTGGGCAGCTTGGTGAAAAGAGCAAAAATTATCCTTCCCTATCTCTTCCACGTTGAGAGCGGTGCTGGAGTTTGACGGAGGTCTGCTGGTGTTGGGATTACTTTTCTTGAAAAAGGGTTTTGGAGGTTTAGTAGAAGTTGATGTTTCAATGCCTTTTCTCTTCAAGTCAGAGACCTCATTCGTTAGTAGTTTGAGGGTCTTGGCCATACTCTCGAAATCAAAAGTTTCTTTCTCTCTATTAGGGGTGGAAGAGTGACCTTTTTTAGCGATTGGTTTGTGATCACCCTTCCCTTCGTGGTCCATGACTCCTATCGACAACATGTCTTTTTCTACCGCGAGAGCAGCAGCGTAATTTGCTGTAAGGGTAGCGCGGGCTTCACGTTTGACGAAAACGGCAATATCCCTAGGGAGAGCTTTAGTATAGTATTCGATGGTGATAGAATCGTCCAATGCTAAGTTTGGAGGAAATTTTTGCAATATTGTGGCAAAGCGTTGGTTAAAGTCTTTAACTTTCTCTTTTCTATGACACTTGATAGTGCTTAACTCTGTGAGGAGCATAGAGGGTGTTTTATCTTCTGCAAACTTTTGCAGGAACACGCGACGGAACTGGTCCCAGGATGTAATAGAAGCACTGGGTAGGGAACGATACTAGGTGGCCGCATGGTTTACAAGGGTGTGTGGGAACAGTCTACATGCGACATCATCAGACTGAACTCTCATGATTTGTAGAGATAGATAGAAACTACTAATATGATCTTCCGCTGATGTGCCTTTCTCAGGATCGAACTTAGGAAGATGTTTCTCTAAGTGTCTAGGCATATCATGGAGGGGACCTAAAAGAGCCAATGGGGATTGAGCCATCCAGGCTAGAGGCTGCACCCTCCTGGGGTGCTGATGATATCGAGTTTCTGCCTCGGACTCACTTCCCGTCCCTGACACTGATGCTCCTTCATGATGGTGAGAGTGTTCATCTCGGTGTCTTTCACGGTTATTCACGTTTCTAAAATACTCCCAGTTGTGGGGAGGGGGCCTATTTTGGTTTTGGTGGTGATGATGGTTGGGTTGGTGTCTCCGGCCGCGGACTATATCTCCTCTACCTCCACGTTCGTGACCCCTGTTGACTCCACCCTCATTTCTTCGAGGCCTATTTCCTTCCCCCACATTTCTTCGGGCTGTGTTACCTTCTCCTTCTTCTGGTGGGGAATACACTTGGTTGTTGTTCCACTGATGTAAGTCAGGCTGAGGTTCGGGGAAAGGTTCTATATCACGGAAACCTTCACTATCTTGGAGAATGGGGTCATTTTCCTGGACAGCCCGCCCGAGGTCTTCAATCATGGAGTTCACAAGTTCAGGTATGGTGCTGACTAGCAACACCATTACGAGTGATGTTCTCAGTAGGGGTCCTAGTGTGAGCTAGAAACTCCATGATGGGGGCATATCGTAGATCCCTGACGAGATTACGGGTGACTGGGAGTAAGGATCTCAACTGTTCATTTGTGATTTCAAAATATCGAGCCTCCTCCCTTGGAATATCTTCCAAGGGGGGAAGATGAGGTTCGTTATTTATGATCTCCTGGTGGGGAGTTTGTGACAGAATGTCAGTTGTATGCTAGGAGGATGCCATGGCCCTCCTTCTAGCGACAAATTTGTTGACGGGAAAATACGTCCGGCCAACAGTAGGGGATCTCCCAGGTAGAAAGTCCCAATTAGACTTTGAACCGTTTGGAGTAGGGATCCCGTCCGGGGTGTGGGTCCGGCTACCGCTTAAATGAATTTCTCTTCGGTCTCGAACAACCTGATTGAATATGCAAACATACACTCATTCACATGATACAGAATACACGACTGATGTATCAAACCAATATATGACACTATGCGTAGCAAGGTAATAAACAAAATGCATACGCCCAGGAAGTGTCGTTATCAACACATCTATGGGGTAATGCATGCAAGATAATCTGACCACCAAAGAAACAGTTCTTAATGGCGAGAATATCCCTTAACTTTCTGAAAGATATAACGAAATGCTAATAAAACAGTTCATTAACATTCATCATAAGAGTGAATAGTAAACTTGAGCATCATCAACACAATCACAGATAGCTATGGAGCATGAATGATACTATTAATAACACAGATTCATTAATCAAACGATATTCTGAAACTGTATGCAGAATACACACAGTGTTGTCATAGCTAAACACATCATCCAATCAAAGGGGTTTTAACAAGTATTTGTATTACATATGTCGAGAGTATGATTCTTCAATTACAATGCAATATTTCTCTTCAGTCCACAAAAGAGAAGCCTTGAACTATGTGCCCCGCAGGGGTATTTATAGATTAAAGAAACGCCCTTTAGGCTTTCTGACGCTTCAACTTCCCGACGGTTCAGCTTCCCTGCGACCTTTGCCGAACATGCGACCTGCGACCTGGGTGCCCATGCGACCTGCGACTTGGGTGCCGGTGCGACCTGCGACCTGGGGACGGTCGCGACTTGTGCCTGCAAAAGCTTAGCTATGGAGGTGGTTGTGTGATTGAGGTTTCTGGAGCGTCAACTTTCTTGCCCTTTAGGAAATCTCGCCAGGTCTGGTAATCCGCTGTTATAGGGGCGACAAGAGGGGTTTCCTCTTTTATTCGATGCATACATTCCAGGGCATTCGGTATCAGAGTCTCCTTCTTCTGAGAGATCTGGATTGAGAGGGAGGCAAGCTTGGTATAGATTTGTACTGGAGTGACAAGCAACCGATTTAGGTTCTCTTGTGATGCCTCAAATTCTGGTGCGGCAGCAGCTTGTCTCACAGGTTGCAGAAAAGACTGAATTTCCTGGTCTACTTGCTCCCAGTCTTTAGTTTCGTCCAGTGCCCCCAACGACGAAATGTGATGAAGAGTGTTCATGGAGTCTATACCACTGATCAGGTGATTATATGCAGACACTACTTTGTCCAAATCTTTGGCCAGCTTGTCTTTGGACTGCATCTTCATCCGGATTTGTACTTTGGCGTCTTGTGTGTGACCCCAATCCTTCCTAGGCACATTTTCGGGAGCTTGCTGGTACTGTGCTGTCCAGTTTATCATTTTGTCTAAAGCTACCGAGGCTTCCCTGAGCTGCTCATGCTTTTGTTTGGTTTCCGCTCGTGCCTCTGCCAACGGGGCCACTGTTTGTTTTAGGGTGAGCATTTCCCTATATACTTGCTTCATGGTCGTTTCCAACACATCACACTCTTTCATGACCGCCAGTGGGACCTCATTGACTTGGGAAGGCTTACTTTGGAGCTGTCATACTTCACTCTCCAGCACTGATTTCTCCTGTTCCGCTGTTTTTAGCCTGTTTTGTAGGGAAATAATCTCCCTGCTCATTCTAGTGACATTCTCCTCCGTGGCCGCGGCAAAAGCGGTGCCTGCTGATGCTATCATTACAGGGTTAGTCCTTGTATCCAGGACTATGTCCTTTCCAGTGGCGACCGTAGATATGGCGGGATGGCTTTGCGCCAAGGATTTTCTTTTCTCTTGCCGTATTTTGAAGGAGAATTGGTCAAATGTCAATCTAGTCAGGTCGAAGACTTCTTCTTCTTGTTCCCCGGGAAAATCATCATCATTGAGGGTACTTTTCGCGCCACCCGGAGGAATCTCCAGGGGAGATATGTCAATATTGTCTATCAGCTCGTCCTCCTCATCCTGCCTTTGACCCTTTTCTTCCTCCTTTTGCCGGCGCTCGGCTTCCGCCTTGTCGTGTTCCTCCTTCTTCCTGCGTTCTGTCTCTGCCTCTGCTTCTTTTTCAGCTTTTCTCTTTCGCTCTGCCGCGGTGGCTTGTTCTGCCTTCTTTTGACGATCGACTTTGTCAAGTTCTTCCTTAAGTGCTTGTTCTGGCACCGCCTGTGCTTCCTTTTCCTGTCTTTCCTTTTCCTCAGCCTGTTTCTTTTTCCGCTCTGTCCTTGCATATTTTCTACGTTTCTCTTCATCCTCCTTCATTTTCTTTTCCTCCTCCTTCTTGGCTTCGGCTTCAGCTCCCCTTTGCTAATCCCAGGTGTCAGGCCCTGTACTGGTCCGCTTTTTCTTATCTTTGGAGGAAGAAGAGCCTCCTAGTTTATGGCTCCTGTCTTCTAAATTCCGGTGATCCTCTTCTTCTCGGTCAGAGTCAATCCCCGGAGCTAGTTGCCTGTCTGCGTTGTACCAGTTTCTTTTTTCGTCCTCTGCCGGGTGCTCGACATGCTGATAACTCCATTTAAAATTGGCCCTTTTACAATGCTCAGAAACTATCCTGACTGGGTCATAAGTTCGACAATCCAGATTTCTAAAGTGGTAACCTTTTATCTCTTCCCCTTCATGCCCTACTTCTCTGGAGTCCTTGACTGTATAAGCACCAATGGTGAGGGGTAGAGCGGGCCAAGGTTTCTTCTTTCCTTTGGAAAGGACATTGGAGAAGCCCGAGGTCATCTGGAAACATACCTCCTGCATGAGCACCTTATCGGTAATAAACTTAGGCAGAGCATGTGGTGCTTTGAATGTGCCAAATACTCGGATGATTGTAAATTCAGCGAATGGAAACCAGTGTGCCACCTGACCTAGTGTCTCCATTGCTCACCAAGACATGCAGGGGGTGTCTTGACCAAATAGTTTCCCATAAAGGGCGGGAATGAATATCTGAGAGATTTTCTCAATATCTGACTTGTACCTGGACTCCCAGAATACCTTGGTCTGCAAATGGATTGCCTGGGTCTGTTCGGAGTCCCAATTATGTGGCCATCCCTCAACATGCAGTTGGGCACAGACAGCATCTAATAAATACGAAGCCATATAAAATTCTGACGACGTTCCCTCATCTGGGGCTAAAGCCGAAGCCAAATTTGTTTGCATTGAGCCCACTAATATACCAGCCCAATTGAATCGAGTGCCATGCACCGTCACGTGTTCCATTATAGTTGCCCATGCGCCGTTGAAAGTGGTGGCGTCCGGATGTCCGTACACTCTGCAAAGCATGGCGCCCACTAATTTATACACTTTCCTCAAACTGGCCACCGGGTACTCCTGGTCTTTCTTGACTTTAAATTTATCTGGTTCCGCCCACCATTTCCTGATTGTATCAACCACCGAAACTTCATTTGTAGAAAACCATCTCGGGGTAAAATTTTCCTCTGGTTGGGGTAGCGAGTAGTAGACCTGGGCTTTTGGGCCCTCCAACGTTGCAAAAGCTTTACCTCCACTATCTCGGATTGCGAACCTCTTGGGATCTGTCTTCTGTATGATCCAGTCTAACATTTCTGGGCATGGAAAGATAGCGGGATGTGCCCCTGCTAGGTGCAATTTGGATCTCTTGACCTTTAGGTATATTTCCCGGTCCGGGAGATCTTCTGGAAACTCATCTTCTGGTATGGCGAACTCGCGGTATACTTCATACCACCTAAGGCTGTCCCCCTTTGCGAAGGTGCAAAGGGTGTCTCTGTATATTGGTGGAGGGGATGTTTGTATGTCTGTGTCTGACTCTTCTTCCACCACCTGCCTACCTTTCTTTCGGGACACCCGAGGTGCCATGTTGCTAGAGTCGGAGAGGACCGGTATCGTGTCTGCTCCAAATTCACCTGTTGCATTCAGGAAAGAATCCCAGGATGAGAAAGACATGATGATAATGGCTAAATGCAGTCTACTCATGCAGAATTTGATTAACTGTTCTCTTGGGGTCGCAGGGTCGCTGATTAACAAAAGAACTCACATGCGACCTCGCGACCTTGCGACCAGGTCGCAGGGTCGCAGAGTCGCTAACAGGAGATCGCGTGACTTTACGACCTTGCGACCGGGTCGCTGGGTCGCAGGTCGCACTTGTGCCCGCCGGGGGTTTTCGAACGCGCGCGGTTTTGCGAATAATCTCTCCCTAACGGGAAGCATACACGGCTTGAAAGGGTCTAAACTGGAGATAGGAAACAGCCATGAGGATCTGGGCAAGACAATGGTGACCTTAGGGTTTAGGAGAATCAAAACAACAATAGAACTCAACAGAAAACCCTACATCCTCACTAGCAAGCAATTAAGACCATGGCGAGGCCCAAAATTTGGTAAGAAATGCTCGTGAAGGAAACACAGGGAGGAAAGGGCAACTTACCCGGAAGAAAACGCGCCAGTCGACCTGTCAGAGCAATTCCACAATTTTCGCCGCGAGTCACAAATGTGACCTAGCGACCTGCCCTTATAAAAAGGAGTCGCACGTGCAAGCATTAAATGAGGTCGCAAGTTGGTTGAGTGCGACCTTGCGACCTTGCGACCCTAGGGTCGCTAGGTCGCAAAGGTCGCTGAGTCGCAAATTTCCTTAATTACTTAACCTTGCGACCTTGCAACCTTTGCGACCTGGCGACCTCAAGGTCGCGGGGTCGCCTAGGTCGCATGAGTCGCAACTTCTTTAATTCTGGACCATGCGACCTTGAGACCTGGCGACCTTAGGGTCGCGGGGTCGCACAGGTCGCAGGGGTCGCAATTGTTTCACAGGATGGATTTGCGACTTAGCGACTTGCCCTTCAAAACTTCACTTAGCCTTTTCTCTTTTAGTTTTTCAAAGGGGCTCCAAAAATTTTGAAGTGTGTGTTCTTATTTTTTGTATTTTTGGAGGTTGTTGTAGGGGCTACAACACAAGCTAAGAAGGATAATAAATAATCGCCAAAGTACTATGATCCTTACAAGGTGTTGCAAAAGATTGGTACTATGGCATACAAATTGGAGCTTCCTGCTTCTTCTCGAGTACATCCATTTTTCCATGTTTCAAGATTAAAGAAGGTTATAGGTGACAAATTTCTAGTTCAAACAATATTTCCATAAATTGACGATTAAGGAAAAATCATATTGGAACCTAAAGCAGTCATGGAAACAAGAACTCAACAACTACGAAATTGATCAATTTCAGAGTATCTCATAAAGTGGAAGAACTTACCCACTAAAGATTCAACGTGGGAGTATGAGAATTTTATACAGAAGCATTCAGAGCTACTCAAGTGTTGAGGACAACACTTTATTGAAGGGGGAGCATGTTAGGTCCTTATATTACTAGTGTAGTCCCTTATTGTTTTTAGTGCAGCCCCCCTATTGTTATTATTGTGCCCTTACATTAAAATTATTAGGTCGGCTAGGATTATATTGTGACCCCATGGACTCCTATATATAGAAGGGAGGTTTGTCATTTGTATCATCCAGTAATTGTTCATTTATGTAATGTAAAGGATGTTTCTCCCTCAAAGTGGCTTATTTATAAGGTTTTGATCTCTCTTTTCTTCTATTTTTGGAGCTGGTTTCATAAGATTTACCATTTGAAGGATTGGGAGGGGGATAAGTGTAAGAGAAACTAGTCCTCCTTGCGGTCGACCATAACTCATCGAAGGTGGAGCATGTGTTGAAGGTTGAGGGTGTGAAATGGATCCAATGATACCATGTGTGGCATGATATGCCCCCGACGCATTTTCAACACTGAGATGAGGCAAATCTAGAAGGATAGTATACACATACCTTGATTGTGCATAGATCGAGTCATATTTCAAAACTACTTGGAGTACTTCTTCATCAAACTAGGGAAGTGGGATTTGGCATATTTACCTATGCAGGCCAAAAGCGATTTATGGAACCAATCCATATAAACACAATCTTCAAATTCAAGGGCCCTACACATACTCCTCCTTCTGCGCCATTCTTGAACATGGTCAAATAATAAAGTGGCATAAGTTTGGCGGAAAGAAGTTAAGAGTTTGATACTAGTGCCATAAGGAAGAGGTAACTGAAATTTTGATAGAAACGATTTGAAAGAGTCATGAAAGTGGAATGGGAGGCACGTGGTTGGTCCATATACCACTTAAAATCATCTCCAATAAGGGTGCGTTGGAAGAGGCGAAGACATATGGAGTATTCAGTGATAGAATTGGATGAACACCACATATGGAATGAGTGAACATGATTTGCATGATATTCTCTAGGATTTATTTCAAAATTGGGAATGTGAGAATGAAGGTTGGTAGAAATATAAGGCTAAAATAAGTGAAAATCAAACCAACAATAAAGGGTAGCAATGGAGGAGGAGTGACCATACTGGTAGAGGTTTCTCTTGTGGGGTTACCTTGGTTAGTAACTTAGTTACCACATTTTTTTCCAGCACCCATGTTGGTGTTTGATATGGTTGTGGTACAGGGTTGGGAAGATGTGGAATCAATGGATGAATTGGAAGAATCAGTAGTACCATAGTCATATTGAGGACTCAATGGAGGACTGGAAGGATAAATTGTAACTCGATAGAGAAGAGTAATATGTCCTAAAGGAAATTGGGGGTGAAGACCATGAAGTCTCTGTGAAAAATTCCTAGGGGGTGCAATGATGTCAATACAATGACGAATCAAATGAATAAAGGTGATAGGGGGAAAAGAGAAACAAACAACAAGAAAACACCTAGTGCAGTGGTTCAAAGTGTAAAATAAATATATTAAGATGCAAGAGAGGTAGGAGAGCGGAAATGTTTGAAAAACAAGAAATCCCAAGTCATTGATATATTAACACATAAGAAATAGGGATTCAGGGCCCCATGATAGTACCTAAACATGGTAAGCTGTAATTTTAGAGGTTACCCATGGAGAAGGGGACTGGGTTTGGGGCCCATAACTGAGGGTTAAGACATTATTTTCCTTACGAAAACACATGAACATAATGGATGTAAAGTTCCAAACTTTGAAGGATACACTAAAATCTCTGTTTGGAATGAAGAAACCAAATCAGGTGAAGTACATGGAGGAATAAAAAAATAATATAATAAATGTGGATCAAGATTATAAAATTGGAGAAATAAGACCCAAATAAAAAATTTATATGGCTGAAAATAACATATATTGATGCAACAATATGACCGATTGCTTGTTATTTTTCTCGATAGAGCTCTAAGTTCTACAAAAAGAGGAACTTAGATAGTGAAAACCCCTATGCAGCATTAAAAAGAGATATTTCAAAACTTTTTCACTAAGGGAGAAATATTTCTAATTGGTGATTTTAATGCTAGAACAAAAAACAATCTCTATTCATTTGGACAACGATATGAGAGAGGATAACAATTCGCTATGGTTAAAAGAGAATGAACAACACCCTTGGAAGAGGAATAAGAACACCCTTGGAAGAGGACATCACAAGATGGGAAGGGGAGGTTTCACACTTTGGAGCGGTACTATTAGGCCTTTTTAGCCTAAATTACATGGTTATATTTAATTGCATGAAAAATTGGCCGAGGTCCAATAGTATCACTTGTAAAACATACAACAAGAAAAGCACAATAGGCTATGTTATATTCTCTCAAAGGCCTATTTCCAATTTGTTGAACTTTAGTATTGAGTGTTTCCCTATAGAGTTGGACTTTGACCATTTTCCACTTATTATTAAGCTTGGTACAAATACAGAAGGTCAAAAGGGGGAACATAGCCAACACTCACGCAAGAAAGTTCATGAACATGGGAGAATTATCCTAAATCAAGAAAATCAAGATCTCTTCAAGGCCACTATTAAAGAACACCTTCAGTTGGTCAAAAACAACAATAGGGGTTGCAAGGATAATGGAAGAGATAAAAGTAACATTTGCAGTAATATGTTGATTCCATTAATACACAATGATTTAAAGGTATCTAAGAGATCTAGACCTGTTAAGAGGATCTTAAATACCTTCCCAGCTAATATTTGGTATGACAAGGAGTGAAAGGATGTGAAAATATCCCTCAAAGAAAATTTGAACAAAGACACAAGATTATATATAAGAATTGATTAAAAAAAAATCTATGTGATTGCAAGAAGGAAAGAATTGATTTTTTTGGGAAAACATAATCTCAAAGGTTTCTAGAATTAATTACAACAAAATAAAAGTAAAATAGAAAATGATATAACAGATGCCCACTAGTTAGACTATGAAAAAATTATATATGAGCAAACAATTGAGAAAAATAAGCCTCCCATAATTGTCTCCTCGGTAGAGTTTTTTTCGACTACAGATATTGAACTAGGTATAAAGAAACTGACAAATGATAAAGCACAAGGCAATGACAATCTACAAGTAGAAATTTTAAAATGGTGTGTGAAGCTTCTAGCTCCATGCATCAAGGAGATATTTAACAAAGTCAAACAGGGTAGCGTTCTAGTTGAATGGAAAACTAGTGTTGTTATACCTCTTCACAAAACTAGAGACATCAATAACCCATCTAACTATTGTACTATTATGATCAACCCTCTTCTTGGAAAACTTTTTGGGAGCATGCTAGCCTTGCAGAATCAACCAGTGGGAAAAAACAGAGGGAAAAAGAGCAAAGAGGCAAGTTGGCTTCAGGCCTAAACATTCTACTATTGATCATTGCATCACTCTAAGAAATTTCATCGAAAACATTTGGCACAACCAAGGTGGGGAAACCTTCTGTTTTTTTGTTGACTTCAAAAAATCCTTTGATACCATCCCTAGAGATAAGCTATGGCACAAAATGGAAGAATTAGAGGGTAAAAAGGGAAAATAGGGCAATTTTTCATAATATTTATAAGCAGGTTAGAGCCAAAATCGGAACAAAGGAAGGCGTGTATGAATGTTTTGGCAGTGACATATGATTCAAACAAGGACGTCCTCTTTCCCTCACATTTTTTGGTCTATATATTTATAAGATTGAAGAGTGGATAAGAAATACTAAAGGATAAGGCATTCAATTAGCAAGATATATGGAGAGAATAATTTTATATGCAAATGGCCTTATTCTTATCGCTAAATCTACACTAGGTTTGAGAGAGCACTTGAAATATCTAGAACTATTTTGTCAAGATGTGGGAATGCAAGTAAATACCAACAAAACTAAATTCATGTTTTTCTCTTTGAAAATAAAGAAACAACATGTTACTTTTCTCTTTGAGGGCAGCGCCTTGGAGGTTGTAGATGAGTACGCATATTTAGGAATTGATTTCCACTATAGGCTCAACTGGGAGACATGTAGATCAAAGAGAATCCAAGGAGGGTGGAAAGTCTCATACCTTATTTAGAAAGGTGTATACAAGAAAAACTATGGGATTGGAAAACTAATAAAACCCTCTTTGGTTTATTAGTGGTGTTTATTATCTTCTATGGTTGCGAGATATGAGGGTGTGAAATGTCAAGCCACAAATGACGACAAATATAAAGAATCCAAAAACATATAATCTCAAGTACCCTCAAATTCAAATCAACTGTCCCATATGATATCCTTTTAGTGGAGGTTGGTATGTTTCCAACTAAGGTGTCAACAATCATTCATTTGCTAAGTTACCTAAAGAAGGTTGAAAATATGGATAACCACTGATGGCCCAAACTGGTTGTTAAAGAAGAGCTAAATCATTGGAAAAAACATGGATTAAGAAAAATAAAAAGTGGTTAGGCAAATGTGACATAAATCCGCATATCTGACCTCATGCTAAGAAGGATATAAAAAAGTGGTTGTTAGAAAAATTCAAGACTACCATGTGGACAAAATAGGTAGGAAAAAAAAAGTATATTATGTCTAAGAATTTAACCCCACATGGAAGCGTGGTGATAAAGAGTATTTGAGTTCCTCAATCAAGGGAAAATCTAAATTTTTAATTACACAATTGAGGGCTAGTTCCCATCATCTAAGATGTGAAACTAGTAGATAAGAGATTCCTAAAGAAGATTGGGAAGAACAAACTTGCATTTTTTGCAGAAGAGGGGTGGTAGAAATAAACATAATGGTATTTTATCAAATAATGTGCAACATATGTAGGTATTCGTTGTCAGTTTCATAACAGTCTAAAGGTGAACAATCTCAATGAGCTTTATGAGGAGGCAAGACTTCACAAAATAACATTTTTCTTACTCTAGATCCAAACAACATAATCAACATGGAAAATAATATAAATATGGTTTAATTTGATAGTTGGTGGTCCCATAGACCATGAGGTCTCGTGGACGTCATTAAAAACCATTCATTCATTAAATAATCGTATTGGTATTAAGGATTAATGAAGACAAGAAGAACCCGGAGGAAATATAGCAGGTCAATGAAGGCCTTGTTATCAACTTGACTTGTGGTGTTGAATAAGTATTCATTAATTATTTTTAATTTGTTTTTCTACCCCACGATTTGACCTCGTGTGATTGAATTTCATTATCCATTATTTTTTTTATCTGTCTTTTAAATTTTTAGAACCTTCGTTGACTAGGTAACATAATGAGTATTTCTTTCACATTGTCTAGGGGTATTTCTTTCATTCCTTTGTGAAGGTTTAATTTTATAATTTTCCATTAAATTCTATGTTTCATATGGTCTAAAATGAAATTTTGTATTCTTGTAATCGAATGTAAGCGATCTAGGTCAATATGATTTAGTCTAATGTCAGTGAGATTCAATTTTTCATAAAGCTAACCCATGTAATTTATTGATATGCCTCACAAATTTCCATTCTCATAATTTGTATTTTACTTGGAATTTAATTGATTGTATTTATTTTTAATGAGTAAAAATTATAAAAATTATAATTTTTTTTGTTTTATATATAAAAAAATATATAATATTTATTATTTATTGTGTATATTAATATAAATATGAAAATTTTAAATTAATATAAGTTATATCATAAAAAATTATTGATAGTAAAATAAATTTATCATTCATATATATATATATATATATATATATATATATATATATATATATATATATATATATATATATAGATATGGTTTGTATTACCAATCAAAAAACTTATCTAGTCTTAACTTTTCGTTTACCACTAGGAAACTAGAGAAAAAGTATAAAAGCATATTTGAAGTCTTATAGGTCCAAAAGTCGAAAGACATTTAAGTAATTCTTATGGATAACTATAATATAAAAAATTAGAGGCTTATTGTAACTATGAGTAGGTTTATTCTGTACAATAAGTAGGTTTATTCAGCTTCCACATAGTATCTATGTGTAGGTCTATTAAGTGTGCACTCATAGTCTAGAAACAAAAATAAGAGAACTATAATCATAATAATCCATTAGGGGAGTCCTTTTAGATAGAAAAAGGGCTAATCATATTCTTCAATGTTGTGAAATTCTAGATTTTCCAATTTCTTGGTAGACACTGAAATGTTTTTGTCTATTTTGTTTACTTGTTGTTGGAAAGCATCAATGTAGAAAAGAATCTCTCCATGGGATTTCATTTTTTTCTATTGACGCCTTTCCCATTACCTTTTTTAATTGTCAATATATGTCCATTGTTTTCATATTCTAAATTTTCTTGGTATGGGTGTTTCCTATAACACACTACCACACTTCTTCTTCCACCTATATGTCAAACAACAACCTTATTTTGGCATGTGTTTCACATTCAATTGGTTCCAATTCTTCCTTCATTGAGCGAGGAGAAAGCTCCCTATAACTGCAGGCCATTTCCTCTGTGCTAGATTTATTATGTATGTGAGGATATGGCTCTCTTCCACTAGAGTTGAGGTTGAAGCGTGTAGAGCCCCTTCGAGACATAATAATACAATTAGTGAGAGAATGAGAGGGAGAGGCTTTGTTTCTTGATTAAGAGAAGGGATACGATACGGTAGAAGGAAACACATAGAACAAAGGAGGGTTAGTGGTGCAATAAGGTAATAAAATAAAGGGTTTGTATTAAGCTTTAGAGCCAAGGCCCGAGGATGCAACTAGGAAGGGATGAGGATGACAAGGGGAAACCAAAAAGTGATAGGTAAAAATAGTAGAAGGCTGCATCAAACCATGCATGGGGAAGGGACAACCTCTATACATTAAAATAAAATTAAGGGATGCAGACCAGTGGAAAAGAAGGCCAAGAGGGAAAGCATAAAAATAAAAAATGTGAAATAGAATGTGGGACTCAAAATTATAGAAACAATAGATTACTAAACTATTTAACAAACATGAAGCTACGCTTATTTCCTGGTGTATGTTCCACTATAAGTGGGTTTTGGGGTGAGGGGAGAATAATACCTCCATTGGAAGAGTCTCATGTTGAGCACTGGTGTACTAAATACATCTCAATGTCAGATGATGCACTATGGAACTAATTTGAATTTTCATTACAGACTTGATCATGGCAAGGAGTGGGTGGAGGATGAATTGACTTACATTTCCTCTGTTGATAACCTCACTTGTGCCAACCACCATTTATATATTTCTTGATGATTGATGGAAAATTTTCATGTACATGTCAATACCGTATAACAAGGCATGCCTTGGTGATCACCACACATGGGGGAGAATAAATATCCTCCCTGAAAAATTGAGAACATAGCTCCTTAATGGATGGAGGAATGTGATTGGTCCATTGGATATCTATGGGGGACCCTATTCTAATCCAAAATTTGAAAGTTTTTTCACAATATTGTTGTGTGAACGTATAACATGGGAGGCAAGGACCACTATTATTTCTAATAAGAGTTGATCTACTCTCTCCATACCGTTGGCCAAGCACAAACAACAAATTTTAACTATCTTTGAGTGGGGATATCCATTGAGGGTATTTTTAGGCATCTGATGAATTAATTGAGAATATACTTTAATCATTAGACTTGTGAAATTTCCATGGCTATTAGGCTATTATTAGATAGCTTCACCATGGTCTCCAACATCCACTTTGTTTGAATTCCAACTATAAAATGGACATCTCCACCATTGGGCTTTTGATAAAAGAAAAAATCAATTAGGTTTTTCCTATACCAAAGGTTCACACTCATTTCATCCTTCTTATGCAACTGATAATTTCCTTTCATTAGACGATTATATATGTTAACAACATCTTCCCTACACAAAAATAAATCCCTATCTCGAGCTGCAGCATCCATGTCAATATATTTTTTAACATGCATTTTGTAAACAAAGTCAACTCGCACATCCATGAAGAAACAACTCTCTACATAGGAAACCATGTCCCTTGATAACTTTGGTTGATGATGTTAGCCCCCCTATGAAATTCTTGACAAGCAAGCTGGGGGCTATATTGTTTTGGAGCCTTCAAGGAATGACTTTCCCCTGAAAACCCATCCTCCTTGAAGTCTCTTTGTGCTATGCCTAATAAAAATCCCCTCTGATGATTCATTTCTCAAAAGCCTCTCTGATTATAAATTTCTGCCTCATGTACCCCTATAAACACCCCCTTTTTTGAACTTTCTTCTATTTGCCCAAATTCCCTTCGAACCTTCCTAAGTTATACCTTTACCCTCCCAAACCACTCCTACGCCCTTTGTTTGTGCCCAAACCCCCTTATTCCCCTATCGTTAGCCTTTGATGGCCCTAAAAGGCATTAAAAATGTGCAAAAATCATATATTTTGCATATTGGGCCCTAGCCCGCTTCGGCCATAGCCCCGCACCCCGTTCCTCCATGAAACCTCGCGCTGGAACCACCCGCTAGCTCCAAAGGTTCCCTTTCCATATGTTCATCGGGCTCAGCCTCAACCATTTATCTCAGTTGATCGGACGGTGGTCATTAAATCTTCAGCATCCGCGTCATCCCCATGTATTCCCTAGATCGCACCATCACCGTCCAAATACATTGCAATCCGACGGTCCGGAACCTATCCACCCAGTGGACCCTGCCATGCACTGTTCAAAACCTGTCGGTTTCTATCGCACCGCTTTTGCGCGGTAGGCATTTTTCCCCCTTTGCCCAGTGATTCCATACACCTTTCACCACGCGTCCTCCTGTACGTTCCCAAAACCGCTGCCCCCGCTCATTAAAGTCATCCATCGCGTGTTATTGTTCGGACACAGATGCCCAGTGAAATTGTCGCAGACCATCCGATCTGGAGCGGCCCATCCGACGGTACTGCTCGTCGAAGATGCACGATGTTTAATCTAATTGCGCACGCGATAACCCATGTTATGGCCCGCCGTCCGTCGTCCTCCGTCGTCGATCTCCGCCACGATCAACAGTCCAGGTTCGTCTACCCGTTGTTGACTTTTCCATTTCTCCCGGTTCAGCCACGTCACCTCCACGTTTTCCCACCATACACCCATTCGTTTCATTGCATATAACGTTAAAAGTCGGGATTTTTAAGGTTATTTGGTTTGAAAATGTCTATTGTTGCAGTCTGCCATCTATCTTGATTTCCACTTCGCATTGCATCCTTCCACCACAATTCACCATTATTCCACCATGGCATGGTTCTGTACAGTCATTCCCATCGTCCCCATCGCGTCCGTCATCCCCATGTCTGTTGTCGTAACCAGCTTTCGTTTTGCAGGATTATTTAAAGAAGAATGGCCGCCATGATGCACATCTCTGCTACAAGGACAGCGAAATCCAAAGAAGATCAGTTACAGCAGCTAAATTTATGAGCAAGGACCAGGGAAGGTAAAAGACTGGACGTTCATTAAAAGAAACATGGTTTAAACTCTGTGGAAAACCCTCTGGCGCCATGAAAGCTCAAAATGCACGGACAGAGACAGAGATGGAGCGGCAAAGTGTTTAATGCAAGAAAGAGATTGGAGCACGTCAATGAATATCTTAAGCCTTGAATCAGCGTTTCAAGAGGCAAAGCACCAGGTTGAAGACCCTGAGGATCGATCAAAAGATCTTGAGCATAAGAAAAAGGTAACACCAGGGTTTATTCGTCAATGGAATGTTTTTCTTCATCAAGTACAGGGCGCCCATACAGTTTTTATTATGCACTTTGTCCTGAAGGATTTTCCACCCTAACAGCCGTTCAAAGCAATTAGAATATTTATGTAGCGGACCACTCAATGGTTCATTTGCCTTTTTTTGTTCACCACAAGTACAGAGAGCACAACTGAAATATGTCAAAGTCATATCCAGAGAAGATCACTCCTGCATAAAGTGATGACAGAGATTAAACAATCAGTAGTCAAATAGAATGGGTTCCAGCCCTACATTCATTTGTGTGTTTAATGTTATATTTAGTGTTCACCTACCCCCTCAATCGATCTTCCGTTCATTTTCTACTATAAAACAAAGAGGGAAACATTGTAAAGGTTTTTGATGAGATATCAAAGAAATGCAAGCATTTTCCCCTTGAGACAAGTTCTCTGTGTAATATTGTAAGATAGGCTGAGATTTGATGTATTCAGACTGAATGTTCAAGCTGTGGGCAATAATGTACCTGATTGGTGTTGTTTTTAATATGACAAGCATGTTTCTTTGGATCCTGATCTGCTTGGTGGCGATATTCTATCTGTCATTTTATTTCATTTCATTTCATTTCTTCGAGCTCGCATCAGAAGTTTGGCATAAGATTTACCCTTGATAGGTACCTTATGTTGCTGCTCTCCCAGCCTTTTATGTTTTCTGCTTATAGGTGTGTCTAAATATTGATTTCAATTGATTTAACCAGTGTAGTGGATGTTATTGCCTGCTCTCTGATGTATGAATTAATGAAATCTATGTTTAGATGTTCTTCTTAGGATTCAGTCGAATGAGTTGAGAACACTGGGAGGTCTAGAACCCTATCTCTGCCTCACTAGGATCTTTCCATCTCGACTAAGCCTTTCTAAGATCCCTTGTTTTGCCTCTTGTTAGCGCTCAAATCTACCTTAGGCTGAAATAAGGTAAAACTCAAGGATACATCAAACCACGCTCAGCCTCGTAGCTAGCCCTACGAGGACAGGAGAGGGCTCTCTCCGGGTCTATCTCGGCAAAGGATCTTCAAAGGGGCTGAGATGACTTATAATGAACAATGAATACTGATTTTAGGCTAGTAAAGAGATAGGAATGTTTGATTTTGATTCTTTGGGTTTTTTGTTGGATAAATGGAAAAAACAATTTTGGGTCCGGGGATAAGGGCAGATCTTTGCAGATTTCGAGTTGGGGCAAGGTAGGAAATAGTCTTGATGCTTTTTATTGATTATATGGATGGATCAAAAAGAAAAGGAGCTGAAAAGGGCAAGGATGAACATGGATCCTTTTCAAACAAGCGAGAACATACAAAACTAAACGAATTCAAAGGCAGAGCACTGTAAACAATGGATTCAACCTCATCTACTCATTCATTTTAGTTTCAGAAGCATAAGAAGGGATGGCATACATTAAACATGAAATAACTTACAATAAACTGAGAGAAAACACCATCAAAAACTGAAAGCCACAAGAATCCCAACAGGTGCTGCAAAACCTCTGATCTTTCCTTAGCCAAAATATGAAAAATATGTACAATAGCGTGCCAAAAGTTTCCCAAGAGTCCAACCTATCCAACCTCTGAAAATGATTGAGAAATTACATCATATAGAGCATCCTAACCCCTTCCCATGCCTCTAGGGGTCGAATTCCTCCTTCTAGGAGCAGTTCCAACTAATTCTAAACAAGGAGCTAGAATCTAGGCATCCAAACAACTTGCCTCTAAAAGAGTGGAAATTGATTCATTTACACGATTTTCACTTTTTTGAGAGTGAATCTTCTAGAATAGGTAAAAATGAGCCAAAGTTACATGCCAACCCTCAATTTACATCATGAAAACTCAAAAATTACATTCACAAGCAAGACTGGTCCAACTGGCCGAAATCTTGAGCTGGAAAATGAAAAATCAGCCAAAAATCTATATGAGTAGTGCGCCTGAGCTATATGAGTAGCGTGCCTTTCAGCCTGATTTTAAGGCACTTCCCGGCATCCAAATTGAGCTCATGATAGCTCGTTGGAAAGACCTAGATGTGGGCCATCCAACCCAAGTGGAATTTCCCAATTTGGAGCTCATTTTCCCATCCAAAACTTCATTCTCCCAGAAGTACTTCCTGCTGGTGCAAAAGGTGGCAGCAAGGTGGTTTTCATGGTGTTTTTGGGCATTTTGATCATCCAGAACCTAATGAAATGCTTCGGCAATGCCTGAGCATGCATAACTTACCATGAAAAACCCAAAAATGAAAATATTTCCTTCAGCAAGTGTCCCGAACAAAAGTGAGCACGTCGACGCGCTACTCGTATAGCTGAAAAATCTGTTTTTGGACCAAAATATTTCAAAATGACAAAAATTTCTCCGAATTTGCTCAAATTTGGAGCGAAGACCCTCCATCATGTATCATTTCCAGCCAATGAATCCTCGGCCAAAATCCGGAGTGGATCAGGCCTTTTCCGCCGTCTTAGTGCTTCGCTCAACCTCCTCTTCAGAATCTTCATTCTTGCTTTGCAGACATGCATGCGAGCCCAATAATGACCTTTCATGTGACGAAGCATGTCTTTGTCTCTGTTGGCCTTCTCCAACAACTTTTCCAGATGAATGTTAACATGCGTGAGTTCAGTCTCTCGCTCAACTGGTGTCATATCACCTGGTCTCTTCCGGGCCAAATGTCGATCCTCACGGATTCGCCGCAGCTCATAAAGTGTGTGCTCATCCTCTAGATGTTTGTTACGTTGCTCCAGGTATTTTATCACCCACTGAGCCTTCTACAATTTATCTTTCAGCGTGTCATTTTCGGCCTTTTTCTCCTGGATGATCTCTTTCAGTTTCGAGCTAGGAGAGCTCGCATCAACATCAATGATCGTGAAATCCATGTCCCGGCCTCCTGATGGGCCCTCATCATGCATGGGCTTCTTGCCCCTATCCTGAAACTGTACCTGTGCTGAAGAAGAAGGCAAGACCCCTTCCACATCATGTGGAGATAATACTCGCTCTGCTGATGTATTCAACGAGACCCCTTCCACCCTGGGTGGAGATAGTACTCGTCGTGTCGCTGCAAATAAGGCCCTGTGGCCTCGCTGGTATGTCACATACAATGGAGCACCGATATGATCAATCTCAGGGATGTTAGGCTGGTGTGAAGGCTCTCCCTCAACATGAACTATCTCGGGAGGCGGCTGTGGCGCTGTGAAGAAGTCACGGGAGATGAAATCCTCCCAAGTAATGCCCTGTTGTGTCAACTGATGTACCATTATGATCTTGATCGGAGCGTAATGATATATACTTCTATGTTGTTGTGTTGGGGTCTTCTTCTGTACAAAAATCACCATCCTCTCTATGTTGCGATACATGAAGTACGGAATGTTCATCATACGTACCCTCATGAAGTGCATCAACAAACGGACATGGTACGCAAAGAGACGCGAGAATCTGCCCTCGCAACTGAAATACCGAATGATGAGTTTCATCAGTGGTGCAAACTCATCCTTCAGGAATATGAAAGGAAAAATCCTGCTCAAGTGCCTCATATACCCAGGTTTGATGTATGGCTCATAGTGGAATTTCTCCAACTGCTGACGTTTGTTCCATTCCTCTCCTATATTTGGTATGCCAGTGGCCTGAGCAATAGTCACTGGTGACAGAATGAAATCTACTCCAGCGAGGTTTACACGGCCATCATGTAAATGTAGAACAAATAAATGAGCTAGTTCACGATGAAGCTGGGTTTGTGAAATCATGACACAGAATCGAAAACATGACTGATACCGAAAACAATCCATTGCAAGTGGACATGCCTGCAATTGAGCCAAAGAAGTAGGCTCCTCCCTGAGATGTTTACCACCTTTGCCACCTTTGTGAGGCCTCCGTGGCACATTACCCTCTGCTGTGGAATCACTGTCAGACTCCTGCTCATAAACCGAATCTGTCTCTGACATGGCTTTGAAAACAAGTTGTCTATAATATGTGTGTTGATATAGGTGTAGTGAAGTCAAAGGCTTCAATGCATTCTCAAAACCCAAATATATTGCATATGTACCAAAACATCATAAGAAAACAAGTGACAGTGGTAATAGCTCTGTTTTAGTGGCATAGAAATAGTCTCTGTTTTTTTATCACAAGTGATTTTGACAAATAAGTACCAAATGCAAATGTAGTGTGCACCCTTTGTAATGCTGGCCAAGGATTTTTCAATGGACTGTGTTTGTGTTTGGCAATGAAACAATAGCAAGGACAATAGTGGTAATATTATGGCAAAAAACTATGTGAAAACATGAGACTATATGGACAAGTCAACATGAAAGGATGTGACAGCAGTGGTAGAATGGCAAAAAGGCATGAGGATGATGTACATAATGTGCCAGGGCGCCACAAGCAATATAGGTATGAGCACATATACCAATCACAAAAGTTTACAAACCCTTCACTAAACTGTCACTATATCTTTTAAAACCCTGAGAATTGAATTTGGCATGAACATAGGGTTTATAGATTTCTCCTCAAGCAATGCTTGTTTCCCAACTTCAAAAAAAAATACCAAAACCTCTTTCAAAAATCACTGAGCAATGATTAAAAACCTATTTGCAAGTGGATGGAGCCGTTTGAGCTCGAAATCGGATGCAAAGACAAAATTGTTTGGCTCTGTCACTGTATGGGTAGCGCGCCTACCCAACGCGTAGCACGCCCTATACGCGTAGCGCCCGTGTTCTCTGCAAAGGGCTGGGGAAGGTTAAGTGCGTAGCGCACCTTATATGGGTAGCGCGCCTCCTGTATGGGTAGCGCGCACCTTCAATCACTATCCATGGCTATGAAAACACGGCTTCGGCCTTCAAGAACACAAACACGATTTCTGCCTTGAGGTTTTCGAGCAAATGAAATTGTTTGCCATGATTTATATGTGAAGAAAATATCTCATCAAATCAAATTTGATTTAAATTTGTTTGCTAACCCACTTTATAATGTTTCGGCACTTTGACATTTGATCTTTTAATACAATGCTTCTCTTTTGGCTTTTCTGAGTTTTGGACTGATAGTACTTGGTGGTTTTTGCAGGGATCTGACACTTGGCTTAGGAAAAGATCAGAGGCTTGCTCTGAAATTTCTTATGGTGAAATAGATACAATTATTACAAAAATGAAATTAGACAATTTCTAGTTCCAAAACAGAGTTTTGGACTAGAAATGTCTTCAAATGCTTTTGATAATAATAATATGAAACGAGAACTTTTTGGAACCAACCTCATGGCCTGCGGGCTTTTATGACACGTATGTAAAGGACTTGAAAACCCTAGACTCTAGGACTAAAGACTCTTTTTTAACGAAAACAATCATTAATGACCATGAATGAAATGACTATGAACTTCAGTGATTTTTGAGGAATTTCTAAATAGCCCTGCAGGTACAAGCATGAGGAAACACAAGACAACCAGACCCCCTCGTCAGTCAATGGCATGGTCCTAGCGAAATGCAATGAATTGGAACAAGCGAGACACCTAAGAATGATATGCAAAAAGCGAAATGATCTCTGACAGAGGGTTGTAAGGACCGACTCTAACATTGGCTCCAATGGGGATGGTGGCTCCATGGAGATGCCAAGAACGGAAAATCTCTGGGGGAGTCAGATAGTGCCTTCATCCATTGGGTGATGGATTCATTATTTCAACAGATAACACAAAACTTTTGATACATTTATTGACTGCAAACTTGACTGAAAAGCGACCGAAACTTGACCAAAACTAACTCGACTCTAAAACTGAAAAGACTGATAAAACTGACTTGACGAACTTCAAACCAACCAACCTCCATCTCCAGAATTATAACCTTCGCTCGGGGCCCCAGACTGAAGATGAGAGATCAGTACACACTTGCAATAAAAAAAAAAAATGATATATACAATGATGATGAAATTAGCAAAAAATACTCAGGAGTGGTATCGCTTTAGCAGCCGACCATTGATCAGCCCTCCAGGACAATCATCTCCATTTATTTCCTTGAGAAGAAAGGCGTTTTGACCACGATACGCTGCAATCTTAAAAGGACCCTTCCATAATTTTTCAAATTTACCGTGCTTTCCCTTATCTTCATTCCGAGCATCCCATTTCAAAACCACCTCATCTAGCTGAAACTTATCTGCTTTTGCCTTCCTGTCATAAATCTTCTTTATGCGCTCCTGCAACTTGAAAGTATTTTGAAATACTTCCTCCCGTGTCTGCTGTAAATGAATCATCTGATTAATCCTCCGCTGCATGGTATCTTCCTCACTACCAGCTTCCTGAAGCAATTTGACCACCGGGACAGCAAGCGAAGTAGGAAAAACCGTGTCTATCCCGTACACCAGCTCAAAAGGAGACATGCCAATAGAATTTTTCTGACTTACCCTATCAGCCCACAGTGCATTCACTAATTTCTTGTGCCAGCCCTTTTTGTTGATTTCCAGCAATTTCTTAATGATATTCACCAAGGACTTATTTGAAGATTCCGCCAAGCCATTTCCTTGCGGATGGTAGGCGGTCGAATGTCCCAAGTTGATATTGTACTTATAACAAAATTCAACCATCCTCTTAGACTTGAAGGCCGCTGCATTATCTGTGATTATTTTACTAGGACACCCAAAACGTGACAGAATATTGTTTTCAAGAAAAGAGATAATTACCACATTCGTGGCCTGTCGAGTGGGAATCGCCTCGATCCACTTTGATAAGTAGTCCGTAGCTGTCAATATCCATCTATGCTATCCGGAAGATGCTGGGTGGATTTCCCCGATGAAATCCAATCCCCACTGCTGGAATGGTGCACTAACTTCAATTGGTTTGAGAGGCAAAGGCTGTAGTTTCTGCTTCCCTTCAAAAATTTGACACTCGTGACAATTCTTAACAGCCTTATATACATCAGAAAACAAAGAAGGCCAATAATACCCTGCCCTTAGAATCTTATTCACTGTGGTCTTCCAAAACAAATGGCCTCCGCAGTCACCTCTGTGAAAGTCCTCCAAAACTCTTTTGGCTTCCTCCTCTACCAAACAATTCAACAACACTCCCCCAGGGTCTTTCCATTACAATGCAGAATTCAATATACAAAATTTTGCAGCTCTCAACTTCAATGTTCTACTCTTATTTCTAGGCATCCCGGGAGGTGGAGACAAATTCTGAAGCACGTATAAAATGTCAGCATACCAAGCGGAAGAAACAAAAATATCAGATACCTGAACTGACGTACTTTCCTCATATTCATCGGACATGGCAGTGATCAAATTTATATCTAGAGCATGCAGATTTGTTTCAGCCATGAGCTTGGCGAGTCCTTGTCCTTTAATCAGCTTGGTTGGTTTAATCTCCACATCGTATTCTAACAACGCAGCGATCCACTTACCCCGTCTTCCCTCTGGATCTGCCTGTACCAAAACATCTTTAACTGTTGTGTTAGGAACGTATGCTATAATGTGGGAATGCAGTATATACACATGGAAATATTTCAAGGCCTTTACAAGCGCAAGCGCTTGTTTCTCAATAATGTTGTATTTCAATGCTCCATCCCTTATAATCCAACTGAAAAAAGCAATGGGCTTCTCAACTCCATCCCTTTTCTGCATTAAAACAGCTGCCAATGTGTGCTCAGAAGCAAAAGAAAACAAAATGAAGTCCTGTGTGTAGTCCGGGTTGATTAAGATAGGGGCTGAAGAAAGAGCTATCTTTACCAAATTAAATTATTTCACCGCCTCTTCTGTCCACTTTACCTGACTGTCCTTTTTCAGCATGTTCGTGATTTCTCTAAGATGCTCAGCAAGATTTGGAATGAAACGACACAGAAAATTCATTTTGCCATTAAATGACTGTATTTCTTTCTTGTTTCGGGGCTGTTCAATCTGCTGTATGGCTTCAACACGTGCAGGGTCAACACGGATGCCATCTTTCGATATGATGTGGCCAAGGAGCTTGCCTTCATCCATGGCAAAAAGACTCTTTTTCGGATTCAACGAAATGCCATATTTTCTGCACTTCTGGAAAACAATTTTCAAATGATATAAATGTTCCTCATCAGAATTTGAAAACACAGTTAAATCATCAAGGTAAACAACCAAAAATACATCTTTCTCGTTGGAAAAATCCATGTCCATTGCACGCTGAAAGGTGGCACCTGCATTCTTCAAACCAAACGGCATTTTTGCATAATGAAACGTTCCCCATGGAGTGGTGAACGCAGTCTTGTCACGATCATATTCATGCACTAAGATTTGGTTGTATCCTGAGTAGTCGTCGAGTAGTGACATCCTTGATGCTCCAACTACTCGCTGTAATATATGGTCCATTTTTGGCAGCGGATAATTGTCTTTTAATGATACCTTATTCAAATTTCTGAAATCGATACATAAACGGATCTCACCTGTTTTCTTTCTCATGGGCACCAAATTTGATATCCAATCTGAAAATCGGATAGGCACAATGATTCCTGACTTATACAACCTGTTTACCTCTTTTTCAATCGATGGTAGCAGCTTTGGATTGATTCTCCTCAACTTTTGACGGAAAGGCTTCTGATTTGGTTTAATGGGGATAGTATGCTGAATGATGTTAGTGTCATATGTTTTTAGATCTGAGTAATCCCACGCAAAAGCATCAGAAAATGAAGACAAAAATTTCACATAGTCTGCCTTTACCTTTGGTGACAATGACTTTGATAACTTAACCATCTTGGGATTCTTAGCTGTCCCAATATTTACCTCTTCAACCCCTTTCTCCGTCGGCCTCAATGTCGGTTTGTGGGCTACATCGTCTTGATCAAACAGTTCTTCTAAAGGAATCAATCCTTTAGGAATGATGTTATCTTTAAGTTGCAGCACTTCCATTTGATTTATTTGTATATCATCATTACCATCATCATGTTCTGTATCTATGGAGGTGTCTTTAAACTTACCCTTATTCTGCAGAAAATCACTAATCTCCTCGTCATCCTGAAAGACTTGCCAACATCGCTGATTGTCTGGAACGGTGGGGCGATGTTTCACATGAATCTCTAACTTGTTGCTGGAATTTATTGGAATTTTTAAATTTCTTGCTACCTTAGCAAGTCCATCAGCAACACCATTTTGTATGCAAGGCACACATGTCAAGGTATGATCAGAAAATAACTTCAGAATATCTAAAACTGCATTACGGTAAGCCCTCATGCGAGGATGCTTGGCCTGAAACTCACCTTTAACCTGCTTTATCACCAACTCTGAATCACCATACACTGCAATCCTTTTCGCTTTCAGCTTTTTAAGAATCTTAAGGCCAGCAATTAGAGCCTCATATTTCGCTTCATTATTAGAACAGTCAAATGCAAGCTTGTAGGAACACACTCTCACATTGCTTGGAACCTTATCCGGAGCGGAAAATGGACTACGAATCCAAACACCAATTCCAGCACCGTCACTACCCACTGCGCCATCAAAATCCATGGTCCAAAGACCATCTTCATCATCCTCTAAATGCTGAAATTGCACCAGCTCTGTTTTTTCTGTTTGTTGCCCATTGTCTTTAGCTGATTGCTCCACAGTAGCTTGTTTTTCTCTTCTTTCTTTTCGCAGAACTTCTCTAAAATTCTCAGTGATTTCTGGTATATCTTCCGCCTGAACTAATTGACTATCTATATCATTAAAACTATTAGCAAGCAACACAAACGACTCTAAGTCAGTATGTACATAATTTACAGGATGATTGATTGGCTTCTCCTTGCTGGTTATCATGTATTTCATCTTCTGCTCTCGATATAACTTTCTCATTTGACCAAAGACTGGAATTGTAGCATAGGAAAAATCTAACTGAAGTGTACCTTTCAACTTTGCTCCCCAAGATCTTGAAAGGAGCATCCCAAATCGCGGAGGAATGTCCGCCACAACCACATCCATTAAGACATTCTTCGCCGGAATTTGATCTAAGCTTACAACCAAATCTTTGATGAGTCTGATACACCTCACACGGCTGGAATCAAATGAATACAAATCATGATATTTTCTTGTAATGTCTAGTCCCAATTTTTCCATGATCGCCTTTGGCATCAAATTGTGCGAAGCACCCGAATCGAACATGGCATTATGCAATACATATTCATGCAACCTCAAACTGATATAAAAGGGAGGAACATCACTGTCACGGGACTCACCATCTAATGCAGGCCCGAAAATCAATTCTGGCTGATCATCTTCAACATTTACCGTGTCAAACATTGGATCAAAATTCATAATTTTGGAGACTTGACCGCGGTAGCTGCTGTTCTTCATGATTTCTGTCAAAGGAATAGATATTTTTAATTTGGAAATTTCATTTTCCAAACTAAATGTTGAAACTCTTTCAACCTCTTTGACCAGAACTTCCTTCTTTTCAGCCTTATCTTTCACTATGTTTGGCTAATTTACCTTTTCTGCTGATGATACTTTACTAGCTGTGGGATCAATTGTCTCTTTTCCTTTCTTCTGTGGTATCGGTGAATCTGCCTTTGGTGTTGAAGCTTCTTTTCGTTTCTGAATTGGATTTATGGGCACATCTCGGTTTCTCAATGAGTATTGCTTCTGTTGAGCGGACAAAGCATTCAAATATCCTCTTTGGTAATCATCTGACTCTTCCTCTAAATCTGCATCATTTGCTAAAATGAAATCTTCATCTTTCTGTGCAGCTGAACTTTCTCCATATTCTTCATCCTCAGTAATATAAATAGGCAGATCGTTAGGAGTGAAGAAATGATTTTTCCATCTCACGAAGCAAGTGTTGTTCGGATGTAGATGTGGAAGGCTCTTCCTTTATAGTCACTCTTTTCTCTGCTTTCAACCGTGCTCTATTATCGTTCAGATTCGCCTCAACACTAACGGCAATCTTCTGCATATCTTCTAAGGTAGGCAGATCTCTGTCACGTAGCGAATAAGCCATCTCCGAATCAAAACCATCCGGGAATTTAAGAAGAGCTGACTTTTTAGACGGTCTTAAGTCATCTAGAATTGCATTATACACTGTATTGAATCTGATAATATAATCCTAAACGGACTCACCAGGATTGCGCTTGATGTTTGTATACTCTGAAGTGATCTGCAGCGGATCTTTTTTCATCTCCCATCGATCTAAAAATTGTGTCTGAAGCTCTTGCAATGCATTGATACTTCTGGACTGTAGAGCTCTGAACCATTTACGAACCTCACCTCCAAAAGTCTGGGTAAACAATCTCATTGAAACATTTTCTGCATCAATTTCATGCAGGTCCAAGAAATCTGTCATTCAGAAAATATGCTGCTGAGCTGATATACTCTGTGGTGTGCCATCAAATATAGGAATCTTGCTCTGGTAATCAGCAGGCATAGGATCTAAATTGGCCGGCAAAGCAAGAGGTGCAAATCTGGCAGCCATGACTCTCGGCGGATTGATAATCTGCTGTCTCGGAGAAACAGGAGGACTGGGAGCAGTAGGTGAACGAGGTGTATGCGGTGGAGACGGAGGAGAAACTACTGCTGATTGCTGATCAGAAATCTCAGGCTGAACAGGAATGGTAGGGATAAAGGAAGGTTCAGTGGGAATCTGTGAACTAGATGCAACTTCATATGGTCCAAGAGTTTGTGAAGCAGATTCAATGAATTCGGGAATGTTGGTAGCCACGATGGAATTTTGCAGATTCAGAATATAATTGTCGATAGATGTATTTTCTTTCTCAACTTCTAAATATTTAATGAACTCAGGATTAATAACGGTATAACCAGTGGCACTTTCATATTTGGTTTCAAACAATGATAACTCAAACTGATCGTCAAACTCAATATCATCAATGTATTAAAAAATAATGGGATATGAGTGAGATTTGACCAAAGGAACAATATGAGCTTCTCGACGGAAAATTCTTGGGATTAGGTTGGGGTTTTCATATACTGGAGGCGGATTTGGATCAGGGTTTGATCTGGTATGCCTTCTTGAAGCCAGTGTATTGATCTATTCGGGAAAAATTTCAAGGAACACAATCAATTATCTTCAGCCTTTCGACTTCTAGACTAAATCATCCAAAGGTCTAGAACGAACAAGTATACTGGGGTGATTTGCTAATCAAGTGCTGTATTCACAAGCTTACCGGAGATCTACTGAAGCAGCGTTTATCTACTTCCGCTTATGCATGGAAAAAGCGTTTCGAAAGCTACCTGGCGTGACTTCAGACTCCGTCTAAGACTGATGAAACAAACACAACAACAAGAAAACCATTGAGAGTGTCCCCACTATGGTCGCCACTATGTTAGCGCTCAAATCTACCTTAGGCTGAAATAAGGTAAAACTCAAGGCTACATCAAACCACGCTCAGCCTCGTAGCTAGCCCTACGAGGACAGGAGAGGGATCTCTCCGGGTCTATCTCGACAAAGGATCTTCAAAGGGGCTGAGATGACTTATAATGAACAATGAATACAGATTTTAGGCTAGTAAAGAGATAGGAATGTTTGATTTTGATTTTTTGGGTTTTTGTTGGATAAATGGGAAAAAACAATTTTGGGTCTGGGGATAAGGCCAGATCTTTGCATAATTCGAGTTGGGGCGAGGTAGGCAGTAGTCTTGATGCTTTTGGTCGAGTATATGGATGGATCAGAAATACAAGGAGCTGAAAATGGAAAGGATGAACATGGATCCTTTTCAAACAGGCGAAAACATACAAAACTAAACGAATTCAAAGGCAGAGCACTGTAAACAATGGATTCAACCTCATCTACTCATACATTTAGTTTCAGAAGCATAAGAAGGGATGGCATACATTAAACATGAAATAACTTAAAATAAACTGAGAGAAAACACCATCAAAAACTTAAAGCCACAAGAATCCCAATAGGTGCTGCAAAACCTCTGATCTTTCCTTAGCCAAAATATGAAAAATATGTACAATAGCGTGCCAAAAGTTTCCCAAGAGTCCAACCTGTAGAATGTCTCAAAAATTACAATATATAGATCACTCTAACCCCTTCCCATGCCTCTAGGGGTCGAATTCATTCTTCAGGGATCAGTTTCAACCAAATTCTAATCAAGGAGCTAAAATCTAGGCAGCTAACAACTTGCCTCTAAAAGAGTGGAAACTGATTCATTTACATGATTTTCACTTTTTTGAGAGTGAATCTTCTAGAATAGGTAAAATTGAGCCAAAGTTACATGCCAACCCTCAATTTACATCATGAAAACTCAAAAATTACATTCACAAGCAAGACTGGTCCAACTGGCCGAAATCTTGAGCTGGAAAATGAAAAATCAGCCAAAAATCTATATGAGTAGCGCGCCTGAGCTATATGAGTAGCGCGTCGTTCAGCCTGATTTTGAGGCACTTCCTAGAATCACAATTGAGATCATGATAGCTCGTTGGAAAGCCCTGGATGTTGGCTATCCAACCCAAGTGGAATTTCCCAATTTGGAGCTCATTTGCCCCTCCAAAACTGCATTCTCCCAGAAGTACTTCCTGCTGGTGCAAAAGGTGGCAGCAAGGTGGTTTTCATGGTGTTTTTGGGCCTTTTGATCATCCAGAACCTGATGAAATGCTTCGGCAATGCCTGAGCATGCATAAATTACCATGAAAAACCCAAAAATGCAAATATTTCCCTCAGCAAGTGTCCCGAACAAAAGTGAGCACGTCGACGCGCTACTCGTATAGCTGAAAAATCTGTTTTTGGACCAAAATATTTCAAAATGACAAAAATTTCTCCGAATTTGCTCAAATTTGGAGTGAAGACCCTCCATCATGTATCATGTCTAGCCAACGAAGCCTCGGCCAAAATCCGGAGTGGATCAGGCCTTTTCCGCCGTTTTAGTGCTTCGCTCAACCTCCTATTCAGAATCTTCATTCTTGCTTTGCAGACATGCATGCGAGCCCAATAATGACCTTTAATGTGACGAAGCATGTCTTTGTCTCTGTTGGCCTTCTCCAACAACTTCTCCAGATTAATTTTAACATGCGTGAGTTCAGTCTCTCGCTCAACTGGTGTCATATCACCTGGTCTCTTCCGGGCCAATTGTCGATCCTCACGGATTCGCCGAAGCTCATAAAGTGTGTGCTCATCCTCTAGCTGTTTGTTACGCTGCTCCAGGTATTTTATCACCCACTGAGCCTTCTGCAATTTATATTTCAGCGTGTCATTTTCGGCCTTTTTCTCCTGGATGATCTCTTTCAATTTCGAGCTAGGAGAGCTCGCATCAACATCAATGATCGTGAAATCCGTGTCCCGGCCTCCTGATGGGCCCTCATCATGCATGGACTTCTTGCCCCTGTCCTGAAACTGTACCTGTGCTAAAGAAGAAGGCGAGACCCCTTCCACATCATGTGGAGATAATACTCGCTCTGCTGATGTAGTCAACGAGACCCCTTCCACCCTGGGTGGAGATAGTACTCGTCGTGTCGCTGCAAATAAGGCCCTGTGGCCTCGCTGGTATGTCACATACAATGGAGCACTGATATGCTCAATCTCAGGGATGTCAGGCTGGTGTGAAGGCTCTCCCGCATCATGAACTACCTCAAGAGGCGGTTGTGGCGCTGTGAAGAAGTCACGGGAGATGAAATCCTCCCAAGTGATGCCCTGCTGTGTCAACTGATGTACCACTACGATCTTGATCAGAGCGTAATGATATATACTTCTATGCTGCTGTGCTGGGGTCTTCTTCTGTACAAAAATCATCATCCTCTCTATGTTGCGATACATGAAGTACGAAATGTTCATCATACGTACCCTGGTGAAGTGCATCAACAAACGGACATGGTACAAAAAGAGACGCAAGAATCTTCCCTCGCAACTGAAATACCGAATGATGAGTTTCATCAGTGGTGCAAACTCATCCTTCAGGAATCTGAAAGGAAAAACCCTGCTCAAGTGCCTCATATACCCAGGTTTGATGTATGGCTCATAGTGGAATTTCTCCAACTGCTGACGTTTGTTCCATTCCTCTCCCATATTTGGTATGCCGGTGGCCTGAGCAATAGTCACTGGTGACAGAATGAAATCTACTCCAGCGAGGTTTACACGGTCATCATGTAAATGTAGAACAAATAAACGAGCTAGTTCATGACGAAGCTGGGTTTGTGAAATCATCTCACAGAATCGAAAACATGACTGATACCGAAAACAATCCATTGCAAGCGGACATGCCTGCAATTGAGCCAAAGAAGTAGGCTCCTCCCTGAGATGTTTACCACCTTTGCCACCTTTGTGAGGCCTCCGTGGCACATTACCCTCTGTTGTGGAATCACTGTCAGACTCCTGCTCATAAACTGAATCTGTCTCTGACATAGCTTTGAAAACAAGTTGTCTGCAATATGTGTGTTGATATAGGTGTAGTGAAGTCAAAGGCTTCAATGCATTCTCAAAACCCAAATATATTGCATATGTACCAAAACATCATAAGCAAACAAGTGACAGTGGTAATAGCTTGTTTTAGTGGCATAAAAACAGTCTATGTTTTTGGATCACAAGTGATTTTGACAAATAAGTACCAAATGCAAATGTAGTGTGCAGCCTTTGTAATGTTGGCCAAGGATTTGTCAATGGACTGTGTTTGTGTTTGGCAATGAAACAATAGCAAGGACAACAGTGGTAATATTATGGCAAAAAACTATGTGAAAACATGAGACTATATGGACAAGTCAACATGAAAGGATGTGACAGCAGTGGTAGAATGGCAAAAAGGCATGAGGATGATGTACATAATGTGCCAGGGCGCCACAAGCAATATAGGTATGAGCACATATACCAATCACAAAAGTTTACAAACCCTTCACTAAACTGTCACTATATCTTTTAAAACCCTGAGAATTGAATTTGGCATGAACATAGGGTTTATAGATTTCTCCTCAAGCAATGCTTGTTTCCCAACTTCAAAAAAAAATACCAAAACCTCTTTCAAAAATCACTGAGCAATGATTAAAAACCTATTTGCACGTGGATGGAGGCGTTTGAGCTTGAAATCGGACGCAAAGACAAAATTGTTTGGCTCTGTCACTGTATGGGTAGCGCGCCTACCCAATGCGTCGTGCGCCCTATACGCGTAGCGCCCGTGTTCTCTGCAAAGGGCTGGGGAAGGTTAAGTGTGTAGCGCACCTTATATGGGTAGCGTGCCTCCTGTATGGGTAGCGCGCACCTTCAATCACTGTCCACGACTATGGAAACACGGCTTCGGCCTTCAAGAACACAAACATGATTTCTGCCTTGAGGTTTTCGAGCAAATGAAATTGTTTGCCATGATTTATATGTGAAGAAAATATCTCATCAAATCAGATTTGATTTAAATTTGTTTGCTAACCCACTTTATAATGTTTCAGCACTTTGACATTTGATCTTTTAATACAACGCTTTTCTTTTGGCTTTTCTGAGTTTTGGACTGATAATATTTTGTTGTCTTTGCAGGGATCTGGCACTTGGCTTAGGAAAAGATCAGAGGCTTGCATCTGAAATTTCTTATGGTGAAATAGATACAATTATTACAAAAATGAAATTAGACAATTTCTAGTTCCAAAACAGAGTTTTGGACTAGAAATGTCTTCAAATGCTTTTGATAATAAAAATATGAAACGAGAACTTTTTGGAACCAACCTCATGGCCTGCGGGCTTTTATGAAATGTATGCAAAGGACTTGAAAACCCTAGACTCTAGGACTAAAGACTCTTTTTTAACGAAAACAATCATTAATGACCATGAATGAAATGACTATGAACTTCAGTGATTTTTGAGGAATTTCTAAATAGCCCTGCAGGTACAAGCATGAGGAAACACAAGACAACCAGACCCCCTCGTCAGTCAATGGCATGGTCCTAGTGAAATGCAACGAAGTGGAACAAGCGAGACACCTAAGAATGATATGCAAAAAGCGAAATGATCTCTGACGGAGGGCTGTAAGGACTGACTCTAACACCTCTGATTTTGTCCAAGCAGGTCTGGAGTTAAATGACCTCTGACCTGATCTATAGATAGAATTGGATGGTTCTCCCCCTTTCACTCTCAGTCCTTAATGTTCCATCCCACCCTTCACTTTAAAGATCCAAATGTTTTAGATGACTAGCCCAACTGAAAGCTTGCACATTGAACACAAGTAAATCCTTTCTTGACTCCATTGCCCAATGGCCTTGATGTTCTCTGAGTTATCTGTCTTAGCCTAATTCTCTCTATGCTCATCTTTGTCTTATGTTGGACCTTCCTTTCCTGATTCCCAGCAACCAAACATCAAATAATTTAAACAAACAACCCTGAGCCTATAACTAGCCTAATATCTTAAACTTTGAGCCTCAAAGACATATATACTTTTACCATCACAGAGAGATCCCTCTATGGACCTAGGAGGGCTAGATCCTAAGGTCTGAAAGTGGTTCTGATGTTGTCTCATATTTTGGTCTTGCCAATCTAGCCAAAACATGGGAACCCCAACATAATGGCGACTCCACTGGGGATCTTGATTGCATTACACTTTGAACATCCCTAAGCATTCAAACCCTCCATATCTGGTTAGGTTTCCAGTTATTCACACCTTTTATCAGACAACCTCGGTGTCATTTGTTGTGCTCTCTTGTACCCTTAGACAGAGCCTGGACAGGGCCAGGCAGCCTCCAGATCTCATTGTCTTTTGGAGGTGACATATTTGGTAAATGCCCTCCCAGTCAATCTCTGGTTAGAGTTTGTTGTGTTCGGAGGTTATCCTTGAAGGGTGATAGTGCCTGAGCACTGTGGTGGACAGTGTAACCCCTTATACATACCCAAAAATCCTCCACCTGGTGACTCCATTATTCCTAAACGAAAAGACCTGATAAAACTTCTAAAGCATCTGCTGTAAATAGCAAATCAGCAGCTGAAAGTTCTGGGAAAAAAAAAGAAAAAGACAACCAGAAGAATGAAAAACAAGGTGAGCCCGCTAGCAGTACTAGCACCTCAGTTAGTACTCCTGATACAATTGTTCCTAACCCTGTACATAACGAGAAATTACAAACTGATTCGGTCACCAAGGTGGCTAATAAATCAGAGTCGAGCATTTCCAAGAGTCAGTCCACTTTCAATTTGAAAAGTGAGATTGCAAAAATTAAAATCTCTATCCCGCTCTCTGAGCTGGCCACTCAAGATGTATATAAAGGCCAAATTTTGAAAGCATTTAATCTAGGGGAAATCAATGATTCTATAAACCTGAATGATGATCAACCGGCCCTACTCTTTGGTCCAAAGATTGAGGGGAAGTTTCAGGAAGGAGTAGTACCACATTTCTATATTAGTCTCAACATCCATGATAAGATCCTACACAATGCAATGCATGATTCTGGAGCATCCCACAACTTGATGCCTAAGGTAGTGATGGAAAAGCTAGGCCTAGAAATCACCAGACCTTACAAAGACTTATATTCATTTGACTCTAGCAGAATAAAATTTCTTGGCCTGATCAAAGATTTATGTGTGAAATTGACCCAGATTCCTGCTAAATGTATGGTCATGGATGTGGTGGTGGCAGATGTGCCACCTAAGTATGGCATGTTATTATCTAGATCATGGGGAGCCAAGCTGCAAGGAACAATGCAGATGGATGGTTCATATGCCACTATCCCTATCTTCGGCCAACTTAGAAGACTGTATAGAGAAGCTCAAATGAAATTCCTAGTCAGTAGCCCCGAGAAACCTGAAAATGCACCATTATACTCTGTACACACAGACCTGGATTCTTTCATTCTTTATAATGACCCATCCTTAGGAGAGCCAGCGTCAGAAAACAGAAATACAAACAATAACATAGAACCCATGGACTTTAACATAATGGCTACCCTAGAAGAATACAATGAAGAAAACCATGGGCAGGGTACTGAAAACTAAACTGTGAGCGAACCAGAACCAGAAACAAAACGTAAACAGCAAGGTAGCCAACTCTCTGAACTCAACACATGTCATGAAGAAAAAAACAACCTGCAGCCTAGTAAAGCCCTTGTAACCCAACACAATGGCGAACCCAGATGTAGGGAAAGAAAAAATGATGAAACGGAAAATGAACCCCTATGGGAAATGAATTTCGATGGGTCTTTTACTAGGAAAACTGCTGGAGCAGGGGTGTGGTTAAGTAACACAGAAAATGACCACGCAGAGAGCCATGCTGTGAATCTGCATTTCAAGTGCACAAATAACATTGCAGAGTATGAGGCTCTTATACTGGGCTTGAATCTGTTGAAAAAATTAGGAGCACGTAGGATAGCTGTGCTAGGAGACTCTGAGTTAGTGATCAAACAAGTGAATGGTGAATACGCGGCAAAACATCCTCGATTAAGAGCATATAGGAACGATGCCATGGATATATTGAAAACTTTCATGGAGTATGAAATGGTGTTTGTTCCCAGGAGTCAAAATGTCATTGCAAATGGATTGGCTTGTCTAGCTAGTTCATATCCTAAGACTCCAGCTAACCAAAAAATCATCATTCAGACCAAATTCCGACCTGCAGTGCCAGACAACGAAAAATATTAGCAGGTATTTGAAGGAGACAAACATATTGAAGATTTTCTAGTGGACAGAAATGAGTTTGAATTTTCTGATTCAGACTCAAAATCTGATGACAGCTGCCCAAGTGAGGATCCCCCAGATGAACAAGAAACGCTCTGTAACATAGAAATAAACGCCCTTTCTGAAGAAACTGGAAATCCAACCAAAAAATGTGAAAACGCAGATAATGAAGAGATAGAGGTGTTGCGGGCCAAGGAAAAGAATATACCCAGAGGCCTGACACCCTTGGAGGACCTATTTGACTTCGATGATGTAGAAAAAAAGCCCACTATATAATATGCAGACTCTGATGTTGAAGAATGAAATATAGGCACTGAAGATAGGCCCAAAATGATCAAATTGGCTAGGTCTATACCTGCAAACATGAAAAAAAAAAATATTGACCTATTTAAGAAATTCATTGATGTGTTTGCATGGAGTTATGAAGAATTTAAGGCCTATGACACAAGCATAATACAGCACAAAATACCCTTGAAGGAAAATCAGAAGCCTTTTAGACAAAAGCTCCGTAGAATCAAGCCGAAACAATTGCCTGCAGTGGAAAAAGAGATTAAGAAGATGTATGATGCAAGCATAATAGTTCCTGTGAGGTTTTCTGCGTGGGTATCAAATCTAGTGGCTGTAAGAAAGAAAACAAGGGAAATCAGACTGTGCATAGACTTCAGAAACCTCAACAAAGCCTCCCTGAAAGATAACTACCCTTTGCCCAGAATGGAACATATCTTATAGAGGGTAGTGGGCTCTAAGAGAATCTCCCTGCTTGATGGTTTTTCAGGATACAATCAAGTCCTTGTACTCCCAGAAGATCAACTCAAAATAGCTTTTACCACCCCTTGGGGCACCTTCATGTATGTGAAGATGCCTTTTGGATTGATGAATGCTGGCGCCACCTTCCAGAGAGCGATGGATATATCTTTCTTAGACGAGATAGGACACTTCATAGTTATCTACTTGGATGACTTGACTTTCTATTCTAAAACTGAAGAAGAACACTTGAAACATCTGAGGAAAGTTTTTGAAAAATGTAGAAGGTACGGTATGTCTCTAAACCCTAAGAAAACTGTTTTTGGGCTACAAGAGGGAAAACTTCTTGGTCACATCATATCTGAGAAAGGGATTAGGATAGACCCACAGAGAGTTGAGGGAATACTACAGATCACACATCCCATAAACATCAAGGAGTTACAGTCCTTCATTGGGAAAATCAACTTCCTTAGGAGATTTATTCCCAACCTAGCAGAACACCTTAGGAACATGACTAACATGCTGAGGAAAGGTGCAGGAATTAAGTGGACTGTTGAAGCCAAGAAATCTTTTTAGTCAGTAAAACTTGCACTCACGCAAGCCCCGGTCCTGATCAGCCCGGATTTCTAAAAATATTTTCTGATCTTCTCGTTTGCCTCGCAGCATACCGTGGCTGCAGTCTTACTGCAGAAAAATTCAGAAGGTAATGAACAGTCAATTGCCTTTTTCAGCAAGGCCTTAAGAGATGCACCCTTGAAGTACAACATTATGGAAAAGAAGGCCTATGCCCTGTTAAAGGCCTTAAAAGACTTTAGGGTGTACATTCTGCATTCTCACACCATCGCTTATGTGCCAAACATAGTGGTCAAAGATATCTTATCCCAAGACCGTGATGGGAAAAGGGGCAAATGGATTGCTACAATCTTGGAATATGACATTGAAATAAAACCCACCAAGCTTATCAAACATCAAGGCCTGGCCCAATTAATGGCTTAATCGAATCTGCAGGCCCTGGATATTAACATGGCGAATGCCTTGGATGAGCAGAAAAGCCTACCTGGTCCCACTGTAGAAGATAAATTTCAAAACTCTCCATGGTATTCTGATATCCTTTATGTCCTCACCAATCTCAGTGCCCCTCTAGAACTGTCAAAAACTAAGGCCAGATTCACAAAACGCAAAGCCAGAAACTACTGCATCTTGAATGAAAGCTTATATTGGAAAAATCTGAATGGCCTATTGCTAAAATGTTTGTCTGAAACTGAAGTTGAAAATGTTAAACAAGAATTTCATGCTGGAGAATGTGGAGGCCACCTGAGTTGGAAAGCCACTGCAAACAAGATACTGAGGGCTAGTTATTATTGGCCCACACTCTTCAACGATGTCCATAAAATGGTAACTTCCTGTCACAAATGCGAAATCTTTGAAGGAAAAAGAAAACTTCTTCCCCTCCCTTTACAACCCATTACAGTTGAGGGTCCTTTCATGCAATGGGGTCTAGACTTCATAGGGGAGATTCATCCAGCCTCCTCAGGACAACACAAATGGATCTTGACAGCCACTGTCTATTTCACTAAGTGGATAGAGGCCATACCCACTAGGAATGCCACTGATTCAGTCATCATTAGGTTCCTAGAAGGTCATATCCTCTCTCGGTTTGGTGGCCCAAGGAAAATAATCATCGACAATGCTGATGCTTTTGGATCCAAGAAAATGGTTGATTTTTGTCACAGGTACCATATCACGCTTGGTCATTCAACTGCCTATTATCCTTAGGGTAATGGCTTGGCTGAATCATCAAATAAGAGCTTAGTGGCAATCATCAAAAATCTACTAGAAGAGAACAAAAAATCTTGGCACAACAAGTTGGTACATGCCTTGTGGGCTGACAGGCTTACTACAAAGAAATCCATTGGCATGTCACCATTCCAGCTAGTCTATGGGACAGAAGCAGTATTTCCTACCAACCTTGGAGTTCCAGTAATCAAACTTGTCCAGGAGATCCAATCAGAGGAAGACAGCATGATAAGAAGGATAAATCAGACAATCCATCTTCAGCAAACAAGGGAGAAGGTATCTCTACTAGTCGCTAATTCTGTAGAAACAAAAAGTTGCTCGACAAGAGAAATGTGCTGGCGTATTTCAAATTTCAGAGAAGTTCAAGGGACCAAGGAAACACAAAGGCATGGAAAGCTTTGACGCTTACAGGGTGTATTCATACATTATCCAAGCCATCAGCCCAAATGCATTTTTTCACAATAACTTGATAAATAATGCTTTTCTAAATTCCACAATGTGATGCTCAAGCATTACTTCTGCTAAATCTCAATTTCCAGTTTCATTCTTCATTGTACATACCATTGCAGTTTTTCATATTTGAGAAAAAGAAGAAAATGTTACAAAAAACAGAAAGAAAGGAGAGGTTCAGATATGTTCAAAACGTGAACCTCTGAAGTACAAAGATTGGCTCTAATAAACTCAAAACATGAGCCAAAGAAGAGAAGACAGCCGGTCCTAACATGCTCAAAATATGGACCAGCAAGCAACAAAGAAGAATCAGCTCTAACATGCTTAAAACCAGAGCTGGATTGAAGGAAAGAAGCGACTCTAATATGCTCAAAACTTGAGTCACAGAGAAACAAGGATGTTTCAAAACTGCAGATATCATGCCTTCACAGTTTTGTTTTTAGTTTTCTACAAGTCCTCACTCCAGCAAGTCAAACAGTCTAATCCTGGCTTGGTTGTTTTTCAATTTCTTGTCTTAGAATGTAGGAGAAGAAATTTGTTGGACAGTTTAATCCCAGCAGATATTAGATTAGGTAGAGAAGAATATGAGGCCAACTGTTTAATCTGGTCTCATGGAGCAATAAGGGTAGAAGTAGAATAGGTTTTTTTTCTATTTCAAAAATAAAATGTAAAGGGTCTGCTAGCTCAAATGCACCCCAAAAGAAGAAAAAATGCTAGGATTGTAGTGTGGGTAGGTAGCTTGATTTGGAAAAATGTTTCTGCTGATGTAACATTTTCATATTATGGCAGCTGAAAATCAAAGAAATAAATGGATGTGCCAAGCAGCAGGCATCTGGCCTACTCCAAAGATCATTTCTGGTTTCTTGACTCCTTCAAGAAGAAGCCATCCCCATGTGGAGCCATTGTTAGCCCCCCTATGAAATTCTTGACAAGCAAGCTAGGGGCTAGATTTTTTTGGAGCCTTCAAGGAATGACTTTCCCCTGAAAACCCATCCTCCTTGAAGTATCTTTGTGTTATGCTTAATAAAAATCCCCTCTAATGATTCATTTCTCAAAAGCCTCTCTGATTATAAATTTCTGCCCCATGTACCCCTGCAAATACCCCCTTTTTTGACCTTTCTTCTATTTTCCCAAATTCCCTTCGAACCTTCCTAAGGTATACCTTTACCCTCCCAAACCACTCCTACGCCCTTTGTTTGTGCCCAAACCCCCTTATTCCCCTATCGTTAGCCTTTGATGGCCCTAAAAGGCATTAAAAATGTGCAAAAATCATATATTTTGCATATTGGGCCCTAGCCCCCTTCGGCCATAGCCCCGCACCCCGTTCCTCCATGAAACCTCGCGCTGGAACCACCAGCTAGCTCCAACGGTGCCTTTTCCATATGTTCATCGGGTTCAACCTCAGCCATTGATCTCAGTTGATCAGACGGTGGTCATTAAATCTTCAGCATCCGCGTCATCCCCGTGTATTCACTAGATCGCACCATCGTCGTCCAAATACATTGCAATCCGACAGTTCGGAACCTATCCACCCAGTGGACCCCGCCGCGCACTGTTCCAAACCTTCCGGTCTCTATCGCACTGCTTTTGCGTGGTAGGTGGTTTTCCCCCTTTGCCCAGCCATTCCATACACCTTTTGCCACGCGTCCTCCTGTATGTTCCCAAAACCGCTGCCCCCGCTCGTTAAATTCATCCATTGCGCGTTATTGTCCGGACACGGATGCCCAGCGAAATTTCCGCAGACCGTCCGATCTGGAGCGGCCCATCCGACGGCTATCTCTCGTCGAAGATGCACGATGTTTAATCCAATTGCGCACACGATAACCCATGTTATGGCCTGTCGTCCGTCGTCCTCCGCCGTCGATCTCTGCCACGATCGACGGTCCAGGTTCGTCCGCCCGTCGTTGACTTTTCCATTGCTCCCGGTCTCACCACGTCACCTCCACATGTTTCCACCGTGCACCCATTCATTCCATTGCATATAACGTTCAAAGTTGGGATTTTTAAGGTTATTTGGTTTGAAAATGTCTATTGCTGCAGTCTGCCATCTATCTCGATTTCCACTTCGCGCTACATCCTTCCACCACAATTCACCATTATTCCACCATGGCATGGTTCTGTACAGTCATTCCCATCGTCCCCGTCGCATCCGTCATCCCCATGTCTGTTGTCGTAACCAGCTTTCGTTTTACAGGATTATTTAAAGAAGAATGGCCACCATGATGCACATCTCTGCTACAAGGACAGCGAAATCCAAAGAAGATCAATTACAGCAGCTAAATTTATGAGCAAGGACCCGGGAAGGTAAAAGACTGGACGTTCATTAAAAGAAACAGGGTTTAAACTCTGTGGAAAACCCTCTGGCACCATGAAAGCTCAAAATGCACGGACAGAGACAGAGATGGAGCAGCAAAGTGTTTAATGAAAGAAAGAGATTGGAGCACGTCAATGAAGATCTTAAGCCTTGAATTAGCGTTTCAAGAGGAAAAGCACCAGGTTGAAGACCCCAAGGATCGATCAAACGATCTTGAGCATAAGAAAAAGGTAACACCAGGGTTTATTCGTCAGTGGAATTTTTTTCTTCATCAAGTACAGGGCGCCCATACAGTTTTTATTATGCACTTTGTCCTGAAGGATTTTCCACCCTAACAGCAGTTCAAAGAAATTAGAATATTTATGTAGCAGACCACTCAATGGTTCATTTGCCTTTGTTTGTTCACCACAAGTACAGCAGCACAGCTGAAATATGTCAAAGTCATATCCAGAGAAGATCACTCCTGCATAAAGTGATGACAGAGATTAAACACTCAGCAGTCAAACAGAATGGGTTCCGGCCCTACATTCATTTGTGTGTTTAATGTTATATTTAGTGTTCACCTACCCCCTTAGTCGATCTTCCATTCATTTTCTACTATAAAACACAGAGGGAAACATTGTAAAGGTTGTTGATGAGATATCAGAGAAATGCAAGCATTTTCCCCTTGAGACAAGTTCTCTGTGTAATATTGTAAGATAGGTTGAGATTTGATGTATTTAGACTGAATTTTCAAGCTGTGGGCAATGATGTACCTGATTGGTGTTTTTTTTAATATGAAAAGCACGTTTCCTTGGATCCTGATCTAAAGCAGCTAGTGATGTTTTCCTATCTCTGTGTTTTATTTCATTTCATTCCATTTCTTCAGGCTCGCATCAGAAGTTTGGCATAATATTTACCCTTGATAGGTACCTTATGTTGCTGCTCTCCTAGCCTTTTATGTTTTCTGCTTATATGTGTGTCTAAATATTGATTTCAATTGATTTAACCAGTGTAGTGGATGTTATTTCCTGCTCTCTGATGTATGAATTAATGAAATCTATGTTTAGATGTTCTTGTTAGGATTTAGTTGAATGAGTTGAGAACACGTGAGGTCTAGAACCCGTTCTCAAACTTCACCAGGATCTTTCCATCTTCATCAGTTTTCTAAGATCCCTTATTTTGCCTCCCTGGTTTTTGTCCGCCGGTGTCCGGAGTTAAATGACTCCCAATTGATCTATAGACAAAATTGACTAAGCCTCTCCCCTCACTCTTAGTCCTTAATGTTCCATCCCACCCTTCACTTTAAAGATCCAAATGTTTTAGATGACTAGCCCAACTGAAAGCTTGCACATTGAACACAAGTAAATCCTTTCTTGACTCCATTGCCCAATGGCCTTGATGTTCTCTGAGTTATCTGTCTTAGCCTAATTCTCTCTATGCTCATCCTTGTCTTATGTTGGACCTTCCTTTTCTGATTCCCAGCAACCAAACATCAAATAATTTAAACAAACAACCCTGAGCCTATAACTAGCCTAATATCTTAAACTTTGAGCCTCAAAGACATATATACTTTGACCATCATAGAGAGATCCCTCTCTTGACCTAGGAGGGCTAGATCCTAAGGTCTGAAATTGGTTCTGATGTTGTCTCATATTTTGGTCTTTCCAATCTGGCCAAAACATGGGAACCCCAACATAATGGTGACTCCACTGGGGATCTTGAGTGCATTACACTTTGAACATCCCTAAGCATTCAAACCCTCCATCTCTGGTTAGGTTGGCAGTTATTCACACCTTTTCTCGGAAAACCTCGGTGTCATTTTTTGTGCTCTCTTGTACCCTTAGACGGAGCCTGGATAGGGACAGGTAGCGTCCGGATCTCATCCTCTTTTGGAGGTGACATATCTGGTAAATGCCCTCCCAATCAATCTCTAGTTAAATTTTGTTGTGTTCGGAGGTTATCCTTGAAGGGTGATAGTGCCTGAGCACTGTGGTGGACAATGTAACCCCTTAGACATACCCAAAAATCCTCCACCTGGCGACTCCATTATTCCAAAACGAAAAGACCTGATAAAACTTCTAAATCATCTGCTGTAAATAGCAAATCAGCAGCTGAAAGTTCTAGGAAAAACAAAGAAAAAGACAACTAGAAGAATGAAAAACAAGGTGAGCCCGCTAGCAGTACTAGCACTTCAGTTAGTACTCCTGATACAATTGTTCCTAACCCTGTACATAACGAGAAATTACAAACTGATTCGGTCACCAAGGTGGCTAATAAATCAGAGTCGAGCATTTCCAAGAGTCAGTCCACTTTCAATTTGGAAAGTGAGATTGAAAAAATTAAAATCTCTGCCCCGCTCTCTGAGCTGGCCACTCACGATGTATATAAAGGCCAAATTTTGAAAGCATTGAATCTAGGGGAAATCAATGATTCTGTAAACCTGAATGATGATCAACCAGCCCTACTCTTTGGTCCAAAGATTGAGGGGAATTTTCAGGAAGGAGTAGTACCACCTTTCTATATTAGTCTCAACATCCATGATAAGATCCTACACAATGCAATGCATGATTCTGGAGCATCCCACAACTTGATGCCTAAGGTAGTGATGGAAAATTTAGGCCTAGAAATCACCAGACCTTACAAAGACTTATATTCATTTGACTCTAGCAGAGTAAAATGTCTTGGCCTGATCAAAGATTTATGTGTGAAATTGACCCAGATTCCTGCTAAATGTATGGTCATGAATGTGGTGGTGGCAGATGTGCCACCTAAGTATGGCATGTTATTATCTAGATCATGTGGAGCCAAGCTGCAAGGAACAATGCAGATGGATGGTTCATATGCCACTATCCCTATCTTTGGCCAACTTAGAAGACTGTATAGAGAAGCTAAAATGAAATTCCTGGTCAGTAGCCCCGAGAAACCTGAAAATGCACCATTATACTCTGTACACACAGACCTGGATTCTTTCATTCTTTATAACGACCCATCCTTAGGAGAGACAGAAAAAAAACAGAAATACAAACAATAACATAGAACCCATGGACTTTAACATAATGACTACCCTAGAAGAATACGATGAAGAAAACCATGGGCAGGGTACTGAAAACAAAACTCTAAGCGAACCAGAACCAGAAACAGAACGTAAACAGCAAGGTAGCCAACTCTCTGAACTCCACACATGTCATGAAGAACAAAACAACCCGCAGCCTAGTACAGACCCTGTAACGCAACACAATGGCGAACCCAGCTGTAGGGAAGGAAACAATGATGAAACAAAAAATGAACCCCTATGGGAAATGAATTTCGATGGGTCTTGTACTAGGAAAACTGTTGGAGCAGGGGTGTGGTTACGTAACACAGAAAATGACCACGCAGAGAGCCATGCTGTGAATCTGCATTTCAAGTGCACAAATAACATTGCAGAGTATGAGGCTCTTATCCTGGGCTTGAATCTGTTGAAAAAATTAAGAGCCCGTAGGATAGCTGTGCTAGGAGACTCTGAGTTAGTGATCAAACAAGTGAATGGTGAATACGCGGCAAAACATCCTCGATTAAGAGCATATAGGAACGATGCCATGGATATATTGAAAACTTTCATGGAGTACGAATTGGTGTTTGTTCCCAGGAGTCAAAATGTCATTGCAAATAGATTGGCTTGTTTAGCTAGTTCATATCCTAAGACTCCAGCTGACCAAAAAATCATCATTCAGACCAAATTCCGACCTGCAGTGCCAGACAACGAAAAATATTTGCAGGTCTTTGAAGGAGACAAACAGATTGAAGATTTTATGGTGGGCAGAAATGAGTTTGAATTTTATGATTCAGACTCAAAATATGATTACAGCTGCCCAAGTGAGGATCCCCCAGATGAACAAGAAACGCTCTGTAACATAGAAATAAACGCCCTTTCTGAAGAAACTAGAAATCCAACCGAAAAATGTGAAAACGCAGATAACGAAGAGATAGAGGTGCTACGGGCCAAGGACAAGAATATACCCAGAGGTCTGGCACCCTTGGAGGACCTATTTTACTTCGATGATGTAGCAAAAAAGCCCACTATAGAACATGCAGACTCTGATGTTGAAGAATGCATTATAGGCACTGAAGATAGGCCCAAAATGATCAAACTGGCTAGGTCTATACCTGCAAACATGAAGAAAAAATATATTGACCTGGTTAAGAAATTCATTGATGTGTTTGCATGGAGTTATGAAGACTTGAAGGCCTATGACACAAGAATAATACAGCACAAAATACCCTTGAAGGAAAATCAGAAGCCTTTTAGACAAAAGCTCTGTAGAATCAACCCGAAACAATTGCTTGCAGTGGAAAAAGAGATTAAGAAGATGTATGATGCAGGCATAATAGTTCCTGTGAGGTTTTCTGAGTGGGTATCAAATCCAATGGCTGTAAGAAAGAAAACAAGGGAAATCAGACTGTGCATAGACTTCAGAAACCTCAACAGAGCCTCCCTGAAAGATAACTACCCTTTGCCCAGAATGGAACATATCTTACAAAGGGTAGTGGGCTTTAAGAGAATATCCCTGCTTGATGCTTTTTCAGGATACAATCAAGTCCTTGTACTCCCAGAAGATCAACTCAAAACAACTTTTACCACCCCTTGGGGCACCTTCATGTATGTGAAGATGCCTTTTGGATTGATGAATGTTGGCACCACCTTCCAGAGAGCGATGGATATAGCTTTCTCAGACAAGATAGGACACTTCATAGTTATCTACTTGGATGACTTGACTGTCTATTCTAAAACTGAAGAAGAACACTTGAAACATATGAGGAAAGTTTTTGAAAAATGTAGAAGGTACGGTCTGTCTCTAAACCCTATGAAAACTGTTTTTGGGCTACAAGAGGGAAATATTCTTGGTCACATCATATCTGAGAAAGGGATTAGGATAGACCCACAGAGAGTTGAGGGAATACTACAGATCACACATCCCATAAACATCAAGGAGTTACAGTCCTTCATTGGGAAAATCAACTTCCTTAGGAGATTTATTCCCAACCTAGCAGAACACCTTAGGAACATGACTAACATGCTGAGGAAAGGTGCAGGAATTAAGTGGACTGTTGAAGCCAAGAAATATTTTGAGTCAGTAAAACTTGCACTCACAGCTCAATCTGACCAGCCTTGATTTAAAATATTTATCTTCTCAAAGCTTAGCCCTGCAAAGATACCGTGTCGCAGCCTTTAATTAAAATTCATGTAATGAACAGTCAATTGCCTTTTTCAGCAAGGCCTTAAGAGATGCACCCTTGAAGTACAACATTATGGAAAAGAAGGCCTATGCCCTGTTAAAGGCCTTAAAAGACTTTAGGGTGTACATTCTGCATTCTCACACCATCGCTTATGTGCCAAACATAGTGGTCAAAGATATCTTATCCCAAGACCGTGATGGGAAAAGGGGCAAATGGATTGCTACAATCTTGGAATATGACATTGAAATAAAACCCACCAAGCTGATCAAACATCAAGGCCTGGCCCAATTAATGGCTTAATCGAATCTGCAGGCCCTGGATATTAACATGGCGAATGCCTTGGATGAGCAGAAAAGCCTACCTGGTCCCACTGTAGAAGATAAATTTCAAAACTCTCCATGGTATTCTGATATCCTTTATGTCCTCACCAATCTCAGTGCCCCTCTAGAACTGTCAAAAACTAAGGCCAGATTCACAAAACGCAAAGCCAGAAACTACTGCATCTTGAATGAAAGCTTATATTGGAAAAATCTGAATGGCCTATTGCTAAAATGTTTGTCTGAAACTGAAGTTGAAAATGTTAAACAAGAATTTCATGCTGGAGAATGTGGAGGCCACCTGAGTTGGAAAGCCACTGCAAACAAGATACTTAGGGCTAGTTATTATTGGCCCACACTCTTCAACGATGTCCATAAAATGGTAACTTCCTGTCACAAATGCGAAATCTTTGAAGGAAAAAGAAAACTTCTTCCCCTCCCTTTACAACCCATTACAGTTGAGGGTCCTTTCATGCAATGGGGTCTAGACTTCATAGGGGAGATTCATCCAGCCTCCTCAGGACAACACAAATGGATCTTGACAGCCACTGTCTATTTCACTAAGTGGATAGAGGCCATACCCACTAGGAATGCCACTGATTCAGTCATCATTAGGTTCCTAGAAGGTTATATCCTCTCTCGGTTTGGTTGCCCAAGGAAAATAATCACCAACAATGTTGCTGCATTTGGATCCAATAAAATGGTTGATTTTTTTCACAGGTACCATATCACGCTTGGTCATTCAACTACCTATTATCCTCAGGGTAATGGCTTGGCTGAATCATCAAATAAGAGCGTAGTGGCAATCATCAAAAAGCTACTAGAAGAGAACAAAAAATCTTGGCACAACAAGTTGGTACATGCCTTGTGGGCTGACAGGCTTACTACAAAGAAATTCATTGGCATGTCACCATTCCAGCTAGTCTATGGGACAGAAGCAGTATTTCCTACCAGCCTTGGAGTTCCAGTAATCAAACTTGTCCAGGAAATCCAATCAGAGGAAGACAGCATGATAAGAAGGATAAATCAGACAATCCATCTTCAGCAAACAAGGGAGGAGGTATATCATAGAGCTGTCAGAATTCAGGAAAACATAAAAAATATGTTTGACAAGAGGACCAAAGCTGCATATTTCAAAGTCGGAGACAAAGTTCTGAAGTGGGACTCAAGGAGAGAGGACAAAGGTAAGCATGGAAATTTTAACAGTTTGTGGCAGGGTCCATACATTATCCAAGCTACTGTGGGCCCAAATGCATTTTTTCTACAAGAACTCGATGGTACAGAGCTGTTTGGGGGTCCTGTCAATGGCAGGATGCTCAAGCATTACTTCTGTAAAACTCAATTTCCAGTTTCATTCTTCATTGTACATACCATTGCAGTTTTTCATATTTGAGAAAAAGAAGAAAATGTTCCAAAAAACAGAAAGAAAGGAGAGGTTCAGATATGTTCAAAACATGAACCTCTGAAGTACAAAGATTGGCTCTAATAAACTCAAAACATGAGCCAAAGAAGAGAAGACAGCCGGTCCTAACATGCTCAAAATCTGGACCAGCAAGCAACAAAGAAGAATCAGCTCTAACATGCTTAAAACCAGAGCTGGATTGAAGGAAAGAAGCGACTCTACTATGCTCAAAACCTGAGTCACAGAGAAACAAGGATGTTTCAAAACTGCGGATTTCATGCCTTCACAGTTTTGTTTTCAGTTTTCTACAAGTCTTCACTCCAGCAAGTCAGACAGTCTAATCCTGGCTTGGTTGTTTTTCAATTTCCTGTCTTAGAATGTAGGAGAAGAAATTTGTTGGACAGTTTAATCCCAGCATATATTAGATTAGGTAGAGAAGCATATGAGGCCAAATGTTTAATCTGGTCTCATGGAGAAATAAGGGTAGAAGTAGAATAGGTTTGTTTTCTGTTTCAAAAATAAAATGTAAAGGGTCTGCTAGCTCAAATGCACCCCAAAAGAAGAAAAAATGATAGGATTGTAGTGTGGGTAGGTAGCTTGATTGGGAAAAATGTTTCTGCTAATGTAACGTTTTCATATTGTGGCAGCTGAAAATAAAAGAAAGAAAGGGATGTGCCAAGTAGTAGGCATCTGGCCTACTCCAAAGATCATTTCTGGTTTCTTGACTCTTTCAAGAAGAAGCCATCCCCATGTGGAGCCACTGTTAGCCCCCCTATGAAATTCTTGACAAGCAAGCTAGGGGCTAGATTGTTTTGGAGCCTTCAAGGAATGACTTTCCCCTGAAAACCCATCCTCCTTGAAGTCTCTTTGTGCTATGCCTAATACAAATCCCCTCTGATGATTCATTTCTCAAAAGCCTCTCTGATTATAAATTTCTGCCCCATGTACCCCTGCAAACACCCCCTTTTTTGACCTTTCTTCTATTTGCCCAAATTCCCTTCGAACCTTCCTAAGTTATACCTTTACCCTCCCAAACCACTCCTACACCCTTTGTTTGTGCCCAATCCCCCTTATTCCCCTATCGTTAGCCTTTGATGGCCCTAAAATGCATTAAAAATGTGAAAAAATCATATATTTTTCATATTGGGCCCTAGCCCCCTTCGGCCATAGCCCCGCACCCCGGTCCTCCATGAAACCTCGCGCTGGAACCACCCGCTAGCTCCAAAGGTGCCTTTTCCATATGTTAATTGGGCTCAGCCTCAGCCATTGATCTCAGTTGATCGGACAGTGGTCATTAAATCTTCAGCATCTACATCGTCCCCGTGTATTCCCTAGATCGCACCATCGTCGTCCAAATACATTGCAATCCGATGGTCCGGAACCTATCCACCCAGTGGACCCCGTCGCGCACTGTTCCAAACCCATCGGTCTCTATCGCACCACTTTTGCGCGGTAGGCGGTTTTCCCCCTTTGCCCAGCGATTCCATACACCTTTCGCCACGCGTCCTCCTGTACGTTCCCAAAACCGCTGCCCCCGCTCGTTAAAGTCATCCATCGCGCGTTATTGTCCGGACACGGATGCCCAGCGAAATTGCCACAGACCGTCCGATTTGGAGCGGCCCATCCGACGGCTATCACTCGTCGAAGATGCATGATGTTTAATCCAATTGCGCATGCGATAACCCATGTTATGGCCCGTCGTCCGTCGTCCTCCGCCGTCGATCACCGCCACGATCGACGATCCAGGTTCGTCCGCCCGTCGTTGACTTTTCCATTGCTCCCGGTCCAGCCACGTCACCTCCACGTGTGCCCACCGTACACCCATTCATTTCGTTGCATATAACGTTCAAATTTGGGATTTTAAGGTTATTTGGTTTGAAAATGTCTATTGCTGCAATCCGCCATCTATCTCGATTTCCACTTCGTGCTGCATCCTTCCACCACAATTCACCATTATTCTACCATGGCATGGTTCTGTACATTCATTCCCATCGTCCCCGTTGCGTCCGTCATCCCCATGTCTGTTGTCGTAACCAGCTTTCATTTTGCAGGATTATTTAAAGAAGAATGGATGCCATGATGCACATCTATGCTACAAGGACAGCGAAATCCAAAGAAGATCAGTTACAGCTGCTAAATTTATGAGCAAGGATCGGGGAAGGTAAAAGACTGAACTTTCATTAAAAGAAACAGGGTTTAAACTCTGTGGAAAACCCTCTGGCGCCATGAAAGCTCAAAATGCACGGACAGAGACAGAGATGGAGCGGCAAAGTGTTTAATGCAAGAAAGATATTGGAGCACGTCAATGAAGATCTTAAGCCTTGAATCAGCATTTCAAGAGGCAAAGCACCATGTTGAAGACCCCGAGGATCGATCAAACGATCTTGAGCATAAGAAAAAGGTAACACCAGGGTTTATTCATCAGTGGAATGTTTTTCTTCATCAAGTACAGGGCGCCCATACAGTTTTTATTAGGCGCATTGTCCTGAAGGATTTTCCACCCTAACAGCAGTTCAAAGCAATTAGAATATTTATGTAGCAGACCACTCAATGGTTCATTTGCCTTTGTTTGTTCACCACAAGTACAGCAACACAGCTGAAATATGTCAAAGTCATATCCAGAGAAGATCACTCTTGCATAAAGTGATGACAGAGATTAAACACTCAGCAGTCAAACAGAATGGGTTCTGGACCTACATTCATTTGTGTGTTTAATGTTATATTTAATGTTCACCTACCCCCTTAGTCGATCTTCCATTCATTTTCTACTATAAAACACAGAGGGAAACATTGTAAAGGTTGTTGATGAGATATCAGAGAAATGCAAGCATTTTCCCCTTGAGACAAGTTCTCTGTGTAATATTGTAAGATAGGCTGAGATTTGATGTATTCAGACTGAATGTTCAAGCTGTGGGAAATGATGTACCTGATTGGTGTTGTTTTTAATATGAAAAGCACGTTTCCTTGGATCCTGATCTAAATCAGCTGGTGATGTTTTCCTATCTCTGTGTTTTATTTCATTTCATTCCATTTCTTTAGGCTCGCATCAGAAGTTTGGCATAATATTTACCCTTGATAGGTACCTTATGTTGTTGCTCTCCCAGCCTTTTATGTTTTCTGCTTATATGTGTGTCTAAATATTGATTTCAATTGATTCAACCAGTGTAGTGGATGTTATTGCCTGCTCTCTGATGTATGAATTAATGAAATCTATGTTTAGATGTTCTTTTTAGGATTCAGTCGAATGAGTTGAGAACACTGGGAGGTCTAGAACCCTGTCTCTACCTCACTAGGATCTTTCCATCTCGACTAAGCCTTTCTAAGATCCCTTGTTTTGCCTCTGATTTTGTCCAAGCAGGTCTGGAGTTAAATGACCTCTGACCTGATCTATAGAAAAAATTGGACGGTTCTCCCCCTTTCACTCTTAGTCCTTAATGTTCCATCCCACCCTTCACTTTAAAGATCCAAATGTTTTAGATGACTAGCCTAACTGAAAGCTTGCACATTGAACACAAGTAAATCCTTTCTTGACTCCATTGCCCAATGGCCTTGATGTTCTCTGAGTTATCTGTCTTAGCCTAATTCTCTCTATGCTCATCCTTGTCTTATGTTGGACCTTCCTTTCCTGATTCCCAGCAACCAAACATCAAATAATTTAAACAAACAACCCTAAGCCTATAACTAGCCTAATATCTTAAACTTTGAGCCTCAAAGACATATATACTTTGACCATCACAAAGAGATCCCTCTCTGGACTTAGGAGGGCTAGATCCTAAGGTCTAAAAGAGGTTCTGATGTTGCCTCATCTTTTGGTCTTGCCAATCTGGCCAAAACATGGGAACCCCAACAGATGCAGCACCCTAGCAGGACCTGAGGTGTCATGTTGGCCATCAAAAGGAAATCCTTGGCTATATACATGCTCATACATGTTATATGTTATTTTCGCAACCTCAGGGATTTGAACCATACTTTTTGCAATGAAATGGCATTGGCATCTCCTCTTTTTAACAAATGAGTATTTTCTCTTCACTTCATCTTGTCCCCTTCTGTCATCGAGGCCATATGAACAAGCATAACTGCATAAAAAAGTTTGAAAAATCAATACATATGATTCCATGAAAACTATTTGAGCACTATTAATACCAACATATATACGTAGGATTTATAAAAAAAACTTACACTTAATATAGCAAGAAGCAGTAGGCCTTGAGCCTGGGCATTTGTTTGTACCCAAGTGAAATAAAATGGAGCATCTGGGTTCATTTCCTCTCCTTTAATAAAGTCTCCAATTCTAGTTGAAGGAATTTTTGCAATCCAATCTAAGGAGTCCATGTGTTTTCCTTGTACAAGATACCAATCTAAATCCGACCTAGAGAAGATGAGCTTTTCTTTAGGGTTTTGCACCACAAGGGAAATTATTGATTCCCATTTCACTTGCTTCAACATTTGTAATCGAGTATCTATTTAAGCGATATTACACAACAATGGAGTGGGTGAAATGGGGATTCTAACTTAAAAATTCACAGACATCGAATTAAAAAACAGAGATTCACTAAACAAAATAGATCGATTTTCAGTAATGGTCCAACGAGGGATTTTGTTCATTTGAGTTTCCAGTAGTATTCTAATGATGGCTTTCATTTTGTCGTTCAATCAAACTAGTGAGTAACAGGGGATTTCAATGTTCCGTCTATTACAAGATCATGGCACCACAACTCTGGCGTCTTCCCTCAACTAGTTTGCAGGGACCTGTTCAGAGTGCGCTGAAGTGGCTCGAGGAACGCGGGAAAATATTTGCATTCATGGTTTCCCCCATGCGTGTGTGGGAGGAAACGGAAATGGTGACTGGCTCATAAATGAGCTCCTTCAAACGGTAAATTCATGGGACGGAGATGGACGGAGATGGGGAGGGGCGTGGGGCCCACGTTCACTGGAGGGATTCGCCAGTCGCCGGGGGCACAAAACCCAAAGGGAATTCCATTGAATGTCTAGCTTACTCCGATATCATCCCATCTGACCTTTCTTGTGTATGCCATTGTGATATTTTTCAATAGTCTAGTATTTTCATATCGATACTTTTGTAGTATGACATCAAACTTGATTATGTGGTAGTGCAAATGTGATGACATGTGTAAGCTAAATAAATCCTTTTTAGCCTTTAAAAGTATGAAAATAGGTGCCACATGTCATATGACATGTCAACCTTTCAAAAGTATGAAAATAGGTGCCATATGTCATATGACATGCCAATCTTAAACACGTGTTATATGGCACATCCACATTAACCACATGTCACAATATGGTTGGTCATCAAAGAATGAGATGTCACGCTGACTTGTCATATCGGAATATTGAGTTCTCGTGAAGTGTTAAGTTATATAAAATATTTGAGATTCCAATGTCGAAACAACAAGCATATTAAATCAACTATCATATCAATATATAGGCCATACTAGAGTATTTTCATGTCAACCATACCAAAATATTTCCATATTAGCCATATTGGCCATATCAGAGAATTGGCATATCGAGGGTCAAAAATATTAGGAGAATGATTTAATAAATTTCCAGTATGGTATCTCTCTAGTATGATGAAATGTTAACGGATGAAAATATTTCCATTACTTGGGCATGTTAGTTGACCGGAGTGGACATTGGAGTATCAAATATCAACCAAAACTAGAAAACAAAAAAATATATATTCCTTCAAAAAAAAAATATTCCAAAATTCCAAGGGCTAGCATGGAACCTCATAACTGAATCATGATTCTGGAAGATCAGATGTCGAGTGGTTATAACAATTTTTGATATATAATAATTCGAGGTTCTTTATTATTAAAACAAAGAAAGTGCATATAAAAGAAATTTTTGAGGTTTGAACAATAAAATTAGTCACAAATATAAAATCTTTTGGAAAAATGCCATTATTAATTTATTCACAAAGGGAGAAGTAAAAGGTGTAAAAAAGAGTTTTGCGTAACTGATAGACCAGTTCTTTGAGCCAATTTATAAAACTAATTTTTTCATAAATTCAATTAACAAATGATTGATTGAAAGTGTGGTTGGTAGATTTTAATTTGAGTGAGTAAAATAGTTTCTTTTGTGTATTCCTCATCTCTTTTTACCTAGAATTTATTTATTACTCATGAGCATCCATAGCTTTGATGAAGGTGTCATAGAAACATACATGTATGGACTCATTTCCAATAAACGTCTATAGTATTAATATTTTTTCTTATACTTCCCACACTATACATAGTGTTTTGAAATTCCCCTTTGTTTTGATATATCCTTATTGATTTGTATGTATATATTGCATGTGCAATTAAGCATTAGGGAAGCATATCCAAAGGTGAAGATGGAAAATATCTAAAAGAAGTTTCAAATGGGGAATTTCCAGTAGAAGTTTGGACTCCCATGTTATAAGAGTGCTCTATATATAGTATTTTTCATCCCAATTCTTCGTATGCTTCTGATTATAACCCCTCAAAAGATGCACCAAAGTCATGTTGACTACTTATATTTTCCACCTATTTATGGATGGAATGTTGTATACCTCTTCAACTTTGTGTCCATATTCTCTCACAATGTAGTTTAAAATGCACTAGGAGATATTGGTTCCCTATCTAAAATGATGCTACTTTGTATCTAAAAGTGTGCCTAGACCTGTCCAAAGAACAATTTGGATGCCTCTCACTCTCTAATGGTATTTTTACAGGGAATGAACAAACACGTTTTACTAAATATATCAACTATGAAAAATAGGTAGTCGTGTCCCTTATTAGTTGTTGGTAAACCTCCCATAAATTCCATGGAAATGCTTTCCCAGAGATGAGAGGGTATAGTCCACAAGGTATTGGATAGATGGTGGTTGGGTGCTTTGTTAAGGCACTCCTTTATGTGAAGTCGTCGGTTCAAATCCCCACCTCAATTGGGGTGATATATTGGACAAGATGAAGATGTACTCTTGCCAACTTACCAAAAAAAAAAAGGATGAGAGGGTATAGGTAAGTGATAGTATATACCATGTTTCTTGTTACTAGGATTGTTGCTACAAAATGGAATACATTATCTTATAAAACTAGCCACATCTTCTTGCATCTTGGTCCTGCATAAATACCTCTACAAGTTAGCCATGATATCCCCTACACAAAAATGGATTGCAACCATGGAGGTTTGAGCTTATTTGATTAGTTGTATTCACTCACATTTAGAAAAAATATGTGTGGTCCATGTGTGGGAAGTTATAGAGAAAAATAGAGGGGGTTAGCAACTAGAAGTGGGAAGTTAGAGAGGAAAATTGAGGGGGTTAACATTCTACATTGACCTTACGAGCCACAAGTTTCAAGTAATTCCATGGAGACTCTCCCTCTCTCCCTCTTGCTTTGTAATTGCATATTTACATACCATAGAAAATAATGTAGATCAGACATGCACCTTCTAGTTGAGTTGTCTTTGAAAAGAAAACTTATGTCTATTGTAGATGTGTGCATTTCTTTCTAATTTCTCTTTCTCACATTTCATTTATTTCATTCATTTCACCCATAAAATAAGATGTTAAAAAATATGAAATGTAAAGAAAAATTTTACCTTACATGGTATGGATTTCAGTAATTTAATTATATTTGTTATGACAAACTACTATAGTGAAATATTGACTATATTGACACATGTTTGTAGATCAATTGGTGATTGAAATGTGGGTAGAAATCAATTAGGGATGGCAATATAAAATATGTTTTCTTTGGTAGTTTTTTTCTCTCGGTCATTTTTGTATGTGAATAGTGCCTTTGTTGCATTTATGGTAACCATGTGTGTGCTATTTTAGTGGCAAATCGATAAGTTATGAATGGTTCTCCTTCACAATATATTTGTGTCGTCACACCAATTTTACAAGTTGTGTAAAGTATGATTTGAATGGACATAGATTTAATGATGTTATGTTATAATATATTAATATTAATATTATATTTAATGATGTTTTTTTTGCATAGCATGATAACAAAATTTTTAATAAAACTACATCAAGTTAATATTTTCAAATATTACAACTTTGACATGGAAAACTTTATGTCTTTAAAGATTTTAATGTATCTATAGGAAACATTTAATTAAAATAAATATTAAAATATATTGGAACAATATTTTCCATTCTTTGTTTTGAATTGTATTATAATTTGGTTATTTATACCGTTATTTTCATTTTTATTTTGAGCTTCCATTAATTTATTTTTATTTTTATTGCGCCCAAAGGCACTTATGGGGGTAGATCTCACGTAAAATGGTAAACATGTAAACACCTAACCCTACAAGGAAAAGACCCTCTAGAGAAGGTTATAAAGGAGGTTTTTAGTGTTATAAAATTGGTCAAAATTGTCAAAAACACATTTGCTACAACATCCATTTACGGTTACAGAGGTTTTGGCGGAGCTTTAACCAAATTTCAACACAACTAAAAAAACTAAGCAGCCGTAGGTTATTATGGATGTTCTTTTCATCGGTGAGATACTAAGGTGTCAACACACCGGTGCATGTCATCTAGACGATGGCCCAGGGCGATCGAAGGTGCATGCACCGGGCCGTCAAGGTCTAAAACCACATTGGGCGCACTATTGGTGATACAACGCATGGGGCCATTCTAATTGGTCTTGGGATTTGTGTGGTGCCGATAGGTCGTATCAATGCACCGGTACGTAGTCTTATAGAAACACATCGGTGCGTAGTATCAAACAAATGCACTGAATGTTCTAATTCGTATTGGTATTTGTGTGGTGCCCATAGGTTGTACAAACGCACCGGTGCGTAGTCTCACATAAACGCACCAATGCGCAGTGGGAAAGGCAGTTTACCGATTTCTATTTGATCCATAAATAATAGATATATAGTCAGTAGCAGTATCGTACAAACACACCGAGATTTATAATTGGTATTGGTATTTGTGTGGTGCCCATAGGTCGTAGAAATTCACTAGTGCGCTCTATCGTACAAACGCACCAGTGTAAAGTAACTGACACACACTGATGTTCATTTTGTATTTTTTAGAAACATTGACATGTGATAGTGCAATTATTGTGATTTTTTTAAATTCATTATTTATCAAAAGTCGACACATTTTATAACAGTATTCATATTAATTAAATTTTTATTAATGCAATTGAATGTGATGTTTAGATAAATTTGTTATATCATATCATAATTATTGTGATTTTTTTAAATTCAATATTCATCAAAAGACGACACATATCTTATAACAGTATTCATATCAATTAAATTTTTATTAGTGAATTTGAATGTGATGTTTGGATTAATTTTTTATATCATATCATCAGATTTCACATCTCTTCATTATAATATTTAATCAGCCATAAATTTAATCATTGGAGTTACATTTCACAACGACAATGGAGAACGCAATAGAATAAATTAAAACATATTTTATTATTATTATTATTATTATTATTATTATTATATATATATATATATATATATATAAGACAATTTTTGTCATACAAAATGGGACAACTATTGGTATCCCTTTGTCTTTCAATTGGGACACTATGCCCATTATATAAAACAAAATGTCTAATTTTACAGACAAATATTTCAAAAAATACAATGTGTTGCTTTGATATCTAAACATAATGATCATCATTCTTCACTTGAATTGTTGTCACTGCTCGAGCTATTTCCATGACTTGGGTTATTTTCAGGAATGTTTTGTTCACAGTGTTGATTGTTTTCTTCTTCTTCACCTTCCATCTACAAACATAAAAATAAACTGTAATGAGTGTATATACATTGGAGAGAATAATGAAAATTGCAATATTAAATAATATACATCGATGTAAATCGAAAAGAAATGACATACCATAGCAACAATTGACTCATCAACTATACACATTCTTTCAAAACCATGTACTATACCATCTTTCAAGATTTCATCTGTTGGCGCAGTTCCATACTTTGTTTCCACCATTTTTATACTCCATAACAAATAATAAATTTAATATAAAAGATTTATTTGTTCTATTAATTATAGACGGAGCTAAGTAAAACAAGATCGATAAACACTTACAAATTCCACAATTAATTTCTGATATGCCAACATATACTCACAACCCATATTTAACCCAATGCCAATCAATTCGTCTAATGATTCTTCTTTGTATGTTAGCATATGTTTGAAGACATTCAATGATGATTTTGTAAAACAACTTAAAATATACAAAAATGAAATCTATTTAATTTTTTATAAGTAACAATTACTCACAAACTTAGATATCAATAATTTTCTTCCTTGTCATCTTATTTGTTTTATGTGCTGAATAGGTTCCATTTTCTTTTCTTTTACGCAATAAAATACTTGAAAATTAATATTTAATGCTAAATTTTTTATTTATTGTACCTAATGATTGAAAAAATCAAAGATTACGTATTACATTTGAAGCACGTTGTTGTTGGGATGGCTCCTCCTGTGATGCAATTTTGTCCATTTCTTTGACCATCTCCTTGTACACCTTTTTGGACATTCCTACTGGCATATTTATGATATAAGCTCATTCAACTTTTGAGATTTTCATAATATTCCTGAAAATGTAACATGACAATAAACTATTTAATTTTTATATTGATATATAAAAATTAAATATAACAAAAGTGATATTTATAACTAATTCTAGAAAAATATTTAAATGAATATTACTTTTTCATTCCTTCTTTTTTGTTGTTGTATGTTTTTGCTATTAAAAGTCTGACATGTCTCATTGACCAATTCTCTGGAAACTCTTCCTGTAGTTTAGATAAAATTTGGTTCTTGGAATCATTGGATTGATTTTTGTATTTTAAGAAGAAATAACTTCTATACATTCATTCCATTAGATCTCTCGAACTTTTGTAAAAGTTTTCCCCCCTTTAGTTAACCTCAAGCACCACTCCAGATGAGCTAAGGAGAAATTCATTTTCAATTGCATGTTCTGTTTTTTTTTTCTTAGAACAACATTCCTTTTCTGAGTTGTTGGTCCCTGTAGAACATTAAACAGATGTCAATTAATATATTGTTTGAAACACGTTATCTAATAATTTGAAGTATATTATTAATGAAAATTAAAAAAATAAACTCATATTGGATCGATAGTATTTTTTCATTCACCTGATTCATCCTTTTTCAACTTTTTCCATCAATTATTTTACTCTCTTTTATTCCTAGATCAGAAATAACCTTATCGAGCTTCATAATTTTATGGCTTTGTATGATACACAGTAAATAATACATATTAGTTAAACTTACATATAGTTCAAAAATAATATTTTCTATAAAGAATTTACAAAGAACTTGCATTTTTTTCTTTTCTTGATGTGTTATCAGTATTTTTGTTACTTGATCTCTTGTCATCTATTTCTTATCAATATGAAGCCTGTACTATATCATTCATTAATATATTTTATAAATAAATTGTCAACTTTTCAAGTTTAAAAAATAATATCAAGAAACCAGTGCACTTTTCATCGTGTACGCACCGACGTCAGTGCGTGGTGGTATTATAAACGCACGACCCAAATAGTATAAAACACTTTACGGTGCTCTATTGCAACAAGTAGCACGGGTGTGTTACCTGTCAACCACCACACCGATTAACATAGACAAAATAATAAAAATCGTCTAGTGTTAGTTTTTGTAGCATATGGTGTCGTAGAGGGGGCAGTGTGGCCTATTCTTATAAATGCCCTGTGAAAACAAGGGACCATCGTACGGTTCTCTCTGTTAACTAGGAGACCGAGTGTGGTGCGTTATATGTTACATGGTGCACAGATTAACACAATAAAATTTTGTTTTTGCAAAACAGTACATTCACGGTGCGCCATAATGAAATAGCGCACTGGTACCCTATTTTACATATGGCACACGGATTAAAAAAAATTAATTAATTTTTTATCAAACAGTACGTGCGTGGTGCACTGGGATAATCCAGCGCACCAATGCGCTAGGTTATGTCGGGCGCACCGATTAAAAAACTTCCATTTTTTTTAAATTCACGCAAGGACTGACATGGATTGGGATCTGAATATGCAAGTCATCCCGTTGGTTAGTTTTCATAGGCCTATATATAGCAATAAAAACCCTATAAATCTAAAATGAAAAGCCCTAATTCTAAAATCACAGAAACAGGGAGAAGAAAGGGAAAAAACAAAAAGAATGAAGGGTTTAGGGTAAAAATGGATGTTTTTTTTTTTTTTTTTCTGAAAATGAACAACAAAATGAAATTTTTTACTTACTGCGTAAAAAATACAACAGAAAAAGTAAAAAAAATAATAAAATTTAATCACGAGATCATTTGAAATTCTATGCTACAGGGTTTGAATCACTAGAGGTTTGGAATTTTGATTATCTAAATACCTATGTTCGAACATATTTCGCTGCTCCACATTGCTCTTGTGCTCTCTTGATCTGGGTATGTCTCCTGCAAATATCTGGCTGAAAATTTTTGCAAAAATAGTGAAATAACGAAAAGTGTTTAGTATTTAAATAATTGTTTTATGAAATTATATTTTCGAAAATATTTTGCCGCCTATTTTTCAATTTACTGCTTTTTTTCAGTTAAAAAAAATAGACTTGTGATTTTTTATTTGCAATTATTCGTCACTGGTGCATCACTTAATAGCACTGCACCAGTGCGTCCATTGATAACACGGCACCAGTGCACAGTAACTAAAATGCACCGGTGTGATTATCTGTACATTAGCACTGATAACAAGAAGTCCATTTTTAAGGCACCGAAATTACTTTTAGGTGTGTACACCAAAATTTATTGTTGATTTTGCTCAAATGCAGGAATAAAATATCATAATTATTTCAAATAGACAATTCTTCAAAATCCAACTCATTCCATAATATTTCTTAAATTCCATTGTGGAGTTCTCCCTATCCATCTCGAGACATAATATTTACTTCGTATTCTATTTATATTTTCATTATCTAATTGAATTTATATTTTGTATCCATGTCAAACCTGCATACCTTAATTAAATTTATAATGTATACAAATTTGCAGGTTCATGCAGATTCAGAATCGAGTTTAGATTCAAAAAATATAAACAACTCCAAAACCTCAGAAGCTCTTATCAGGAGCAGCATACCGCAAGGTGCATTTGGTAGATGAAAATGGATAGCCACTTCACCCTGCCAATTGTAACAATATTGCATCTTCTAGCCACAATCTTGGGACAATGATGGTAATAATTATAATTGTTTGGTATATTGATTAATGTAATTATTTCAACTTCAAACCAATTAATCATGCAATATTGTCAATGTGCTTACTAATTGATATCATATATTTTTTACTAATCATGTTCAAATATTTTTTTTTAATTATTAGGATTCTAGTGCTGATGAGCGACCTACCTACCATCTTTCGTTGCATCCCACGACAATGTAAAATCGATAGAAGACTGAATTAAGAGAAAAAATCAGAGAGAAACGATACCAAGAATGGTTAAATCAACCATCGATTCAATTCTCGCTACGTCCAGATTCACCAATTAGGAATGACTACAGCAATAGTAGTTCTTCACAAGCTGGCAATGGAGGAAATCAAATAGAGGTTGGTATGGATGATTAATTAAGGGATATGACTGCCATGGAGGCAATGCTATTATATGCATTCCAAAATTATGATTAGCTAGGGGATAATGCTCATATCGCTAACACATTTTTCGAAAGCCTTAAATTTGCTTCCACAACCCCTCTCTTTGAACCTGGTGGTCAGTCAACGTCTACCCAGTTGGGGACAACGATGTTATTGTACAACTTGAAAGAAAATTTTGGCTTTTCGAATGCATGTTTCTCAGAAATTTTGAGGTAAGTTACCATAAATTCCTCCCTTATATAAATTCGAGAAATATAATCAGTACACAATGAACATTAAAAATGGTCAATTTTATGAACATTAATAATTATATCGGCATTAATGTACATTTATTAGTATTTTCCATGAACATCAACTACAAGTTATTCAAAGATAAGGTTCTTCCGAATGATAATGTCTTGCCTGGTAGTTGCGAAGAGGCAAAGAAATTGTTGAAAATGTTGGGTGTTGAGTACATATCATATCATGCATGTCCAAATGATTGTATTCTATATAGAGGAGAATATGCAGAAAAAGAGGTATGTCCGAAATGTGGGCATGACAGGTATGATAAATCAAAAAAGAAGCGTAAATCACGTGGTCCTCATTTTAAGATATTGAGGCACATGCCTATAATCCCAAGGATTCAAAGGCTCTTTCATTGCAAATAATTAGCTATTTTGCAGGGATGGCATGCCTCACACAGAAGTGAGTTGGGAGTTATGTGAATCCCAACTGATTCAATAGCCATGAAGCATATAGAGGATACATGGCCTGAAAAATTCAAGGATGAAGTACGAAGTCTACGACTTAACATAGCCATGGATGGCATCAACCCATATACCCTCCAGAACACCAACTATTATGTTTGGCCTGTAGTAGTGATCAATAATAATATCCCCCATGGTTGTCCGTGAAGAATGAACATCTAATGTTGGCTCTCATAGGCCCTAGTAGAAGACAAGTGAAGAATATGGATGTCTAATTACAACCATTGGTAGATGAATTGAAGGAATTACGGGATGGGATAAATGTATACGATGTATCAAGACCCATCGCAGCAGAGAGGAGTTTTACGTTGTATGGCGTATGTGATTACACGACACATGATTATCCAGGCTTAAGAGTTTTCTCTAATAAATTACATAATTATTGATTTGTTTATATACATAACTATATTCTTTCACATATTAGTTATTTAATTCGTTGTAATTGTTCTGATCTTCATGATATTATTTAGCATGCCATGCATATAAATTGTATAAAATAATCTCGTAGGTCTTGTAACAAAAGGGTATTTTGGATGTAAATTTTGTGGACCTTATCTGAAAGCTATATTGTCCAAGGACCTACGAAAGCCAGTGTATGATTTCTCCAGGGTATTCCTCCCATAATAACACCCTTACAGAAGAGCAGCATCCGCTTTCATTGGTAAACGAGAGAGGACCCAAAGGCCTCCAATAACAACACCATTTGAATGGCTTAGAGCATATGAGAGAGAGAATGAGAAGGATTTCATAGAAATGTTCGATTCAAATGGGGAGTCTATGTTCGATGATCCACAATTATTCGACACCTATGTTGGGAAATTTCCCATTGGGATGAAAAGGAAATCTATATTTTATAACCTCCCATATTGGCAGCATCTTAAGATTACCCACTTATTAGATCCCATGCATATATTTAAAAATGTTTCATCTTATTTATGGAGGAACATATCATCGAAACAAAGTGACACATTGGTTGTTAGGAAAGATCTTATTACTTCAAAACTAAAAAGAAACATTGGCCAAGACGATTACAAAGTACAAGACCAGAGGCAGGTATTGGTCCCTCTAATTCATGGTATTTCAAAGAAAGTGATGTCTAATGGACTTTAAAAAAATATGATCTTTCTTTGGCAAAGGAATTTATAATGGGTGTGAGGGTGCCATCTTCATACAAGTCTTCACTATGGCACTGCTTCACCGTGGATGACAATTTTTCGGGGTTGAAATCGCATGACCATTTGAATATTATAAGAGTATGTATAATGTCAAAAGAATGATTTTATTATTTGTTATATTAATAAATTTTATCCCATGCAGGGATCATAAAACATAACTAATTTTGTATATTATTATATGTGTTTATAACTTTGCAGTGCCATTATCCTTTGTTCGTGCCTAGGTTTTTGAAACATGAATTCCCTCAAGACCTAGGACAATCCATATTTAAATTATCTACATTTGTACGTTGGATCACGTCAAAGGAGATTCATGTGGCTAGCATTCCACGGTGTTGTTAAGAGATATTTGAGATTGTTTGTATGTTTGAGAAGGAACTGCTGGCGAGTTTCATGGACTTGCAAGTTCATCTTCTAATCCACCTAGTAGATGAGGTTGAAGTAGTTGGGGTGGTTTCTTGTCGTTGGATGTTATTCTTAGAGAGGTACATGAAGAAATTGAAAGGTTTTGTTCAAAAAAGGGAAAAACCCGAGGGGTCTATGGCAGAGGGGTACATATCATATGAGTCTTTCTATTATGCCAGTGAGTACATCAAGCAGATCGACAATAGACCAGGTTCGGTGATTTGGGACGATGAAAGGGATGAAGACAAAAGAGAAGGGGAGTTTCTCCAAACGAGTGGAAGAAAGTGCTTGATAAAGAGTAAGCGACCTACAAATTTTTCAAATTTACACAAAGTAAATATTCATGTTGAACTTCGATATAATTTATATTTTGATCTCTATGTACTATACAATTTCAGTTTGATTTCATCATCAAATGCAGAAATTGAAGCAATCAATAAATTCTTTCTTTACAATTCTGAAGCGACACAACCATGGGTCGCATTGTACGAACAAAAGAGGATGAAATGGGATAGTCACAGGAAAGAAGTCAGACAGTTGAATGGTAGAATGGTGTCTTATCCCAATCATTTAAAATAAAATATGCCAAAAATATGCCCCAACAGTTGGGTTGTTGACCAAGTCAGAGAGAAATACGGTGCAATCGGTTGTTACTCGCGTGCTGAAGAGGATGCGCTAAACGTAGGGATTAGGTGCAGAAACTCGGTAATAATCTATCTAATTTATATGTACATTTGAAACTTAATAATGCAGCTTTAAAATGTAATTACATCTATATTTCATATTTTAACTGTTGGGTTGTTATAAGAAACATGACACTATGATTTTTTAACTTTTTTATAGGTGCATTTGTTCCCATCTATGTAGGAATTTATGGACACCATTTTCGCACAGAAAATGTCGATGATGGACACATCACACAAGACTGTGGAGTGGAAGTCGAGTTCAATCAATCTAGTCGATCTAGCCACCGTGATCAAAACCTAGTACGAGGGACATTTGGTTACTTCTGAATGATATAAGAGATCATTGAAGTGGATTTCTCTTCTTTCCAATGTGTTATTTTTAGGTGCAAGTGGTGAAACACCTTTGATCGAAACAATGTAAAGGAAGATCGTGATTGTAGGCTGATATGTATCAACTCTAGAAAGATGTGGGATGAAGCTAGGAGCCCTATGTTTTCCCAAAACACTGCAACCAGGTGGTTTTTTACCCAGATGTGTTGGATAGAGATTGGTGGTTCGTATTGAGACATTATCCTAAATCAAAACATATTTTTGAGAACAATGGTGTTATCATGCCATGCGAGATGGAAGATAATGAGGGTGCTCATCAAAACCGAGAGCGATATGGTACATGTGTTATTTCATCAATATTTATACTTTTTAAGATGGGTTTTTCGAAACATTATAAAATGTTTTTTGAATTAATTGGTAATTTTCATTGTGTTAATGTTAAAATCAATATTTCACTTGATAATTTGCAATTATGTTGATCTAAAAAACAATGGTGTATTGTATAAAGTTCTTTTTTTTTTGTATGTAAGATCATAATAAAATAATGATAATTCTAAAGTACATGAATTTATTTTCATTATTTTCTAAACTTTATTATGTTACAAAAATTCATATTATTCTAGATTTTTTATTTTACAATTATTTAAAATTTTACCAATATTTTACATACAATTACAATTACAATTACAATTATAATTTTACAATTTCACATACAATTATAATTACAGTTTTAGAATTTTACATACAACTACAATCATTTCATAGTAATACAATTGAAATTTTACAACTATTTTACATACAATTAAAATTAGAATTACAATTACAATTTTACAATTTCACTTACAATTACAATTACACTTATAATTTTAGAATTGTACATACAATTACAATTATAATTTTGAATTTTACATAAAATTTACAATTAAAATTACAATTTTACAAATTTACATATATACCATTACAATTACAATTTTAGAATTTTATATACAACTACAATTACAATTACAATTTTACATATATACAATTAAAATTAAAATTACAATTACAATCATTTCACAATAAATTAAATATTACCATTACAATTAAAATTTTACAAATATTTTGCATACAATTACAATTAAAAATACAAATACAATTTTACAATTTTACATACAATTAAAATTAAAATTTCAATTACAATCACAACATAATATTTAATAAATATCATGATCATTTAATATTAAATTAATTAATAAACATCACGATCATGCTAACCATCATACAAACATCATATTCGACTAAAAAATACATTCAAATTCGCTAACATCATCGTGATCATGATCATCTAACAAAACACAATTAGCATTGTATAACATCATCATAACTCAAACATCAAATATACATCTAATGTCAAATAACTGTTATGACATACACATCTATCTGCAAGTTACACATTAAATGAACATATCTAACATGACCTAACAATATACACATCATGATGATCACCAATATGTAAATTAAGTACAATTGCAACATGAACATAAAATACATGGACCATATATATATATATATATATATATATATATATATATATATATATATATATATATATATATATAATGTCAAAAATATACAACTGTAATATAAACGTCATATATTTCCGAATGCGGATGTTTATTGAAATGGATGGGACGTTTTTCCCTGGGAGGATCCCAATGTCGACCGCGTGGGGTGGCCATATGGCCACCCACAGGTGCATTTACTCTTCATTAAATGTGTCCAACCTGCTCAGCATTTGCGTTCTCAATTCGCTCCACCACCAATTCGTGCCGCCCCTCTGGTTTTTAATGGCGTCGAAACACAGCAACTCGATTCATGCCCACCCTGTTTGCAGGTCTATTGCTCCGCAGAGTAGCTCCTGTCCTCCTGCTTGTGCTGAGCCAAGTTCTCTAACGCAAACAAGGAGACGATGTTTGTTGATCTGTTGCATTGAAACTCTGCCAGATTTTCATTTCACTCAGAGTGCGCTTTGTTGCACGAAGTCTCGGCCCTGTGCTCAGCTTGCCACACCTTTCTTATCCGCTCAGTGTCATTCCTGTCCGCATTTCAGTCCCCATAGCCCGCGCTCCACTGCCAAAATGCCTCAACTCAGACATAGGATGAGAAGCCGTCGAGGCAGTAGCAAGGGTCGAGCTATTTGCTCCTAGTCTTCCTCCAACACTGATTCCTCCTCTAAGGATTTCTCTCGTGACCATTATCCAGAAACTAGGAGCCAAAGAGGAAGAGCCAGCCTTGCTGGGAAAGCGCATTCTACCCAAGGCTCCCAGCCTCACCATGTTGCGTCTCCTTCGCAACCGGTCTCCAAACCCTTTGTTTCCCCTATCTCTACTCCGTCTACTCAAATTCCCCTCTTCCAAACCTCCCAAAGAGCTGAATTTATATTTTAATGCACTATGGACAGGCCTGTAATAACAGCTTATATCACCGTAACCCTTCGGGAGGAAGCTGCTGGCTTCAACCTCCCTACTGCTCCCACTCCTCAGTCCTCTCTGGACAAAGATGCTGCTAAGGATACAAGGGAGCCGCTGGAGATGGAATGAGCTGATAAGCATCAAAAACAGGTGAAGGAGGTTGCTGGTAAAACCACCTATGCAACCACTGAAGACGAAGATGGCAGCAGCGACGAATACAGATGCCGCGTTGTGGAGGAACCTCCCTCTCCTGCTAATGACAAGTAACCACGGTAACCTCTAGGAACACGGTTCTGAAGCCCAGGTTTAATGGGTTGTTTTTTGTATTTCTATTTAGATCTCCTTTGTTGAAAGAGAAAAATGTTATCTTCATAGGTCAGTTTTTGTTTATATGGTTATATTATCTGAACTCTATGTCGGTTTCCCCTGTGAGGGCGGCAAGACAAGCTTCTAAGGGACTGGTTTCCCCTTCGAGGGCAGTCCAGAACCATGCATTTTTTGACTATCAAACCCAGCTTTCAGGCTCACTCAACTAAAGCTGTGGTAGTATTGTACTTTTATGTTATATAAATAGAATTATACTTTTAGAAACAAAGCTCGGAATCTCCACAGTTCTCATTTTTAAGTCTACGTTTCGAGTCTAAAACAAGACCCATCATCAGGACAAATCAAGATATGGCGGGATATTTGTCCTGATGATGGGTCTTGTTTTAGACCCAAAACGTAGACTTAAAAATGAGAACTGTGGAGATTCTGAGCTTTGTTTCTAAAAATCTACACCACAGAAATCTATAATCCATTAGAATTAGACTTATTCAGGAAAAAAAAAATATAAATTTCATATATCAGCTAGTGGTACATCATCAATAGCAGTAATAATCGAGGCCTTCTCAGTCAATGGTGCAGCCTCGACAAGCTCAAATACATGTTGATCATCATGGGCTTGTTGATCTGGTACTGGTGCCTCCTATTGATCAGGATCAACTGTTGACTCCTCATCATGATGACTCGACATCGTTGATGGTATAGCTTGCTCATGATCGTGAGTAATACTGGATGTTGCTAGTTGCTGACTCGACGTGGTTGATGGTCCAACCTGCTCTCCATGATGACTGTTGGTCGATGCTGCAGGCTTCTCATCTGGCACGGCGTGAAGTGAATGATGATCACTCCCCTCACGTGATCATCGGATGATGTGTCACTACTCGTGGACTGTCGATCACGTGTTGCATCTCGACCACGCCTATAATGTCGAAGTGCCCTTCTCAACCGCGTAACTAAGGTCGTAGCTCCTACGACATGCCACATCGGGCTATACATGTCACGTGGCATGTCTCTCCACATATGTACCATCCTACCATTTGCTTGTATATCTCTCATAGTATCGGGCCTGACTCTCACCTCAACAAACAATCCACAGATTTGGTCGCCCAACTCCATGAATCTACTATCAAGCCTACCGCACCTAGAAAAAGGCAGTACCAGCACACCAGCAGGAGTAAGTGTCTCTGCACTGGCCTCATGATCCTCAGCATCTGCCATATCCTGATCATCATCAGGATCCACAATTGGATCATTTGGTGGCGCTGGCATCTCATCACCATCAAAAAACCCAATGTCTACAAAATATATATAAGTACAAAACAATAATTAGATAATTTAATTAAACAGTTTAATAAAAACAAGTAAAATAACATGCTAGAATAAATTTAAATAAAACAGTAATATTACCTCTATCATCCGATGCCTCATCATCTATGAAGAGGATGTTGGCTCACCCTTGCCAATCCAAACCAGCATAAGGACAGGGGACCATAATGAAGGGATGCTCGTCAACACTGGCTAGCAACTCCAGTGCATCATGTAATATCCTCGCAGAAAATTCAATCTCGCCCCTCTTGGGCATCATTTGTCCCCATATGTTCATTCGTGCATCCAACATCGGCCTACGAGGCTTCTGAACAAAATTATGCCTCGTCTCTGGAAATCTCTCAAAAAATAAACAAAAAAATCTCTGAAGAAAAATGGAATTTGACCATCCCTTGTGCTTGAGCACGACATCTATCTAAGGTTGTACAGAACTGCCGCAAAAAAATGGCAAACCACGTTACAAGTCGTGGCTCCTGTATTAAAGAATCAACATAATATAGATGTGGGAAACTAATTCATTTCCCGTTGCTGGTGTTGTGTAAAATGGTCGAAATCAGAAGTGAGAGGCACCTCACCTCCTCACTACCAAATGCAACAATACGTAACTGACCTCTGGAGACTTGAAAATCTGAAGGAGACAGTATATCCGCGCTAATGCATCTTTGGGAGTACACCAACTAACTCCTTGCTGCATAGCCAACTGGAACCTCTGGGAATGAGGGAAAATACACCCCTCTCCTCGATAGCCCAATAATGAAATATATGTCCTCCTTAGTGGGTGCGTACCACTGGTTAGGACCAACCCGGAAAGCCTATAGGTGGGCATTCCACCTTGAGATAAGGTGTCGCAAAAACACACCATGGCCCTTTAGGGAAGTAGCCTCCTCATAGAACTTGAGGAGGCCTACCTACCTTAGGAGCCCTTGGGTAGTTGTTGTAATAGGGCGATGGAACGCATTTCTCTCCCTCTCTTGTGCCTCCCATAGGCGAACCATGTTACACTGGTCCACCTGTTGTTACTGTTGTTCCCTCTCTTCTCTCCTTTCACGTCGCTGAATGATTGACATATTAAATACAATTTTTTTATTAAATAATACATGTATTTATGAATATACATATATAATTTTTTTTGAAAAAAAAAACAGTCGGTGCGCCACAAAAAACAGGCATGCACCGGTAACGGTGCATCTTTTTTTGTCGCACACCGAAGGCAGTGCACCAGAAAATTTTCAGCACATCGGAGGCAATGCACCTGCAAATTTGAAGTGCACCACCCTCTTGGCATTATTCCAAAGTCAACGGTGCTGCGGTATAACAAACCACACCGTTGAATATGGCCCAGTGTCGGGAGGGCAGTGTGTTGACCATACTATACACCCCAGGGCGTATAGTTTGGTCAACGCACCACCCTCCTGACATCCGTACGTATTTGACGATGCAGTCTTTTACCAGGCCTCACCGTTGACCATGTCGAAATGCCAGAATGCGGTGCGCTGACAAAATTACCCACCCCGATGTGAGTCGAAAGGCTCGAGTGCACCGCACGAAAAATATATATTTTTTTTTTTGAAACTGTGAATTTTAAGCTAATTTACAAAACTAATCTGCTAAAAGGTTTAATTATGGAAAAACAAGGAAAATACTTGTACATTTGGTCATCAAGGAGGCATATTGGGTGTAGAATTTGCAAAACTAAATTTGGCCACCGTTTTGCAAAATTCAAAATGTAGATGGTTGGAAATGGAGAGCAGCAGTGCGTGCAATGGGAGCACCAATGGCAGGGTGCCTCACACAAGGAGAAGTTTCACCGATGCTTGAGAGCTTTGGAGCATTGAAAACTGAAAAATGCAGATTTTTGGTCATAATTTTTTTTTATTTAACCTTGTTCCGTTGTGCGAGCTTTTATAGGCGCACCGATGCGGTGTCATAAGACCACACCGAGCTTGTTTCAGTTTTGGTGCAGGTTTTTAGAACACACCGATGTGGAATATCTGTAAAGCACCGGTGCACTACAGTAATAAGATGCACCGGGTGGGTTTGTACGGAGCGCACGGTGTCCCGGTGTGCCAATGTTTTGTGCGCACCGGTGCTTTCTCTAGGTGAACACACCAATGCGGTTTAGGATGATAAGCGCACCGGAAGAAAAACATCTGCTAAAACCTCCACCTGCCAACCTCCTCTAGTAACCTCCACTACAAACGGATGTCTGGGGTATTTTTATAAGGGGTTCCTCAAAAACATCCACTACAGGGTCTTTTCCTTGTAGTGAAAACATATAAACGTAAACCTAATGTTTAACATTTAACATTTTTAATTTAATGTCAGTTCTATTTAAAAATCAATCTAATTATTATTTTGTATAAACACCATATACATTTAAAATATAAAGAGGGTTAGAAACACTCAAAAAAGAGGTATGGTAAATCAATAAAACCTCTTTTTATAAGAACACTCAAAAGAGGTATGGTAAATAAATAAAAATATAACTAAATGAGAGGTACGGTAAATAAATAAAACCTCTTTTTATAAGAACACTAAAAAAATAGGTATGGTAAATATTATAAATAAAGTCGTGGTAAATAAATAAAACAAAACCTAAACTTAAACCTAAATGTAAGAATAAACATTTAACATGTATGAGAGTAGATCTCATGTAAACATAAGTGAAAATGTAAACGTAAACATGTAATGCTAATGGATTAGATCTCACCTAAAAATTTAGACATAAACATAAACATGTAATGTTTAACATTTAACATATTTAACATTTACTAAAAATTTAACTTAAACCTATACTTAACATTTACTAAAAAAATAATCTAAACTTAACTAATGTTGGCCCTTATGAAAAATCATTTCTCTGTCTATCTATATAAATAACACCAAAAACAAAGTGTGGAATTCTATTTGTGAGGAACCATTTTGGTAGAAGTGTGATATAATACTTCTGAAGAAGGATTTCATGCAAAGTGGGAAATAATATTTGTGAGAAAGGATTTCAGTGTCAATACAATTGTTATTGTTTTCTAGGTTTGATTTTGATTGCTTTTAATTGTAGCATGAATTTTATGTTTTATCTATGTTTTTGGTTTTAAAAAACAGAGGTTTTCTTGCATATATTGGACAAATATTTTTTCTTACATAGGAAAATTTTAACAATATTGGACTATCCTAGATTTTCTTGATACCATATCTATAACTAGATGATATCAATATAATTATATTAACAATACTTTAATATAATTGTATGAACAATTTTATGAATATACTATTAAAACAAAAGTTTAAAGTAATTGAACTACTTTAATTTAAAAATTTAAGTTGTTTTTTTATAAATTAAATTAAATATTTTTTTAGTGCAAAATTTGAGGAAATGTTTGCATTTCTAGAGATTTGATCCTTTTGGGTCCTTGATAGATCAGAGATAAGATGGATCTAGGTTGTTTATTATTTTATTGGACACCTGAAATACTTACACTTCCCCTCAAATTGAGTTATCATGAAACGCTTGAGAAGATAAAGAAAGCTCTAGAAATTATATTTGCATGATTTTATTTTATTTAAAATATTTATTTGAATGAAATCTGTGTATAAATAAAATTTAAAAGTCAACTTGTATTTGTTGATAGTGGTAAGTGATGATTGTCCCTATTGTTAATTTGACAATTTAATTATAATTTTCTTAATATTTGAAAAAAACACATATTTAAAATTATTTTTTCAATATTGATTTTTAAATAAATATTTATATTTATTTTAAATGTAAAAAAAATCGAAATATATATATATATATATATATATAACCTTTTAAAAATTTAAAATATATCTTAAGAGGGAAAAAATAATTACATAAAAGCTACAATATTAAGTATGATTAACGTAAAAAAGCAGGTGAAATAAATTTTCTCACAATAATTTTTTAGATGAACTTGGAAAGTTGTTTTTGTTTTTTTTTTTTTTTTTTAAATTAGTTTATGTGAGGTAAACCACACCCAAAACAATGAATCTATCTGCACCTCATGAGTGATTAAGTGGGAAACTTGTTATGGCAGGATGAGCTTTGGCATTTAAAAATGCATATTGGTTTATCAAGCTTTGGTATATATATATATATTTCTTTATATTATATAATTTTCCAAATTTTATTTTATAAAGACTTGTTTTATTATTTTTTAATTGTTAAATATTTTTTTAAAATGTATTTTATTTTTAAATTTACTAAATGATTTCTTTTCATTTTTAATTATTTTTTTTTCCACAGAAAAAAAATCAAACTTTTTATTAGATAGATAGTTTCAGAACATATGCATAGCATTTCGATAACAGAGCCATTTCTTTTTTGCAAAAGGATATGGAGGCATAGCTACTTATACACCTGTGTAGATGCATAGCAGCCAGAAAAAACCAGCCAAAAAAAAGCCAAAGCAGTCATCAATGCATCTCTTTTAGCTCATCATCTCCTGGTAAACCGAGAAAAGAGATGAGAGCAGAAAGAAAAGAAAGCACTGAAAAAACCCATATCTTCACTAGCACAGAGAAAGGGCTGGTAGTAGAAACTATCCCAGCCCATGAAAATATATCAGAAAAACCAAAAATGGAGCCCAGAACCTCCTTACATAAGGAAAACAATTCTGGACTCAATATAGTAGTTGTTTTAAAGTTTTTTGAAAGCAAATATATACAATTCAGAAGAAAATTAGCAGAAAATTAAACAAAAGAAGGTTGTTCCCGAGCATGAACAGCCCCATTCACCATCTCAGTTACTGTCCAGGACCCCAGATCAAGCTGAGCACCTTCTTTAGATAATCGATCTGCTTCCTGGTTCCTTTCCCTGTAAATGTGAACAACAGAAATCTCAGAGAAAAAGCATTTAAGACGACGGATCTCCTTAAGCAAAGGTAACAAAATAAAATTCCTGCACTACTGAGTCCCATTGAACCAGTTCACAACATTTCTAGAATCACCAAAAATTTGAATCTCTCTCATATGTTTGGATATCAACCAGCAAAGAAGCAAGTGGAGGGCTTTGAGTTCAGCAAAGTTATTGGACCCTTGCCCACGGCCTACTGAAGCACGGAGAGAGTTTTCATGAGAAAGATGAATGATAAGACCAGCACCACATAGATCATTAACAGCAGAAGCCCCATCAAAATAAGCCCACATAATTGACTCATTAATTGCCTCAGGCTGAATATTACGAGATGAGCCTGAACCAGAAGAAGTAGGAATGCTGTCAAAAATAGCGGCTCCCTCTGCTGCCAGCCTGGCTATAGGAAAAGATTGCTCATTGAAGATCACCTTGTTGCGCGCAATCCAAGTTCTCCAAGCTATAAGAAGAGGAAAAGCCCTGACTTTGTCATTTGGAGCCTCCTGCCACCAATGATTCCAAGCCTAAGAAAGGTCCTCACCATGCCACATCAAGGGAATATTGGTCAAGCTCAAAGTTTCTACCCAAAGGCTGGAATTAAAGGGGCAGAAAAGGAAGAGGTGTTGGATATTTTCTTCAGCAGACTTGCAAAGAGAACACCAACTCGGCCCCTGTTTCCCTCTCTTTTGAAGAAAGTCCCACGTTGGCACCTTATTATGGAGGATGCACCAGAAAAAGAGTCTGGTCTTGGCTAGATATTTCAATTTCCAGAGAAGTTTATTCCACCAGCTTGGGGCCACCCACCCTTCTTGAGTCATTAGCCATTTATAACCATACTTGGGGGAGTAGATGCCTGACTACGCATAGACCCAGTGTAGTTCATCAGAAGAATCCGAGATTCGAACAGAAGAAAAAGTTAAGTCTACAACATAACGATTCCATTCTTCCAGCCACCTGTCTTCTAAAAGAAAATCTGGACCCGAGAGCCAACCTTGTTTCACAAGGGAAGTTGTTCTAGGATCAGCTACCTGATTCAAAGTATAAACTCCTCCTTCGTTAATATAATTAACCAGGGCCAGAGAAAGAGAGTAGTTAACAGAGCAACCAACCCAAGGATCACAGCCCACACGTACTTGAGTGTCGTCTCCAACCTGTCAGGCCAATCCTCTTTCAATTGTCTGAATGGAAGCCACAACAGCTTTCCAAACAATAGGGAATTTTTAGAAGATTTTGCTGGAGAACGAATCCAATCCAGGATAGTACCCTGATTGATATATTTTCATTTGATGACCGATGCCCATAGAGAATCAGAAGAGATCAAGGGCCACGCAAGCTTGGCAGCCAAAGATTTTGCGAAAGAAGGCAGATTTTTTATTCCCCAGCCTCCCCATTCCTTTGGTTTAGAAATTTTATCCCAAGAAACCCAGGGGCTGACGTTGTCCTATTTTGACCCTGTCCAAAAGAATATTCTGCATAATTTATCAATTGAGGACAAAATTCCTTTTGGAACCCAAGAAAGGCTGGCCCAGTAAACTGGAATGGCCATCAACACTGACTTAATTAAGACCAGACGACCTGCCCTCGAAAGCCACCTGAAACTCCAGTGGTTTAGCCTTTTTTCTACCTTAGCTAATAACCATTTCCAGTCCTGAATTCTGTAATTATCTGGTTTGAGAAAAAAACCCAAATATTTGAAGTTTTCCTACAGAGAACGGACTTCAATATTCAAAAATCTTCTTACTCTGCCTATCTCATCCACAGAAAGGCCAGAGGGAGTGATAGTCGACTTTTGAATATTTATTTGGAGCCTGGTTGCTTTAAGAAAAAGATCCATCAGAAAATTTAAGGCACGGCAATCCTCTATACTCCCATTAACAAATAACAAAATGTCATCTACAAAAAGTAGATGAGTGATCCAGAGGTTCGGAGCCACTTCAATACCTTTGATTTTGCCCAATCTTTTGTCTTTATGGATCATTAGGCTTAAACCTTCAGTTTCCAGCAGAAAAAGAAGGGGCGAAAGAGGGCAGCCCTGCCTAAGGCCATGTTCTGGATTAAAAAAAGAGGTAGCAACACCATTTATCAGAAGAGCAATAGCAAAAGAAGATACACAGCTCATGATCCATCTGACAAAGTCAAATCTAAAGCCAAGATGAGTGAGTAAAAGCCTCAAATACAACCCACTGAATCTATCGTAAGCTTTAGACAGATCTAATTTGACAATAACCCCTTTCCTACCACTTCTCTTCAGGCTGTGAAGGGATTCTTGAGCAACACCTACAGCTTCATGGATATGCCTACCACTTAGAAATCCAAACTGTTCCGGAGAAATATGGCTGGAGAGAAAAGGTTTGATCCTGAAAGCTATGACTTTCGCAATGATTTTATAAACACAAGTGCAGAGAGAGATAGGCCGGAAGTCAGCAAAGGAACTTGGCTGGTCAGATTTAGGAATCAAGGCAAGAAAAGTGGAGTTGAAAGGGGGGAATACTTGTCCCGTAACTCTAGATTCCTCGAAAACAGCAACAAGTTCATCACCAAGCGCATCAAAAAAATGCAGGAAGAATTCAATAGTCCAGCCATCCGGGCCTGGGATTTTGTCCCTTTGCATTCCTTTGAGAATGTCCTCGATCTCCTGTTTAGAAACAGGTGCCATGATGGTATCATTTTCTTCCTCCTCAATGAACCTAGGGAAGAACTGCGCCACTCTTATGACTTCTGCTATGGATGCTAAAGCTGGGGCCTTAAAGATATCTTTGAAATAAAAGATACCCAAAGAAGCCAGATCCTCAAAAGAAGAAGTCGTTTCACCATTTCCTTTAGGAATTTCCCAAATAGTATTTGCCATCTTCCGGCCTTTGGCATAGTTTTGGAAGAATTTGGTATTCTCATCGCCCGCTTGGAGCCATATCGCTCTGCTTTTCAATCGCTAACTTTCTTCCCTGAGCTGGAGAATGTTTCTCCTGGAGGCCTCCAAGTCCTTGATTTTATTCCTTGAATCAAGAGAGACATATCCTCCCCCTTCCGGGTCTTCCAACTGAGCAAGTTCAGAGTTAACCCTTTTAAGCTCCTCCTCCTCCTTCTCCTTTTTTTTTGCAGCCCAATTTTTAGAAGCTGCTTTCATTTTTTTCAGATTCTTCCAAAAGAAGGCACTCCTAGAAGAATCAGGCCTGAAAGGATCTTTCTCCGAATTTGATGAAAACAATTCCTTATACGAATCATCCTTGAGCCAGACGGGATTAAAGCGGAAGGGCATCCCGCGTTTATTACCAGCACCTTTAACTTCGAGAAGGATGGGGAAATGGTCCGAAATACCCCCCTCACCAACCCAATGGCGATAGTCCATGAGTTTTTCTAACAAGATATCACTTAGAAGAAACCGGTATATCTTCTTTCCCACCCAATCCTGACCAATCCTTCTGTTTCTCCAAGTGGGTTTCAGCTTCAGAAGAGGCATGTCCACCAGATGAGAAAGAGCTAAGAGATTTTTGAAAAATTCAGTTAAAGGGTCAGCTCTGGCCGAGTCACCCCATGACTCCGCTTCCCCCAGAGAGAAATTCAAGTCTTCTCCAATAATTAGATTTGGGTGAGCTATCCAGGAGGAGCGAAAGACAGAAGACCAAAAACGCTCCCTTTCCACACAAGGACCGTAAATATTTAAGGAGAGCAAGGAAAGGTTGAGCTCACTGGAGAAAAGTTCCAAGGCCAACATACTCGAGGACCCCCAAGAAGAAACATATTTCAACTTCTTAGGATTGAAACCAGAAACCAGACCCCTGGATCTCCCAACAGCATCGAGGGCATAAAATGACCAGTCAAGCATCAATTTAGAGATGACACTGACAACTTCCTCCCCTTTGCCCAGAGTTTCTTGAAGAAAAATAATGTCAGGATTCTGAGAATGCACAAGATCTTTGAAGGCTAGCTTTTTAGGCTGGCTAGCTAAGCCTCTGCAATTAAATGAAAGAACAATCATGGCACATCTTCTGGGGGTGGACTGATCAGGAGATCAAGTCTCTTGTAGAAAAATGCTCAAAAATGAAGTTGCTCAGAATTGGTCCAAACTAGATCAACTGGAAAGATCTTGCCAAAATGATCCTGTAGCTGCGAACGGCACTCAAATCCGTCATCGTATGGAGGAGATATTGCATTTTGAAATCGCCCAATAACATGCAATTTTGAAAGGAATTTTTTTTAAAACTAATGTATGGTATTTTATAATTAATTTAATTAAAGTTTTTAATATTTAATATATATATATATATATATATATATATATATATATATATATATATATATATATATAACTTTAATATAATATATTATTTTTAAAATAAATAAAATATTAAATATTTTATATATAGAAACATTAATATATCCTTAATTAAAAAATCAAAAAAATTTCACACATAGGAATTAATAATTTCTTTCAAAAATCGTTATTATTATTTATTTCGGGGTCGCACACTCCTCCATACGGGGTAACGATTTATGTCGCTCGCTTCGAGGCGGAGTCCCGCGCGCGCGCTCCTTCGGGGCCCATCTAGTTTTGAAACAATTCGAGCAACTCGATGCATCCTATCTACAAGAATGGATTCACGGACAGACACCTCCCAAATGAAGCTTTTGACCCAAAAGCCTCCGATTAATCGAAAATGATGATGTGGAGACCGACTCTCACATCATCAGTTTCAGTAATCAGAGAGCTTTTGGGGTCCAAAAGCTTCCCATTTGGGAGGTGTGATCAGGAGATCAAGTATCTTGTAGAAAAATGCTCAAAATTGAAGTTGCTCAGAATTGGTCCAAACTAGATCGACTGGAAAGAGCTCGCCAAAACGATCCTGTAGCTGTGAACGACACTCAAATCCGTTACCGTATGGAGGAGATATTGCATTTTGAAATCGCCCAATAACATGCAATTTTGAAATGAAATTTTTTAATTCTATGTGTGGAAATTTTTTTGATTTTAATTAAAGTTATATTAATGTTTTTTTTATATATATAAATATTTAATATTTTATTTAATTTTAAAAATCATATATTATATTAAAGTTATATATATATATATATATATATATATATATATATATATATATATATATATATATATATATATATATATATATATTAAATATTAAAAACTTTAATTAAATTAATTATAGAATACCATTAGTTTAAAAAAAAAACTATGTTAAACCCAAATGGTACATTCACTTTTCAAAGGTTAAAAACTTTAATTAAATTAATTATAGAATACCATACATTAGTTTAAAAAAAAAACTATGTTAAACCCAAATGGTACATTCACTTTTCAAAGGTTGTAATACGTATGGCTTAATGAAAGTCACGTGGGTTTTAAAATATGTGGCAACTTAAAAGAATTTTGAACGCGACCGGATTTGAAACCAGGTGGGCACGTTAAAAGCCGAGCGGCCTAACCGTTGGGTCAAATATGCGTTTTATTAAACTATGCGCACAAATTTATATTTAAAGCCTGAATGTTATTATGGCACGTTATGGATAGGGACATGGGCATATTAGAAGGCACCGGGTGCGGGAAAACTGGAGTTTTTTAAACTAATCTTTGTTCCGTCCAGTCACGTGGACCTATTTTTTAGCCCCCTCTCACTGGCGGTTATACTGGCGGTTCCTCTAATTTAGCGCCGACCTCTAGATTTGTCGGAGCTATCTGGCAGTTAGCCAGACTTAGCTGGAGTGAATCTAGGCAAACTTCAGTTAGCCATAACTTTGCCTGGAAAGTCCTTTTGGGACGAATTTTTTTTTGGATTCTGGGGTATTGGATCATTCTGGAGCTGTTGGGAGTGTTTGCAGAGCCATCAGGGCACTTTATCAGTGAATTTACCAGCGTTTTTGGTCATGGAGCCACCAGGGCCTATTGAAAGATCTGTTTTTTTGGGCTATTCTCATCCAATGGAGGTGAATGAATAGTCGTTTTATACTTATTTCAGCCTTCTGTATCTATATTTGCAGCTTATTTTGCCTTTTGAGGCTTTCTATACAGTGTATTTCACATTTTGAGCATTTAATGAAAGAGGGAAAAGCCTAATTAGAGGATTTTTGGACCCAGCAGAGGTAGCCCAAGAGAGGGGTGAACTGCTTAAACAATTGCTACTGTCATACTGTATATTTTTGTTGCATTATTTCAGATTCTACTACTTTAAATAGTAACTTTCCATAAGTACACTTTTCCCAATCAGGATTATACAGTGAACAAAACTTATTGGTTCATCTTCAAACCACTTTACTTCATTTGCAGAATACGTAAACTTGCCTATTCACATATAAAAGTTGGATTAATAAATACTTTGCACATAAACAAATACTTTCATTGATCAGATCTATTACAGTGATTACATTTTATTTCTTTAGGCAGAGCCAGTTTGTGGGCCAGGTAGCCTCTGGTTTCATCCTTTCTAGTAAAGGTGAAATAACCAGTAAAAGCCCCTTATTGTCAATATCTGTATGAGAAATACTTTGTTCTCACAATTTCAGATCATGGATGCTCTGCTCTAAGCACCCCAGTGAGAGACATCTGTTTACCATCAGTTATATCCACGACTGCTTTTGATTGGGCTATGGAGAGGTTAGATTTCCGGCCTCTCATCTTTCTGGTCCCAATTGCTATAGGGTTTGAGGCAAGACCTCCCACAACCAGGCCAGACCCTCTCCTATCAGCTCGAGGTCTAAGGTTATAAGGGAGAGGTTCAGAAACAGTAGGCCGAGAACAGGGGAGCGAAGGGTCAACCATAACAGAAGAGGAAGAAGGTCCAGAGATTTCAGGAACGGATAAAATTACAGTATCTAGAGGAGGCAAAGAAAGGTTTAAAGCAGAAAGATCACTCAAGATCTGCCTAGAAGGACCAGGCTCAGTACTATCAACAAAAGGAAAACAAGCAGAGGACTGATGCAAGTGAGGAGAGGAGGAGGACATACCCGCCTGAGATGCCCCAACGAGTTCAGCAACTTGAAGGGGAACCAGGTAGTCTTCCAGATCCTTGATGGGTAGGGAGGAAGGGCCAGCTGAATCCTCTGGGGCCTGAGCCACGTTCGCCACAGGGGAAGAGGGAATCCCCTGAGTCGAAGGTCCTGTCTCTGCTTCCTTAAGACCCGCATCCTGAACTGAAACTAAAACTTTCTCCTTCCTGTTCTGCTTTCTCTGTCTGCGTTTATGCTGGTGACCGAGAGGGCATTCTCTTGCCAAGTGACCAGTCTTATGACACCTGTTGCACCGGAAAGGAAGGTGCTCATAATCTAACAACTGCAGAAACTCCATATCCTTATAGTATAGCGTCATCACGTCAGCAAGACCTTCTCTCAGATTTAAGCTCACCAGTATACCAGCCACACTCTTGTCCCTAGTTTGCAGGTAGGATTTATCAGCTTCAAGAAAAGTGCCCAGGGTATTTCCAACAGAAACAAAGACCGAATCAGTCTAGAACTGTAAAGGAAGGCCGGGAAGCTTAACCCACACCGACGATTCAGCGATTTTTTCCTTCTGAGCATCAAAGAGGGGTGTCCATCTTCTAAAGAGAATGGGTCTCTTACCGAAGAACCAGTTTATCTCAAGGACCCGGTCCACTTGATCTTTTCTATCAAAGGTAATACTAAACCATCCTCGCGCAAGAATAGAAATATCAACAGGCATACCTGGGGATTCTTTCCACATTGTTTGAGCCCATTCCGCTATGTAGTCTGTCGAGTATTTCCGGCCCCTTACTCTGCCGACAATCATAATCTCAGTTAGATCCATAACATTCTCAATGCTAATATCCACACCTAGCAAAAATTTCAAGCGATCTTCTTTGGATTTAATGGATTTGGCTTTCTTCCGCTTTGCTCCCACAGCTTTCTTGACACCCTCCTCCTCTGCTACCGGATTGACTTGAGGAACCTTGGCTCTTAAAGTCTCAAGTAAAAATTGCCTCAATTCTTCAATGGATATCGGAGGCGCAAGACCCTTACTTGAATTCTGCAGGGCACCGACCCCTGAAACAACTTCACGTCGCGGCGCAATACCTTGATTTTCAGAGGCAGAAGATTTTGGGAGAAGTTCAACTGCCTCATTTGAGGAAACCCTTGACTGGATACCAAGACCTGGCACCCCATCCTTTACCAGGTCGTCCAGCCCTCCTTCATTCTGCTCTAATAGCACTTGATCCTCCGCCACCCCTTTAGAGGTTGCCTTTGTAAAACCATTCTCAATGCCAGGCAAGAGAAGCCCCCCCGAGATCTCCTGAGAAGGTCTACCCAACAAGGCAAGACCTGTGGTGTTGTCAACCCTAGGAAAAAAAGAGCCCTGCGGGAACTGAAACCCTCTACACCCTACTACATCTTCTAAACCACCAGATGCAGCAAAAGGAAATAAATTATCCTGAGGTGTCGAGCATGGCAGGAGCCGATCTAGATTAATTGCTGCCTTGAGAAGATCTTCAGAGTTCTGAGGACGACTGTTGCTCGGAAAGTGTTTGCTACGATAGCAGAGCCCACTCCTGGAAGCGATAAGGTTTTCACCAGCAGGGCCAGTTCCTTGCGATAAACCTCCCAATGCTGCTTCAACAGCAAAATCAATCGAAAACTGATTTGGAAAGTATTGTTCAATATTCTTCTCCGATATTTCCAAGCCCTAGCAGGTAAGAAGGTCCTCCAATGAGGGTTCTAGCTCAACAGAGACGCTTTCAAAACCCATTGTGAACGACGACAAAACCTCTTAAGGAAAACTGCAGAAGACCGCAAACCCCGCTTGTCCTCAGAAACCCTAACCTCGAAACACCGTTGAAAGAAGCTCGCTCCACAGCCAAGGGTAAACCCCATTCTGAGAGTTGTTTCATTAAACATCGTATGTCTGGCAACAGGCCTATGTCCCGAAGAAAACGCCACGGAGCAGTGCTGGCGACTTCTGCGAAATCCTCAGACGTACCCTAGTCACATCCATCCTCCTCCCATTTTTAATAATTTAATTATTTTTCTAATTAATATTATATTTTTAAATTTAATTATAATTAAAATTTATAAACGAAATTCCACTATCATATTTTTAATACCATATTTTATCACAGCTACACTTTATTCCAAAATTCAATTTTATAATTTTTAAATCATAAATTTTGACAAAGCACTAAGTTCTCCCACTCATGCTAACGGTACTTTGGAATTTCTTTTAAAGTGCGTCTTTAACTGCTACTGGCTCTAAATGAATTGATTTTTTACGAACTTTATATTCATAATTCATCATTTTGAACGCTTGACAACATCAACATCTATATGATACGAACAATGATTATTGTTGTCCAATGAATTTACAAATAGAAAATAGTGGAAATTCTAGACAATTTTGATAAAATTTAGTGGAAAGTTTTGATAAAATTTAGTAAAAGATTTTGATAAAATTTGATTGAAATTTTTGAAAACTCAAATTATTATTTTTTTTTTTGTCAAAATAATAATTTAAAATTATTATTATTATTATTATTATTTAAAATTTTAGATATCTCGGTTTTTTATGGTGCTAAATATATTTGCATTATTAAAAATACAATTCAAATAAATATATTTATATTATCCAATATACTATTCAAATAAATTAATTAAGATTTTTTGAAAAAAATAAACTGAATTCCAACGCCAAAAAAATGACAGCGAATTTGTTGTAACATCCATAAAGCATTTTAAGAAAGTTCTAATAATTATAATAATAATAATAATGATAAAATCTACTTATTACCATTGTCATTATTCTTCTAGATATACATATAATATTCATGTAATTCATTTTCTACACACCATGACAAACCTATATTTAAACCTACATATAATCATTTAAGTGAATATAATGATTAACTTATAAGAATAAAATGCAAGCCATATACATTCAAACCTTACCATAGTTGATTATTTATTTGACATTATTTCATAGTGTTTGGTATTCAGGCCATCCCATTGGGATTCCTACAACATGGATTTAATAGATCTCTGTATACTCATACCACGCCGATTATTTGAATTATTACATTGTTATTAAAGTCTTTTGACGGGATTACAGATCTTGCAACATATATAATCAATTCAATGGTTGATTATGGGTACCACTGATTATGAGGAAGGCTAATGATTTTAATTGAGTGCATGTCCATTCACTGTATTGCTTCCACCTGTTTGTGTCCTCGATGTCCTCTGTCTCGCGCTCCGTCTTGGGTTCATTTGGACCATAGGATCCTTATCCACAGAGTCAACTGTATAGACACGGGGTGGGATGGTTAGGGTAACCACCCACTCCATGCTCCTGCTCTTTCTATCATTTGTTTCGCCGATGGGAACCAGACTTCGGCTCTGCAACTTATCGTGCATTTTTGGAACTTGGCGTTCAATGGCTCCTTCAGCATCATCCGGTTACTTACCGGAGTAACCATGTCGTAGCCACTTTGTTGTCCGCAGAGGTTTTACCTACATTCTCGTTCTCTGGTTCTTTTCTTAGTTAGTTTCGGTAAGAAAATTATTCAATAATGTTTCCTTTCTCTGCAACAGTTTATTATTAGGAGAGGTTTGTAATGAGTTACCCATTATGGGTTTTCTTCAAGCCATTCAAGGTTCACATCCATTACGGGTAGGCACTCCATTATGTCTAACAGATCGAAGGGGTTCCTCTGGTCATCTCGTTTCCTCAACGTTTTCAAGTGATTGCTTTACAATTGACTCTTACAATGTGTTTCTAGTTATTTATACTCAGTAATGATTTTGTTAATGGCCTTACCCCCATAGTTGCAGTTGTGGCTGCAGTTCTGTTGGCCGGCCGAGGTTGGAAATCAAACCATTCTAGAATCCCTTCAAACCTCATTTACGGTATGCTCTCGACAATTCACTATGGATATAGATTTTATTTACTGGGTTATCATTCATTAGCGATTACATCCACCCCTCTGTCTCCTGTAGGGAGTTGGGGTTTTACAAGCGTGAGAAACACTCAGCCATGTCGTGAATACTATTATTTCCATATTATTGTTTATACAGGGTTTACCAGGGCTCAACGCTTTTTATTGTTCAGTCTTGTTTCTACAGTTACATGAAATATTATGTATTAATTCATACTTAAGATTGGCTTTTATATTCAACTTAACTCTGTATATATTTTGGTTAATGAGTAGTCCTTAGCTCGGACTCTCAGTAGCTCGTTGCGACACTATCTTTTCTTCTTGCATGTAAATATTTCTGGACTCGGTGTGACCTTTGTTTCAATTTTTGATTCGGTGTTCAATACAAATATATGCGCAGTCTTTTAAATATATGAGGTATGTTTATTTACTTTTTCCCAGACTCTACAGTTATGAACTTTGGCTTGCTATCGAGTTTTAATTCACGTTTCTAATTAATGGACACTTTGAGTGTTATTCTTTGTTTCTCTGCAATTATAGTCATACTCGTATTTTTGTAACTGTCTCTCTTAATTATCATAGGTTTACATATGTATATATTTTCCCTGAATCTGGGTTTACTGGCTTAAGGGACCTGAACCCTGACCCTTTCCTCAGGTTCGGGTACTAAACCCGCAAGCTTAGACCCTTATGTCCTCACTGTTGTTAATCATACCTACTATGATTTTTCTTACTGTACTATTCAACTTTTCACATATAATATAATCCTTAATTTAAAGGTGTATGGAAGCAATTTATCGTCTATACTTTCGTTTATAATTGTACTAAATTTATTTAGACAATATTTAGGTTTGTTGTAATTTAGGTTTACGAAGTTTATTTCACACTCCTCTTTCATTGTCATTTCTCATTTTCTATTTACAGTGACATTACACTTCCAATAACAGCTAGAACAGGAATAATTTAAAAACTCAACTTTACTGTAAACTCACTTGTATTACTTATATAGTTCCTACTGCTATTAATGCACAAACTATAACTCCAAGATACTTCAGTACCTATTATCAGTTAATTCTTCCAGAAGTCTGATGGTCTTCCCAACCTTGAGTGAGTCAATCATGTCCTCAGCTCCTCCCTTGCTCCTCACGAGGACCTAAGTGTTTCTATGAGACAAGAAGTTAGACCTTGAGATCAAATCCAGTGTTATCTTCACTTGGGTATTTCCTAAGCTCCACTAGTTTCCTCACCAACTCTAGATTACTCATAACAATAGCCTGTTGCTTAACCCCATCATACTTTCTGCACAAAACCCCCTTCCCTCTCAGGATTTTCCTATAAATCCTTTTTGGGAAGGTAACTATCAGAAGCGTCTCCACCTTCTCCCCTGGGTTTTTGAAATCATTTACCAATAAGTTACTTCTTCCTTTTACTCAAGGAAATTATTAATTAGCTCTATTTTTCTTGAAAAAGACAAAAGATATTATATTAAAGTATTGTTAATAAATATTCTTATTCGTTACTCATTCAAAATATGGATAACAAGTTTTTAAATCAATAAATAAATTAAAATAGAGTGTTACATTTGTGACTTATTCAAAATATGGATAACAAGTTTTTAGATTAATAAGTAAATTAAAACAAAGTGTTACATTTGTAGCCTTTTAGACAACACCATCGCTATCTATGTAATTGGTCACATCGCAAAAGATGGATTTTAGATTTTAGTTTTTAGTTATTCACGCCTTTTATCAATTTTTGGTACTTTGGAATTTATTTAAAGTGCCTAGTGGCTCTACATGAATTATAAGAAACTTAGTAAGTTGATTTTTTACGAGCTTTAAACTCATAATCTGTTGGCATCGATATCTCTATATGATAGATAATACCAGCCATGATTATTGTTATCTGCGTAGAGTTCACAATTTTGCTTTAGAAAATAGTTGAAATTTTTTAAAGTTTGGATAAATTTTGAAAATTTTATTTATAGTGATTAAAATTTAAGATTTTGGATATTTTAGTGTTTTTTTTATAATACGAAATCTATTTCCACAAAAGAAACTATTCAAACAGTGACTCACTTATTCCAATTTAAAAAAGTAAAAAATAAAATATCAATTCCAATGAAAAATAACAATTTAGACAAATTTGTAGCCTCAATAGACAACCCCATGGCTATCTATGGCTAAAAATTTATTTTTCAATAAAAAAAAGTATTGATTTTAATTTTATAACACTTTTTTTAATATTAACATATTCAATTATAATTTGTTTTTAAATTTTTTATCAATTTATTTGTTATTGTGTAGGGAATTAAGCATTATATATATATATATATATATATATATATATATATATATATATATATATATATATATATATGTTGGAAAAAAATTATAATTTTACATAGTTTTTTTAAATTTATTTAGATATTAGTTTATGGGCCATAGGGTAGAAGGTGATGGGGTATTTTGTTAAAGCATTTTCTAGTGTAAAGGTTATTGGTTCAAATTTTTTTAGGCAAAAATCTAGTCATGCATGCTAAGGGCTATTGTGGCCCAGGTCCCATGTCATCTTAGCTAGTGTGACCTAAATCAGGTGTGATCCTCACATAACCTAACAAACAAAATTTTGTACTTAAACATAATTTATATTGACATCATGCATAAAAATCTTACTCAAATAGCATTATCACTATATCTAAATTGTTATCACTAGCTTTCTAAATCATTTTTAAAACCTTTTTCCATTTAATATATAAATCCTACCAATTGATTATTGGATAAATCCTATCATTTATTCTAACTCCCTCTTCACCATGTTGTTAAACTTCATGTATTTACTATATATATATATATAAAGCATGTATACCTATTTCCTTTACACACATATTTATCAAATTAACTTGTTAATTTAAATCTCATAATTATAAAATTAATATTATACCAAACCAACAAATAAGATAGTTATAACTTTTCTATCTAATCTTACCAAATTGTTTATTATTTTTATTTAATTAAATAAAATAAAAATATATTTTAAAAATAAAAAATTGTAAGGAAACAGTAAGAAAACATGAATATGTAAAACCAAAATCTCCCCCCTAAACTCAAAAGACATTAAAACATTTTTAAGCAAGGAATAAATGGCACTCTTCCATTCTTTAACGTTTTGACACGCGTCATCTCTTTTAGCATTTCAAAATTAATTTGCATGATGATGCAACAATGTCACATGTAAACGTCCATCAATCATACACGGTAACATAGATTCCGAATAGAAAGGTCACATCTTACACTAAGTTTCATATCCAAATGAAATATCTGGAGGCCCAAGACAATAAGAAAGAGGGTCAAAGGCCCCATTTATAAGAAATACCATAATGAAATATCTGGAGGCCCAAGACAATAAGAAAGAGGGTCAAAGGCCCCATTTATAAGAAATACCATAATGAAATATCTGGAGGCCCAAGACAATAAGAAAGAGGGTCAAAGGCCCCATTTATAAGAAATACCATTTCTTGGCATGAGTGGGATTCCAACAACACATTTTATTACTAATCGGAGATGGTTACTCACTGGGTGCTGAGTGAGGCCGCTTCCACGTCACCGCAGTTAACAAATTGGTAATCGACCATGAGGTGCCCTTGGGCCACTCCTCTGCCATTGGTGTCCAGCTGCATGAACACGTTGACGTCCAAATCCAGACCTCCGTTGCTGCACTGGTCAACTATTCTCACCGTTGCCTCGGCTCCCGTCTCCCTGTTGCTCACCTGCATACACAACCAATACTCAATACACCAGAAACCACAACAGCAACAATTTTGAAATGAAAATGAGAGGATGGGAGAAATTAACGCACGCGCAAGCACTTTCCACAGGAGGCCTGGCCATGGGCTCCGACAGGGCCACAGAAGGCAGTCCACCCGTATTTCTGCCTCCATGAGAGGGGCTTCGATGCATCCCATGTGGAGCAATACGCGCTCACCGCATTGAGATCCCAGTTATGCCTCTCCGGATAATACTCGTGATATGTTGACAATATCAATTTATTCTTATCTTATAGACAAGATTTAAAGAGCGACTAACTTACCATTTACCAAACAAATTTCTGGAAACCTAATACGATTAAAATGTAGGCATAACGTCTACATATATAAACATAAAACGAAAACTTTATTTAGAAAAATAAAGATTATTTTTTTTACAAATAAATAATAGGGTTAAAATATAGGTATAATATTTATTTATTTTTGGAAAAATTTATTATAACTTTAGTTGTTAAATCAATATAGTGAAAAATCTTATTATAATTTAGTTGTCAAATTAATTCGTTAGGAAAGTTTAATTACATAAACATAAAACAAATTTTTTATTTAGAAAAATGAAGATTATTCTCTTCACAAATAAATAAGAGAAGTGTATCATATTCTTGTTTAATGGTTTAGTACATGGAAGCTAAGATTTTGGCCACTTTACATCAAGAAAAGTAGTAGTTTTTAAGTGTCACATTTTGTAGTTTCTTGTAAATTTCTGGGAGGAATCCAGCAAAAAAAATTTGTAGCCAAAAATCACTTATCAAACTTGTGATTTCAAATAAACTAAAAAACTTTCCCAAAAATAACACTTAAAGGTTACTCTTAAAAAATATATATATTAATATAATTAATTAATAAGAAAATTTAGTACAGTAAAAAGATTAAGAAAATAAAATAAGTAAAATGTATTGTATATCTCAATATGCTCTATTCAAGCATAAAAGATTGAAAAAAAAAATAAGTTTATTAAATGTAAATGTCTTTCTATATAATGAAAAAAAAATGTAATAAATCTAGAATATTTATTATAAATCTATAAATTTACTATGTTACTATAATTATAGGGAGTGTGTTACTATGTGACCAAGAGAAAAAAACATTTTAGTATCATTGCATTAATCATTTAATGGTGCAAGTCTTGTGACTATTTCATAGTTTATATGGAGTGTGTTACTATGTGACTAAGAGAGAAAACATTTTAGTATCATTGCATTAATCATTTAATGGTGCAAGTCTTGTGACTATTTCATAGTTAAATTATGATTGGGGAATTTAGATAATAGGACATCACTATCATGCAATTTGGTCATCAACTTAACATATTTTTTATTTAGTTTTTATTATAATTTATGATGACTTGAAGTGATTCCATTTTCCTATTTGTTTATGTTGTATAATCATCAATAGATAATATATGTTTTTTTTAAGTTTTTTTTTTTGTAAGTCGGTATCAGTGTATTATATCATGAAACAGAGATTACAAAAGAGTACAAAAGGCCTGAAAGAAATTGGGCATGGAGCGCCACAGGCCTGCTCCTTATCGAGCTGACTATTAGATTGAGAACTCTTGGGCGATAGATAGCCAGGTTTCGTAAGAGCATGAAACCAAAAACAAAATTATAGGTCCACCGCGCAGGGCTGCCTGTGAGATGAGAGAAACTAACCAAAAAAGTACTGAAGGCCGAAGGGTCCCCATTACATGCCGATTACGACTGGTAGCAAATATAGACAAAGATATAGACCTATTCATAGATACAGTCTGAACATAAAACCAAAGAGAAAGCATAAACATCATTGAGTAGGAGTTGAAGCTCCAGAGTGACCAACCGCGCTTGGATTTGCTGCCTTGTCACCTTTCGATTGAGTTTTGGGCTTGAAAGGTTGAATGATAGTGGTCTGCGAGTCATCCGTTGGGACTTCAATGGAGACATTGAGGACATGGCAGACATAGATATCAAATCGCCGAACGAAACTATCCAAAGCTTTGTCGTGCTTACGAAGTTCCTCTGTGAGTGAGTTAAAGGCCACTTCCATCTTATCCAACCGCGTGGTATTTCTGGCTAACACCATGGAGGTTGCTACAAAGGTCTCTTTGACCACGGCACCCTGCATGGCAATTGCCTTCATCAGCATAGTCTTCATCTGCCATGCCACCACTTGGGTTTGCAGGAATTGCGTGTGGCGAGTGGAAGGTGTCCCGGGGTCGACTAACCAGTCGACCTCTTCACTGATAGCATTGTCGTTAGTCCGAGCCTGAGAAATTTCCACCTCTTCTTCCAGCAATTCAATCGTTTGCTTCCCCCGTTTTGAGACAGAGGCCTCGTAACTGTCCTTGGCCCGCTTGAGGGCTTGCGATGCTTTAATGCTGTGGAGGTTGAGATCAGCCATAGAATCCAGGTCAAAGAGATCTGAGAGATTACTGAGAGGAGAAGAGTTAAACCTAGGCCTTGAGCGAGGATACCGCATAGCTAAGAGAGAAATGAGAATGAGGTAGCAAAGAATCGCATAAATAGAATGTCGAGTAGTGGAGCGATAAATGATGCAGGATAGCCATTCAAAGCTATGATGCATAGCAGATCGCCTTTTGATCCTTCCGCCAATGCCTGGGTCATAAACGGAGATCTTCGTCCCCTGAGCGGACCGATCACACGCTTGAGACCTCCTCTTAATCCGTTGTAAGGAGCGGATTCCCTTACATTTGTCCTTTCTCATAATGGACTGCCGAACCCAAGAATAGCTAGGTACTCTTACCGGGTTGCGCCGTCTGACATGATCAATCAAGAGACGGGTATTCATGACCTACTGATGATGGATAGGCTGTCGTTTGTCCCCACGGTAGTACCGGCAGTTAAGTCTTGCCTTGAGATGCTATAGCACTGATCCCTAACCGTTTCATGCGTGAGATCCAGCCAGCATGTGTCTAGGGCGTTACTAGGGTTATCTACCGCAAATTTTGCGAGGTGGTCTGCGATAGAATTAGCTTTCCTTCGCACTGCTTGAAAGATGATACCACTGAGGGAGGCAAGGTGTTGCGCTATAAGCTCTGTGACAGCAGCTAGATGCCAGTGTTTTATAGCCTTACGGGGCTTCGTTCCATGCTGAATTTTCCTAATAGTTGTGATGGCGAGCTGGGAGTCGCCTTCTACAATGGCCAGCCCTTTGCCGAGTCGAATTAAAAGCCTCAGCCCTTGTTCTAAAGCTGCGAATTCTGCTTCGTTGTTTGTATTTTCTCCTAGGTTTCTGCACAGGATATGCATAATTTCTCCCTTCTCATTGCGCAGGACGCCTCCCATGTCGGCAGGGCCTGGGTTGCCTTTGGAGGCTCCATCAAAATTGAACTTGCAGTATCCTGGAGGAGGAATATGCCATATTGCAGGAGGGGGAGCTGGCTGGCGGGCGTTCTCCTGCATATAGCGCTCTGCAGTTTCAGAGAGACCGAAAATAGCCAAAATCCGAAGGTCATTAGGAGACAGCGACTCAGATTTTTCTTCTTTACACCAGGTGAGAGTGGTCTCTGTTAGGCCTTGCATAATAATGGTTTTTATTTCATTGATCTGTCTAAAGCTACGTTTGTGAAAAATGTGATTGTTTCTCTCCTTCCATACTGTCCAGATTAAGAACCCAGGACTGAGCCTCCAAAGATTGTTTACCATATTGCTATTGGAATAGTTTGAGCGCCAAAGGGTAATTGTTTTGTGAATGGAATTTCTATTTCTGTCCGATAGGTGGAATATGCTTTGTATCCAGTCCCAAAGGTTGCTGGTCCAAACATAGTTATTGAACAAATGATTCATTGTCTCCTCCTGATTCTCACATAGGGGGCAATGTGAGGGTCCTATGAACCCTTTTTTTAAAAGATTTTCCCAGGTTAAGCTTTTTCTATTCTGAAGAAGCCATAGAAAGGTCTTGATTTTGGGCCAAAGGTTACAGTTCCATACATTATCATACCAGGCCACCTTATCATCATCGTCCCTTTTTTCCAAATAAGAGCGGGCTTCTTTGAGGTTAAATGAACCTCCGGTAAGCTTACCCCAGCGAAGGATATCCGGCCCTTGCACTGCTCTGATTAGTCTCTTCCTTAGGATAGATTTGAGGGAATTGAGGAGATTCACCAAGTGTTCATCCGAAGGAGGGGGAAAGAGAGTCCAAGTTCTCCAATGTTGTCGGTCCTCGTTACTAGCCCGGTAATGATGAACTTTCAGTTTTCCATTGTTCTGAAACCATTGCTGTAGAGGTTGTAGGTCAGGATTTTCGATTTTCGAGAGTTGGTGCCAGGCATCCTCCCAAAAAAGAGCATGGTGACCATTCTTGAGCTCCCAAAAACAATGGTCTTGTATGATGTTCTGGTTGGCTCGGGCGAGGTTCCATATGGGAGAGCCTGCGGGGATGTCAGTTAATCTAACGAATTCTTCAAGATGCCATTGCGCCACATATTTGGCTTTCCAGAGGCGTGTCCACGGGGTTTGTGGTTCTGAGAGCCACCGCCACCAGAGTTTGGCGCCACAAGCCTTATTGGTTGAGCTTGGATCCTATAACCCTAACTCGCCAAAGCTTTTAGGCTTGCAAAGTTTGTCCCAGGCTGCCAGCGCCCACTTTGGCTTCCCTGAGTTTCCAGACCAGAGAAAATTCCGTTGGATGTTCCTGATTTTCTGAAGTACTCCCTTAGGAGCTGGAAGATCGAAAGCATGTATTGACGAATAGCCTGGAGAATGGCCTTTGTCATGACTAGACAACTCGTCAGGTTGAGGACCCGGTTGGTCCAATGATTGCACCTGTCTGCCAACTTGGAAAGAAGCTTCTCCCAGTGACATTTCTGCCATGGTTTGTCTGTAAGGGGAATACCCAGGTACTTGGAAGCGAGAGTACTTCTCTTGAAACCAAGGATACTAATCAAATGCCTCTGAATAGCTAAATGCGTGTTAAAAAAGAAAACAGAGGATTTATCGAAGTTAAAGTCCATACCCGAGGCCTGACTAAACAAGTTTAGAAGATGCTTGAAACCTCTGGCTTCCTTTACAGTCGGGAATCCATGTAGCATAGTATCATCCACGAACTGTTGATGGGTAGTGGTCGGGAAATTGCTTAAGGGCTGAAGGCCTTTTATCAAATTCTTATCCTTAGCTGATCTGATGAGACGGCTGAGGCCTTCCATCAGAATGACGAAGAGGAAGGGCGAAATGGGGTCCCCCTGCCTGATGCCTCTTGAAGGGTAAAAAGGCTGAGAGGGGGCTCCATTGACCAGAATAGAGTGACTGGGAGATTAAATCAGAGCTAAAGTCCAGGTGATCTACTTGTTACCAAAGCCAAAATATTTGAGAACAGCTTCCAGATACTCCCAACTGACCTTGTCATACGCCTTTGAGAGATCCAATTGAATTATCATGCCAGCTTTTCTGAGTGTTTGCAACGTGTGGATCATCTCATGAGCCAGCAAAACATTGTCCATAATTTGTCTGCCCTCCACATAACCTGACTGTTCCTCGGAGATAATCTGGGGGAGAATAGGCTTCAATCGATTTGCCATGAATTTTGATATGATATTGTACAGCACATTACAGAGCGCTATAGGCATGAATTTGGAAGGGGTACAGGCATCAGCTTCCTTGGGAATTATCACTATGAAAGTGGAGTTCAGGGACTTCATAATTGAAGAAGAGGTTCTGGAATCGTCCACTACTTCCCAAATGTCTTCCTTAACCACATCCCAATAGGCTTTAAAAAATTCCACTGTGAAACCATCCGGCCCTGGAGCTTTCCCATTGGCCATCTCTTTAACTGCCTCCTCCACCTCCTGGAGGGAGATCGATCTTTCCAGGGCTCTGTTCTGTTCCTCTGTTATGAGGCTGGGAATGGATGAGACTACTTCGTTAATGGCTTCCTGTCGTTCCACGTTAGGTTCAGTGGCAATAAGTTTGAAATGATTTCTAAGTTGGCAAGTGATGTCATGGTGCGAGTGGAAGACAGTCCCTTGCTCGTCTTGGATCTTGGTGATTCCGTTATTGCATCTGTAATCCATAGCGGATCTATGGAAGAACTTTGTGTTCCTTTCTCCCTCCTTAAGCCACTGAATTCGTGATTTTTGCCTCCAAAGAATTTCTTCCTGCTCAGATCTTTCATTCCATTTCTGCATGAGTTCCCTCTCTGTGTTGATAGACTCCTGCGATATGCTCCCTTGAATCCAAGTGTTATGGATTTATTCCAGTTGTTGCTCAAGGTGTTGTTTGTCCGCAAATATGTTGCCAAAGACTTCTCGATTCCAAGCCTTCAAATTGGTTTTGATAAATTTAAGCCTTGCTTGTAGCTTGAACATTTTCATTCCCTCTACAGGTAGGGGTTCTTTCCACCAAGTTTTAATATTGCTGGAAAAATCCTTGTGAGTTAGCCAAAATTTCTCAAAACGGAAAGGTCTGTTCTTAGGAGTGCCCATAATTGAGGCCTGCAGTGTTATAGGCCAGTGGTCCGAGCCTCCAGAGGGGAGGATATCTGAATCTATAATGTTTCCTTCTAAGAGAATGCTTTCGGAGACCAGAAAGCGGTCCAACCTGGAGGCAATGAGCCTATCTCCTCCTCTTCTATTGGTCCAAGTGAAAGTGCCATTACGGGGTTGGATGTCCACCAAGTTGACTTCTTGAATGAAGGAGCTGAAGGCTATGGCATCATTGCTGAGTGCACTAGTACCCCCTTTCTTTTCATTGAGAGAGGTTATCATGTTGAAGTCGCCCCCATAAATGGCCCTGGAGTGGAAGTGTCTTTGATGTAACTTGGTTAGATTGCTGAGTAGCAACAGTTTTTCCTCTTGTCGCTGAGGGCTGTAAACATTGGTGAACAGAAAGGTTCCTTTCTCCCCTATGATCTGCATTTCCAGGGCCAGAAAGGTTTTGGTGGCTTCGACATTAAGGAGATGAAGAGTTTTTGGGGTCCAGAATATAGCTAGACCCCCGCTCATGCCATTTCCTTCTACTGCTATAAGTTCGAGATGTTTGCCTAGACGTTTACCCAGCTCATCCAATTTCTGATTCGTGCATTTGGTTTCCTGGAGGAAAACCAAGTCCGGTTTTTCTTGCATGATTTTATTTTTCAGGAGCCTTCGTTTCCTAAGGCTGCCCAGTCCTCTTACGTTCCAGGAGAGGACTTTCATTGTTAACGAGTGGTTAAGATGAGAAGGAGAAAGCCTCAAGGGCTTTCATCTTTCCGAATTAATCAACATCTGACCCAGTTCATGAAGAGCATCATTGTTGGATCTTCTTCCCCGTTTCCTCCTGTGCTTGAGACTGGCTTGTGTGTGGTGGAGGGTTTGTGATTTTATGCCTAAGCCTTTGGTTGCTCCTCTGCCTCGTTTCATTCCCTTCAATGCTGCATCTTGTCTGGTTAGGAATAGGTAGTTTACCCTATTGATTTCTTCCTCTGGTATTTTGTCTATTCCTTTCTGTTTCCATTGCTCCACTATAGAATTAAGATCTAATCCTTCTTTCTCCAGAATCTCACCTAATTCCAGGTCTTCCGTGCCCAGTTCGTTGAGGACCATGTCCTCATCCTCTTCCTCGTCTTTGTCTTTTGATGCAGCTGAGAGCGGATCTGAAGGTTTGAAAGGCTCCCGTGATTGGTTGCTTTGCTCTTCTGTTTTGATGGCCAGCTGCTCCATTGCTAGGTTTTGTTCTATCTTCTCGGACAGAGAATCTTCTCCTAATATTTCAAAGGTGTTCACTGTTCTGGTGAGCGGGTCGTCCGATTTAGGTGTATTTTTGCGATTGGCCCAATGTCTACCAGTAGGTCAGACAAATCCCTCTGAAGCCGGGGTGGATTTCTCTTTGGGATTCTCGGCCAGTTTATTTTGAGGGCATTCACGGATTAAATGCCCATGTTCGTGACATTTCCTGCATCTAAAGGGTATCTACTCATAATCGATGGTCTGAAAATAGGCTTCGTCCCTATATTCCAACCACAGACCCTCATGCAGAGACCCTGATACATCCATTTCAACACAAATGCGGGCATAGGAAGTGTACCTTTTTTGAAGAGTGGATTCAGAAGCACGGACAAAAGTTCCCAAGGTGTTGCCAATCTGTTCCAACGCTGCTGGTGTCCAATAATCTATTGGCAGAGAGAATAGTCGGATCCAAACCAGTACTTGTGTGAACGTTTCATATTCAGGCGCGAAGTTGGGTTTCCAAGGTCTCATGTAGAGGCCTGCTGAGGCATAAAAGTATGGGCCTCCCTCGAAGATTCAATCCTTATCTTCTAGATTCGCGAAAACTGTTGTAAAGAAGCCTTTGGCGCCCAAGTGTAACTGCACATCTCCTCTTGGCTTCCAGACTTGCTTGATCCATTGACAGAGGGCTTTTTCACTGGGCCAGAACCCCATGAACTTGCAGATCACAGCGTGAACAGACATATGGTCCCTGTAAGCTTGCAGATCTGGGTCGTTAATGGTTACCCTGAGGCTTTCGTTAGCCTTCGGCTTGCAGCGGCCTTGGTATTTTGGGTGGTTGTCGTTATCCCCGAACTCCCTTGTAGTTGATCGATTCAGATTGGGGCTGCTATTCACGTTATTGTTCAGATCTATTACTCCTTCTTGCGGATCAGCTCCCTGCGAGGGCTGTTTAGGGATTGTTTCTAGCTTTCTTGCGGTGCCGTTTGTCAGATTAACTGTGCGATCACTTGGGATCGGGTTACTGTCCTTAGTGCGAATCCCGGCGGATGAGGAGCCGGTAATCTTCAGACCCTCCACCTACCTCTTGCCCTTGTCTATTGTGACTTGCTTGAAAGTGGGGGCTCCGGGGGCCCCCAGTCTTCCCATTTTCTGAGCCAGCGCTATGCCCCTTTGCCGCAGATCTTGGAGGAGATCTGGACTTCTCGCCAGTGTCCTGGATGGAGAGAAAAACTCTCTGCAATCCTCAGTTTCAAATCCGACCTGACCGCGAATGGTTAGACATATGTCATCATCCTTTTTTTAAGTTTTTTTCAAAAAAATCATATCTCTGTTTAAGAGGTAAACAAAAAAAACAATACTCGCATACTTTAAATACCTTTGAAAAATACCAAATAGATAATATATGTTTTTTTAAAGTATTTTTTCAAAAAAATCATATATTTGTTTAAGAGGTAAACAAAAAGACAATACTCACATACTTCAAATGCCTAGAAAAATACCGTCTACTGATAAATCTATTTAAAATCTTTTAGTATTTTTGTGGGTTATTTTGTTTTCTTAATTTATAAAATATTTTAATATATTTGTTGTGCCTAGAGGCGCAATCTACAACCTAGTATGACCTCGATGTCAATATGTCAAGTCCTCAAAAAATAATAAATTTTACTTTATCTTAATGTCAGCCAAAGCATTAACTTAATCTGGAATTTTATATAACTTGAATATTTAAATTATATATAGATTTTTTAATTTATTAATGGGTTGAGATTAACTATTAAAATACAACTATTCCTAAATCAAAGGAAAAGAGTTAATTCAACACAAACACTCAAAATCCAAAATCTTTTAATGTTTCTTTTAATTAAATATTTGTAAAATGAATATTTAAAAAGAAAACCCATATTCTATGGATAAATTAAAATATTTAAAGACATAAATATTTTCTCATCAAAGTTGCAATATTTTAAAATTTAAATAAATATAAATATAAATAAACATGAGGTGTGGTAAATAAATAAAACCTATTTTTATACTTACTCCTGAGTTATGGTAAATAAATAAAAATATATATAAACTAGATGTACGGTAAATAAATAAAAATTCTCCATGTACGGTAAATATATAAACTAGATGTATGGTAAATATATTTACTCCATAAACCTTTTTATATTTAAAAAAACTTAAAAAAGAGGTTTTATTTAGATGAAGCCTATGGGACTAATACCATGGGACAAATTAATATTGATAACATGGGCTAAATACCATGGGCCAAATACCACATTTATAAAATAAGTATGGTAAATAAATAAATATAAAAGAGGTATGATAAATAAATAAATATAAAATAGGTATAAAGAGGTATGTTAAATAAATAAATATAAAAGAGGTATAAAGAGGTAAGTTAAATAAATAACAATATATCATATAGGATTATAAATAAAAGTCTAATTATATAACAAGCCTATGGGCCAAATACCATAGTAAATAAAAGAGGTATGGTAAATAAATAAAAATATAAATAAACTAGAGGTATGTTAATTAAATAAAACCTCTTTTCATATTTACTCCATAATCTTCTTTATATTTATGTTCATTAGTTTACATAACTAAGAAGAAATAGAGAGAGAGAGAGAGAGAGAGAGATAAGGGAGAGATGGAGAGAGAGTGTGTATGTTTAGGGGTGAGATAAAGAGACAAAGTAGGATGTATGGAAAGAAGGGGGGGGAGAAGAAGAGAGAAGGAGAGAGGGAGGGATATAGTAATGTAGTTGGAGAGAGAGAGGGGCGAAAAGAAAGAGAGAAAGAAAGGGAGATGGGGTAAGAGAGACGATTAGAGAGAGAGAGAGAGAGAGAGAGAGAGAGATGGGGGAAGAGAGACGATTGGAGGGAAAAGAGAGAGGGAGGTAGGAGAGAAAGGATGAGAGAGAGGAGGAGAGTGATGGGGGAAGAGAGAGTATTGGAGGGAAGAGAGAGAGAGAGAGAGAGAGAGAGGAAGGAAGAGAGAGATGACTTGATAGAGAGGAGGAGAGAGAGATCGATAGAGAGATGGAGTTGGAGGGGGAGAGATGTAGGAAACAAGAAATATAGAGAGTGAGAAGTGGAGAGAGAGAAGGAGTGACAAGGGAGAGATAGAGAGAGAGCGTGTATGTTTGGGGCTGAGATAAAGAGACAAATAAGGAGAGATGGAGATAAGGGGGGAGAGAAGGAGATATAAGGAGAGAGGGAGGGATATAGTAACATAGTTGGTGGGTGAAGAGAGAGAGAGATATGGGAGAGAAAGGGAAAGAGAGGAAGGAAGAGAAAGGATGTGAGAGAGTGGAGAGAAGGAGGGAAAGAGAGATGGAATTGGAGGGGGAGGGAGAGAGAGGTAAGAAGAAATACATAGAAAGAGAAAGGTGGAGAGAGAGAGAGAGATAGTGAGTGATAAGGAAGATGGAAAGAGAGGGAGAAAGGACAAAAGGAGGAAAGAGAGATATTAGCGGGGGAGAGAGGAAAAAAGGAGGAAAGAGAGATATTAGCGGGGGAGAGAGGACAAAAGGAGGAAAGAGAGATATTAGCGGGGGAGAGGGAGAGAAGGGGAAGATAGAGATATAGATGGAAGGTGAAGAGAGGGAAGAAGAGAGAGATGAGGAGAGGAGGGGATTGAAAAAGAGATTGATATATATGGAGTGAGAGAGCGTGTGTGTTTAGGGGGGTGAGATAGAGAGACAGAAAAGAAGAGATGGAGGGGGATATAGATATGGATGGAGAGTGGAGAGAGGGAAGAATATTTCTCACACTAGATGTATTGATATAAGTGGAGATGGTGATTTATAATCCTATTTTATTATTTACACTATATGCATCGATTTTAGTGTAGATATTTATTTCTAATGATATTTGATTACTTGCACTAGATGCATTGATTTGAGTATAGGTGGTGATTTCTAATACAATTTGATTGCTTGCACTGAATGTGTTGATTTTAATTTAGATGTCGATTTATAATTATATTTGATTACTTGCACTAGATGAATTGATTTCAATGTAGATGATTTCTAATCCTATTTGATTGTTTGCACTAAATGCATTGATTTCAGTGTAGATGGCGATTTCTAATCCTATTTGATTTCTTTGAGTAAATGCATTGATTTTAGTGTAGATATTGGTTTCTAGAGAGAGAGAGTGAGTGATAAGGAAGATGGAGAGAGAGGGAGAGAGGAAAAAAGGAGGAAAGAAATATATTAGCGGGGGAGAGGGAGAGAAGGGGAAGATAGAGATATAGATGGAAGGTGAAGAGAAGGAAGAAGAGAGAGAGGGGGAGAGAGGGTGATTGACAAAGAGATTGATATATATGGAGTGCGAGAGCGTGTGTCTTTAGGTGGATGAGATAGAGAGACAAAAAAGAATAGATGGAGGTGGATATAGATATGGATGGAGGGTGGAGAGAGGGAGGAATATTTCTCGCACTAGATGGATTGATATAAGTGGAGATGGTGATTTCTAATCCTATCTGATTATTTGCACTAGATGCATCGATTTTAGTGTAGATATTTATTTCTAATGATATTTGATTACTTGCACTAGATGCATTGATTTGATTGTAGGTGGTGATTTCTAATACAAATTGATTGCTTGCACTAAATGTGTTGATTTCAATTTAGATGTCGATTGATAATTATATTTGATTACTTGCACTAGATGAATTGATTTCAATGTAGATGATTTCTAATCCTATTTGATTGTTTGCACTAAATTCATTGATTTCAATGCAGATGGCTATTTCTAATCCTATTTAATTTCTTTGAGTAAATGCATTGATTTCAGTGTAGATGTTGGTTTCTAGAGAGAGAGAGTGAGTGATAAGGAATATGGAGAGATAGGGAGAGAGGAAAAAAGGAGGAAAGAGAGATATTAGCAGGGGAGAGGGAGAGAAGGGGAAGATAGACATATAGATGGAAGGTGAAGAGAGGGAAGAAGAGATAGATGTGGAGAGGGGGTGATTGACAAAGAGAATGATATATATGGAGTGCAAGAGCGTGCGTGTTTAGGGGGGTGAGATAGAGAGACAAAAAAAAAGAGATGGAGGGGGATATAGATATGGATGGAGGGTGGAGAGAGGGAAGAATATTTCTTGCACTAGATGGATTGATTTAAGTGGAGATGGTGATTTATAATCCTATTTGATTATTTGCACTAGATGCATCGATTTTAGTGTGGATATTTATTTCTAATGATATATGATTACTTGCACTAGATGCATTGATTTCAGTGTAGGTGATGATTCCTAATACTATTTGCTTGCTTGCACTGGATGTGTTGATTTCAATTTAGACGTCGATTTATAATTATATTTGATTGCTTGCACTAGATGCATTGATTTCAATGTAGATTATTCCTAATACTATTTGATTGTTTGCGCTAAATGCATTGATTTCAGTGTAGATGGCAATTTCTAATCCTATTTGATTGCTTTGAGTAAATGCATTGATTTCAGTGTAGATGTTGGTTTCTAATCTTATTTGATTGATTGCATTAGGTGCATTGATTTAAATGTAGAAGTTATTTTCTAATCTTATTTGATTGCTTGCATTAAATGCATTGATTTCAATGTATATGTTGATTTATGATTTGATGTAATTGGATATATGACGGTACATTAATATTAAAGTGATTGGATTAACAATATGCATTGATTTTAGTGTAAGCACAATTTTTTTTTAACAATGTAGATTGATTTTTGTGTTATAGTAATTTAAGCTATTAATATTGGAGAGCAAGAGAGACAAGGTATCATGTTTACTACAACAACTCGAGCTAAAGATTTAAATGGTTTACGATTTAAATTTTCTTTTTCATATAATCGATATGAAAAGATAACAAAACTAACAAGGGTGGCAATAAGAATAGTAGAAGAAAATAGTTTGAGATTGATCACAATGAAGACTATTTGTAACATGAGTACATTCTTATTATTCATATTTTCTATCTTTCAACACTATTATTGCCACTTTGCATTCAAAAAAAATATTTCATCATTATAGTTATTAACAATATTTATCCTCTCAACGAACTGAGGTAACTAAGAAAATTTAAAATTAAAATGACCAAGTTAATCTCATAAATATTTAGCATATTTAAAATGATTATATTAATATTTGATATATTTACATATTATTGATAAAATTAATCATATCTTCAATAGATTTTCCTTGGCAGCACATGACTGAAACCAGCCTAGATCCATCTTAACTCCGGATCTATCAAGCGTCATGAGGGATCAAATCTCTCGAGGTGCAAACATTTCCTCAAGTTTTGCACCTCGAGAGATTTGATCCCTCTCGGCGCTTTATAGATACGGAGTTAAGATGGATCTAGGCTGGTTTGTAAATGTGTACATAAAGCATAAATATCACTTAGCTAGGCTTTGAATAACATTCGGATTAAACAAAGTGGTACCATAACCTCTTGGATGTACCATAAAAATGATAAATGTATGGATGGGTTCCATGTCATCTCTAATGTTGTGGTGTGTGGAATTCATAGAGCAACCTCACATTTGTGCATACAATGTACAATGAATAGGTAGAAATGAAATTTCTCATAAGTGTAGATAAATGATATTTAACTTTGCTTGAATTTTTACTATATAATTTATTATATAATATAAAATTGGATTTTTAGGATTTATTATTATTTTTATTTTATTTATTTAAGCTTGGTAGTTCCTTTCATTTTTCACCTTTTTCTCTTTTTTTTACTCCATCTTCATCAACATGCCCAGATACATCACCCTGATTGGGGAAGGGAATTGAACCTGTGATAAGTGCTATAACAATCCGCCTCATCACCGTTTAACCAAGACCCCACAAACATTTTTAGGATCTTTGTTGTAGTGTATATTTTTTGCAAATATTTTTAATAATTATTATCGTAGATAAAATTGATATGTTGAAGAATTTGTTTCGCATGTGATACTTTTCAAAGAAATTTGCTTAATGTATGGTGAAGGTTCATTTTCTCATAAAAAGGACATGGTTAATGAACAATGACACACAATTAAGGTAATGGAATGGGTATTTTTTCATCCCAATGTGAAAATAAAAAATGTGCATTCATTAAATTAATCACATAAGTAAAACAATGGTTGAATTCAAGATATTTATTTTCTTAACCCTTTAGTAGTTTGATTGAGGGTTTATTAAACCCTCGATCTAGCTATGTCAAATTTTACATTGAGTTCTCGATTGAGCTTTTTAAGTGCTCAATCGAGTTGTTGAGGGCACATATAACAAAGTTTTAGCTCCCCTTCTAGAGAATTCTTTGCAACACCATCTTGTAGCATAACAAAATTAAGACAATATTTGTCCTTAGGTGGTGGAGTTGATCACATTAGATTCATGAAGTAATCCTCTATCCAATGGCATATGAGTTTGAAATTTTCGTATTCATATGATATTTTTCATCTAATTTCTTTTAAACCATATGCTTGAATTTTTTTGGACAATTTCGGTGATATACCCTAGTTAACATTTTCCCCTTATGTAAGTAATTGTAATTACTTGAAAAATGGCTAAGCAAGGGGCACATATTCCATTACTTGAGAAGAGGGTTGGTTGAGGAAGTGCTTCTTCTTTAAATAACCATCTTAGTTTGTGGAAAACAATAAAATGTGCTGACTGTGCATGGAATTCAACTGAAAATGGAAGGATTGGTCCAAGTGTCCTTCAATCTAATCTGTAAGCAAGGAAATAGACAAAAAATTATGAGCGAAATGGGTTGCGTTGTTAGGGGATGATGATTATGTGACTTGTGGGGAGATCAAAGACAGTTAATCCATCAGGTAATGGGGGGGGTAATGTTTATGGAGAAGAGACTTTCTCCCTCTTTCTCTCGTGTGCGCACAGACAAGGGCATTGAAACAAGATGCAACACTCATAAATAGTATGTGGGGAGAATACAAATCAAAGTAAGAGATCGAGTGGTCTCTAGCTTTGAAAAGACTCCATAAAATATCACCAACTAAGAAACCTTCTGATTGAAGCTTGTTGTGTAAATTACTTAAGAGAACGTGGCTTTCCTATAAGGTTGAAGAACCCACTAGAATTTTGTGGATTGATGAACTTGTTAGATTTGTGAAGAATCACTTAGGTGTTTGTGAGGGCTGTAGAACCACGAGGAGTTTCCTTTGTGGTTGAAGCTCTGGTGCATGGCTCATTGAGGAACCACTTGGGAAACTTATTTCTTTACCCATTAACAACTTACCACTAATGAACCTTCCTCATATTGGACTCTCTTCTCCTGAAAGTGAGTTGGAGTTCTCTGTATTGTAAAATGTTGGCAAGATTGTATGTATTGCCTAAATTGTGTGAGCCATAATGATTTTCGCTGGTGGATGAAGGAAATAATGGACTTGTAATGTCCTGTTTATATATATATATATATATTCAAGGGGAACCCAATAGCCCGCCTGACACGTAACTACTAGTAAATCTCTGGGGGTCTATGACGAGTCCTCCTCTCCATACACCGGGTCACAACCAGGTGGATTTGAACCTTGGATCTCTCAATTTTCATATATTTCACATTATTCTGATCATCAATTTAGTTGCCCCATTGGGACTGTAATAATAATAATAATATATATATGAATAATAATAAAATAATAATAAAATATAATTATAAAAAATATAACATAATAATAGTAAATAATATAAACTAAAGTTATATATATATATATATAATCCATAAAAATAGTATGAATAAATAAAGTTCACAAAAATAAAAAAGGAATAAAATAAGCGAAGGTTAAATTGAGAAAAAGGTTGAGTTAAGTAAAACTTAAGAAAAATAAATAAAAATTGACATGTTGACCCATAGATTGTCATGCGGGTCCCTTTCCCATCTCATTTCATTTTTAGAACAATTTTTTCTATTTAATGGACGAAAAAGGAGATAAGAAACATGAAAAAGTGTTGTGAGAAAAATAATTCCCTCGCAGTAGCAATTGTAGATAGATTATGTGCTCTTGAGCCTACGGTTGGATGGAGAGCCATCCCCAATTTTTTTTTGTGGTTAGCAAGATTCAAATGCCATTACAACTCCAAAATCATTAGTAAGTTATATCGTCGCCACAATTAAATCTTCTCTGTTAATAATTTCAAAATTTTTATCGTAAATAGTTAAATAATTTAAGTGCTAATTATTAATCACATAAATTAACATAATTAGTGGTATATTAAATTCTAAATTATTAGATATGGTATCATGGGAACATTTCAAGTTTGTTAAATCTTTAGGTTTTATATATTTTTATTCATTAATAATTATAATTAATATTATTTGATTATTCACAATTTTTTTACTTATTTTTTTCGTCTGTGCATAAATATCCAAAATCCCTTTGAAAAAGGTACATGTCAGTCTGCGTTTCTTCAATTCATTTTGAGGAATTACAACGTCGTACTCTCTCCATGGTTACAGACAATAAGTAGCAAGACAATGTATAATAATAAATAGTATAAACAAAACATAACATAAGGTAAAAAGGTAATAGTGTAAAGTAAAAAATAAAGTAAATGTAGCATGAGTACATAAGGTAAATGTATAAAAACATGGAAAAAATAAAAAGTTTTAAAGAATAGAAGTAATTAATTTAAGGTGAAAAAATATAAACAACAAAAACGTGAATTTAGTTTCAAAAATAAGAAAATAAAATACAAAGTTAATTAAATATTTAAGAATTTAGTGTGGTACAATATTTTGTGTCTTGTCTTGAACCATGTGTTGACATGGTTATTATATTCCAAAATGTTCGATTATGATTATGGCCCTATGCATCCATCACCTCATCACTATAATTTCATGATAGATGACTATTTGTTTTAGTGGTTGAACCAAAAGGTTAACATTGTTAGTTTATATTTATATTGTTTTCCCTTTTTAATCTATTATATAAACCATGTAATTGAATATAAGTTTGAAATATTACATGGTTTTCTTTACAATAACCTGACATGCATGGTCAACCAATTATGGTGGGCCATATCAGTATATCCAATTACACGGTAGTTTCCTAGAAAGAGATGTTTAAGGCATATTGTTATGGGGCTATGAAATGAAATGATATTAATGTCTACGAGACTAAAAAATAGTCTTTGGGACCATGAGTTCCCTGTTTTTCGTTTTTTTCATTTCAGTCCTTTTTTTACTCAAATTGATGATGAGCTGGCCCAACCTTCTAACAATCCCATCGCTGAAAAGACAATGTCAAGAAACCAGTGCTAACATATTCCCATAAGTTTCTCTGATGTCTTTGAACGCATCACATTCCAAAATGAAATGTTTCTCTGATTCCACTACCCTAGGCATGCAAAATGTATACACCCGCTCTTCCCAAGCTTCTTTAGGAATTTTCCACTGTCATGTTTCTCAACTAAGTTGATGCGAGTTGGTTCTTAATTGAGCAATATGAACCTTTTCCCTCCACGGAATGTTAGCTCCAATGTACTCTTTTTATTGGAGATCATTCTGATTCATACGTGGGGTTGAATTCTTCAATGCAATACTTCTTCTTTCTACCCAACTCTTTTCCCCATACCCATTTACGAAACTTCTCCATAACTTCTCCATGTAATTGCCAATAGTAAGTCGGCCAAGTCCAACTTACTAGACACATGTAGATTACAAGGATATTTTGGTGCAGTAGTTTAAAGATCAAAGATATATTTTTCTTTTATCCATCAACTTTGGGAGGGACTGTAATTTATTTAAAAAAAATGAGTGTCGAATGTAATATATTTTAAACAACCAAAATTTAGGTAAATCGCAAATAAATAAATAAAGGCCACAAATTGAGAGGCGCATAGGGCAGGACTTTTGGGACTGGATGCATTAGATGAGATCAACCCTTTGATATCATGCTCTCCATTATTGAAATTTCCTGAAATTCATATGTTTTTGCCTTTAGATATAAAATTTACACATTTTTAATTTTATTTTATTATTATTTATCAAAATAGACGTCCTGAAATTCCATTAGTCCTTCACCCAAGGGTGCTCCCTCCATCTGGTTATCCAAAGTTGCTTTCATTCGACCTTCCTTCCTAGGCAAGATCCGGAAATCAATTTGTTTTCTCTATGGTCACCGGCTAGCTTCTGAACTGCCAAATTAAAAGGGTAGAACACCTGTGTCTTACTCACATTTGTTCATCTTCTGGCATGGAAATAAATTGAGATTATGAGGTATTTTTACATGCGTCGAGAATGATCAAATTTCTTCATTTCTTCATGTGTAAACTTCTTTATAGTGTAAAATTCAATGTGTTATTTTTCATTGTTTAAATTGTATTTTAGAATGCTAATTAGAGTATATGTAGGACCAAATAAACATTTTAATCATAAAAGCTTAATTTTTTCATGATATATACATAATTTTTTTTAAATGATCTATAATGTATATACAATTAACATTAAAATATTTTACTTAACATGTACATAGAGTATTTTTATGACCAAATTATAAGATTTAAACATCTTATTTACAATTTTTTTTTTTACTTCTAATTACTTTACAATATATTCATTTTTTTTTAATTATATAAGATATTATTTTTCTATTTAGAACATATTTTTTATCTTTTATTTTTATTTTAAAGGGAATGAGAAAGAAAAAACTTACACATCTCCTCATACTGGGTTGTAGAATGAGCCTCTCAGCTCAACTAAAACAGAGAATGGTTACATAACATAAATTTAGAATCCTCGAATGAGAGAACATCACAGATAACATGAAGAAGGACGATGGATTACATCTGAAATATACTGTGGCATAAAAATATCCAAAGGCAATTAACAAAAAATCACCAAAACAACAACTATGACAGAAAGTAGAAACAAAGACAAGTGGTTTATCCATAGCAGCAGAGTGAGTTATTGATACATTGAAATATCCAACTACACATCAAAGATCAACAGAGTATCCTAAAAGTAATTAAGCCTATAGAGAACGTGAAGCAAAAACATTCAAAAGAAAGGGAAAAACCTGCAGTGAGCAACATATATTTTTTCTATTTACGAAAGCTATATCATGATGTTCGTCTGAGGTTTAATTTGGCTAAATGAATTCAGATATATATATATATATATATATATCCGAAGTGACGAGATAAGGATAGAAGTTTAGATTTTGAATGCATGAAAGTAAGGATAGAGGTTGAGATTTTTGGTAAGTTTCTATTTTTTTATATATAAGTGGATAAACGAAAACCAACTATAACTTTTATAAGTATAAATATATATTGGTGATTTAAAAAAAAAAACAAGTCTGAGAATTAAAAGGCGGAGGTTGTACTTCAATAAGAAGATAGTTTTTACTTAAATTTAAAGATGTTTTGGCTTTGTAATATGTGTAAATGAATGAGAGAAGTGTAATTTCGTAGTCAATCTGGGTCGTTCATTATGTTCATTAGGTGGATGATCTGACGCTAGAAGTTATGTTTAATTTAGGGTTTTTTCCCTAAAAGGTAACCCATTTGTTGTATGAGGGAATTTGTATTGCATCTATGTGTTGAGAGTGTATTTTGAGCAAGAAATAAAAGGGGGACTATGTGAGAGAGTAGAAGATATTACAATAGATCTGTTGTAGGTTGTGTCTCTTCATTTTGTTGGATAATATAAAGGAAAGACTAGTTGTTTCTCCGTGGAAATAGCCCAAGTTGGGTGAACCACATATATTTGTGTCTCTCTTGCTTTATATGTAAACCACATATATTTGTGTCTCTCTTGCTTTATATGTAACTTTTCTGTGTTTGTATTTCCGCATATTTTTATGTGTTCCATTTCTCTGTAATATATAATTTTCTAATACATTTGGTAGTTCAAAACACATCAAATCTATAATTTTTTATGTCATTTCCCGGAAGAATTTATTTAAACAATGGATTTGGATCACATAAGTTTACATAGTCAAAAGTTTTGTGATGTTACTATATGAAATTAATAGAATATTCTAGTTATAGGTAATAATATTGAGATTTAGCATAAATATTTAGAAATAAATCAAAAGAAATAAATAGATTATTATTATTTTTCCCAGATCATTAAATTTGTACAGTTATTAGGTTATTATTTATCCGCCAATATAACATCCTATTTGAAATTTTTATTTACACTAATCTCATTGCTAGTAGAGACTATGAATAAGCCTAGACATGCATGACTAAGAGAGCTTGAAAGGATATGCCAATTAGAGAACTTTTGAGGTATAAAATGGGCCTCCTAAGAAAAATGTACAACCAAAATAAACTTTATAACCAATAGGATTCAAGTTGATGATGTCAATAATGGGAGATGATTCACCATTTTTGGGGTCAAAAAGTAAAAGATTAAAAAATAATAAAATTATAAAACTATTTTTTCAACTTATCTTCCTAAGGTTTTACTCAAATTTCGAGTGGGAGTACTCGTTGGATGAAAAATTTAATTCCTCATCCAAGGAGTACCAATGTTGCATACTTTTGATGGACCCTGCTACATGAAAAATGATAAATACATGAAAAAAATGTGATTGCAATCAATTTTTTCATGTATTTATCATTTTTCATGTAGTAGGGTCCATCGAAAATATGCAACATGGGTACTCCTTGGATGAAGAATCAAATTTTGCATCCAACGAGTATTCCCGCTGGAAATTTGAGTAAACCCATAGGGAGATAAGTTGAAAATACGATTTAAAAAAGTAGTTTTTTCTTTTTTCCCTCTAAAATTTGATGATGTAATGTAATCTCATTTTATTATTTCCAATATTATTTTATAATTCCTTAGAAGCCACATTTTAGACCTCATAATTCCCCTAATAAACCATATCTTATTCATGCATCCATGCAAGAAGTCTCATCATGATTGAGTAATGGATATATGAATGGAAGGATTAAGACCATGCCTGAATACATTAACTTTATTAAATGCCTTAAATTCATTTTCATTTTGGCATTGTCTTAATTTCCCATTTAATAGTGGGTTCATTTAGGGTAGCACCCAAGTTGAGTCAAAATATTAAGGTATAGGAACATTCCTTTACCATGGAAAAATAACCACTAATAAGGATATTTTTTTATGTAGCCTTAAAATATTATTTATTTATTTATTTTAGAAGCAATTCCAATAGAATTGCTAGAATAAGTATTTCAAAAGTATTATGTTGAAGGGAAAATAAAAGTTTACTTGGACATTATAGTTGTAGGTTGTCCAAATAAATACCTTTTGAAGTATTCATACTCTTACACCAAGGTAAATAAATTGGATGTTATAACTAAACAAACAAAATAGCAATGTGGATTTGAAAATGGAAACCTGGTGATAATTATGTGACTTTATGGGATGGATTCATGGTAAATGTTGATTTATGAGTAGTTAAATTCATATGGAAAGGTTACTTGATCAACCTTGCCCTAAGGATGTTGCCTTGGAAAAGGTAATAAAAGTGTTACCATGGAGATTATAAGAAAGCCATTAGATATGAAGTAATGTAAAATCACATGCTATGCTAATCTAGTTGAGAAAGAAGACATTATCTATTAATGCAAGATGTGAAGAAATTATAAGTGGTCAAATTGAGATAACAATAGTACAATTCACTGAAGATACACATCAATTGAAGTCAAAATTGGAAGGAAGTATAATTTAAGATAATATGCAACTAAGTTGGAGGGACAATACATATATTATTAGGATGAGCTGATGAAATATTAAGTATAAAGAGACAACAAATTTCAGAAATTAAGGAAAGTTTCTAAGTTGGTTCTAATATTAGAAATGCATATTTGATAAAGTTATCCTATGGAATAAAGGAAAATATGGAACTTGTAAATTTTATAATGAATATAACAAATGGTATCCCTCATAACTATGACCAATGTAGAATGAGCGAATGAATTGAAATGAGTAATAGATAGATACTTAAGGTGAGTGAGTGGGAATTTCACAAACAAGTATAATACGTCAACCAAAATTAGTAGCTTATCATAAAACATGATTGAAGAATTGGATGTATGAATAATTGGGATTAAATAACTTAGCACTCTTGAGATATCCCATGAATAAATATCTCTGTGGAACTTGGTTGTGGAATCATAGAAGCATTTTCATATAGAACAATAAGGATAAAATTAAACTCTAAATAAATATGATGCCTACCAAGAAGGAATAAATTCAATCAACCAATGAAGTTAAATGATCATGATAATGATGAAGGTCGTCTTAAAGGAATTATAGGAATGAGGTAATAAAATCACTAGTGCTTGTATGATGGGAATTCATAAGAGAAAAAATAAAAATTATGAAGATTTCGTAAGTGGAAAAGGGGAAAATACCTTGGCATAAAGGTAGTATTTCATGGTAAGTCCAAGATTAGTGATAGCCAAGAAGGGTGTTCATGTGAATAAAAACACTATGAAGATTGGAGTAGCTAATTAAAGGTCATATAATTTTTTAAGGTGTATAATATCAAAAGTGTAAATATGGAAAGCTATGAACTAGAACACTCTTTGGTGTAATATGACAAATGATGATCTAAGAAAATGTTTATAGGTTTATATGATTAATGAAAACAACTATCTACCTTTTGGCAAAGGAAATATACTATGTGTAATAATGATCAATCACCTATAATGAAGTGTAAGGATGAAAGTTGGTAGAAATTATATAAGGAGATCTTGAGAAGGACTACGCACAAAATCAAAATAAGTGAGAATTAATTAACAGAGGGGTACTTGATTGATCTGAACTTATTGTTTCATGAGTGGATTGACAATCTAATGAGACTTCATATAGAAAAACTTATCAAGTTTGTGCCATTAGTATTGAAAAAAATTATTTCCAAGCAAATTAGGCATACAAAACCTTTTTGTCAATGATAATTGTAGTATTGATACCAAGCACTTCATATTCTAAAACAAAGATGGCATTTGACAAGTTAAATGTTAAGGGGAATAATTCCTAGTCCAACTTGAATAAAAGTGAATCTATGATAAAAGAGATCGGGTGAAATTGAGATGGCAAATTGATGAGATAAGAAAATATATGTAGAGTGAACAACAACACTAATCAAGTGATGTTTAAATCACCAAGGATAAACCATCCCTTGTGCAAGTGGATTAAGCATGATAGAATATTTAAACAATGATGAAGTAGTGTTTGTGTGTCATTAAGTAGAATGGTACTAGAATGGGTAAAAAATATTATGGGAAGGTTAAATCCTTACCATCCACCTAATAATTATTTATAATTGGGACAATGCGCTTGACACCACAACTGACACCACTATAACCTTTAGGTGAAAAACTAGAAAATATGTATAGTGATCTTGGAATTTTGATATTGATGATTTAAGGCCAATAATATCTTAATGATGAATTTCGTTAAATTTCCTATGGGAAGGAAGAATACATGAATAGAGATTAAGGTTGAAGGTGATGAAACTTATTTGAATTTTAATGATGTACTTAAATGACTATACATGCTATGTAAATTGTTAACTTCCTAGTTGAAAGAAGTGGAAATGATCATTGAAAAGTAATTGGTATCTTAATGAAAACATGACATTAATAGTATTGGCAAGATAGCCTAAATCCTAGATGGATGTTGAATAATCTTATTTGATAGTTGGTATTCATTGTTTATACAAGTGAATGAAATTGATTCTTTTTTTATGAATCATGATAATAATTCTTAAACTTTATTATTGCTCTATATTTGATATGTATTGAGATGATTCTCATATTTGTGATGTTATGGTATGAGGTTATTGATCAACTTATTATGTGATGCCATGATATATCTTTGATACAAATATGTTGATGTTATAATTTATGATGGTATTCCATGATGTGAAGCATGTGTTAGTTTCATGCATATTTTATGACATGCATGAGAATGTAGTTATTTACAATGATGTTAGGTTCTCATGATGGCATACAAGATTTGGCATGTGGATTATTTTCTATGATACTATGATTTTATAACTAATGCATTGGTTACATGTTTAGATGTGGTGATTGGAAGGAAATCCACAAATGTGCCAAGAGGGCTGGTTTATTTGATGATCTCATGGGAGCTCATACTTGCGAGGGAGAATATGTAACACCATATGGGTTGGGGATAGACTCAATCAACACTACATATGCCAATGGTTCCTCTGTCTTGTAGAGCTCTTGATGGATGTCTCTTGAGGAGGTTGAGTGCTTGATATTGGATTGGGTTGTTGAAGTCTAGAGGGGGTGTAAGGACTTTGATGCCTAGGGTTATGCACCTTAGTGAGTGTGGAGGGATTTAGGCTAGCCTTGCGAGATGCCCGAAGTCATTAAGTATTGGGACAAAATGCCTACCTTGGGGCATATGGGGTCTAAGCCTTGGGGCTATGGTATAGACTGATGAGGTTCTATGTCTAGCTCTGAAATTTGGGAAAAAGGACTTGAGATTCCTTAGGAATTCCCTGGTGTTGTATAAATTTTGATGCATGCTGGTATACTAGTTCAGTAGAGGGTGTAGGGAAAATGTGAAGTAATAAATAACTAAATAAAAAATAAAAAATTAAATGATTCAACTTAACTTCAATACGAAATTCCAAAAAGAGGGGTAGTTTGTAATGCCCCATAATAATAATAATAATAATATAATGGAAAATAAATAATAAATAAATAATATAAGATAATAATAGTGAATAAGAATAAATAATAAATTGAAGTTCTAAATAAATATATATAAAAATAAACCATAAATATAGTAATAATAAGCAAAGTTAACAAAAGTTAAAAATGAATAAAATAAGAAAATATTAAATTAAGAAAAAGGTTGAGTTAAGTAAAACTTAAGACAAAGAAATAAAAGTTGGCATGTTGACATATGTATTATGTGCATGCGAATCCATTTCCAATCCCCTTCCATTTTTGGAATAGTTTGTTCTAATTAATGGACAAAAAGGGAGATGAGAAGCATTCATTCATTCTATGTAAAGAGAGTGTTGTAAGACAAAGGATTCCCTAGAAGTAGTAGTTGATCGAGGACTTGGGGGTTTCCAAGTGTAGAAAAATTATGTACAACTGAGCCTATGGTTAGGTGGAGTGTCATCCTCGAAACTCTTTTGTGGTCAATGTGATTCAAATAGCATTACAACTTTTATTTTTTTGTCTATCAAGTTGTCTGTGATCCTCCAGGCTTGACCTGTGGCTTGAGTAGCCACGACCCATGGGCATCTAAGCCGTCAAAGTCACCTGGGGATTGCACCTGTCCTGGGCTACACCAACCCTTATACTGATTGGATTTTATAGCATGTCTCCTCCCCCTAGCACAGGGCTCAACCACCCCCCGTGGGGTTTGATCCTAAGTCGCCTTGCTGACGAGGCCCATCCTCAACCAGTTGTGCTAGTGGTACTTGACCAAATAGCATTACAAATTTGAAATCACTAGTAAGGTATATTTTCGCCATAGGTAAGTCTTTTCTGTTAATGTTTTAAAAAATTCTATGCTAAATAATTGAATAGTTTGGTCGTTGATTATTAATCGCATAAATTGATATAATTAGTGGTATGCTTAATTTTGGGTTGTTACAAGCCTTGTGAAATCCTATTTCAGTGGTGTTGGTTTGCTGAAATCACCCAAAAGCACCTCACCTCAAGGTTTGGAATCTGGCTCAGGTGTGACATTTGCAAGTAATTAGTCTTGGTTGCAATTATCTATTGTTGGGTGGAGAGTTGTAGTCCCAAACTTAGTTGCCCAAATTTTTTCAAGATAAGTATTATGATGTGTACACACTGATAGTGAATATATATTTTCATTCCCGGTTGAAATTGTGTATATAAATGTATTCAACGTGGTTTATGTTCTTATTGTTACATATATGATTGGGATATTACTATTGTTGGCTCAAGGAATTGGAATTCCCTGTATTTATATGATTCATGTAGGAAATAGTGACTAATGTGGACGTTCTTTTGTTTCATTACTGATATTATGATGACTTCAAGTCCCTCATGGGTAAATACCCTAGTTGTGAGTTGTTATTCTACATTAATATGAATTCTTCGGTCTAAATAATAACATGTTTATATGGTGTGCAAGGCACAACCTTGTGAGCTTGCATGGTTCAATTTCATGCTCTCATTCATCTATGTTGTGTATGCATTGATGGTTAAATCCTTCAGGTAGGGGGTTCTAGTCTATATGATGTCTCGATGGTGGAACATATTGGTAACCTCTTGTTGGAATGGTTGGTTTGGGTCAAGAAGATTAACTTGGTGGATGCCCTGTCGGTGGGATACCAGTTATGTGTCCTTGCTAATAGGAAATTTTCTTGGAAACCTTCAACAAGTGTTGCATATTTGTTTTTTAGGCTGGTACTACCCTTATGTGTGTGCATATCCCTTAGGAGGGTTGGCATATGCCTTGTGTTGCACCTTAGTATGTGGCAGGAGCATTAAATCCCTTCATAAGTCATCAGGTCGATGAGAAAGGGTATATGATTTCCATCGATGTAGCTCATGCCTAGAATTCCCATCCATGCAAAGGGATCATTGTAGGCTTATGATATTCTTATCCATGTTCCTGCATGAGTGGCTCAATTCTATAATTGGACTTGAAAGGAGATCCTCCTCCTTTTTCTTGCAATGCAAATCTTCTTGTAATCCTTCATGAGAACATATATTATTATTCATTTCTATCATCTTATAATCCTTGCTAGTTTCCAAGAGAGGTCTTTAGACCAATGGTCAGGAATGAAATTCTTGTGGGATCTTAGTGTAGTCACTTAAGTATTTGTATATATGGTCTATGCATGTGAGTGACCTTAGAAGGAGGAATTCTTAATGATTTGGTGTGTGACAACCCTCTTGTGGCCCCTTTGGCACCATATGTCATCTACAAACAAAGAAGGCTAGACCTACTGGTAAGCTCGTGAGGGATACTGTTGAATATTGCAACAATAAACAGTGAAGGAGGCATCCTGAAACATCATCCTTGATCCTAGTTGGAAAATAATCACCTAAACTAGGTGGGGCCCACATAGGTGATTTTTGGCGCAAAGTCTATTTTTAGACATGTCGTTCATATTCTATGAGTTGCAGGATGCTATTTGTGGATGGTTGGTCAAGTTGGAAAAATAGATGGATTTCTATTTTTAGACATATTGGGCGGAGTCTATTTTTAGACTGCCAGTCTAAAAATAGATATGTCGAATATTATTAGTTCTTAATAATATTTGGACTCTAAACATTATCTTATTCTCTTGGAGCACTTCAGTTAAGTGCACAGATGTGGCACAGCAGCTAACAGAAGGAATTACGCTATTCCTAAGGGTTTACTAGAGTTATTGCATGGAGGACCTCAGTTAGAACTCATGTGACAGAGTTTGGTGGAGTTGGAGAAGTAGTTGGTGGAGTTGTATTTAGTTTAACTCAGTTAGACTCAGTTGAGCTAGTTGTATCTAGTCTAACTGATTGATACACTAGTGAGAGTGGTGTGAATTAATTAATAATTAATTCACTAAATATTAACTCATTAATCAACTGAAGAATACGTCAGTTAACTATAGTGCATGGACAGTTCAGTGGAGACCAGTGGAGAGGTAGGTGAAAGAGCAAGTGTGACTATCAGTTGTGACTATAGTGTTGCATTGTTTGCACCACAAATTTAATGGAGATGCCTTTAAGGATTGCGTGAGTAAGGCTGGAGCAATTGGAGTTCATCTAGAGCCATTCTTCAGCAGGGATTGTGCAGTAGAGGCAGGCTAAAGGCTGGAAAAGATCGTTGCATGGATTTGCAAGATCGGGCCTGATTAGTGTGTAGCGATTGGATTGTACTGAGAGCTTGTGATAAGATTTATATGAGGATTGTTACATGATCTCTATGACATATATTATATACAGATAGTTGGGGTTTTTAGCTTCAAGCTTTCCCGGTAAAACAACTGTGTTAATGTGTGTGAATTTTTATGGTTTCATGTGTGCATTGCAATTGATTTAATTTCCGCATGTGATGATCAATGGTGGAATAGATTCTGTATTGTGCATGAAGTTAAAATAGTGTGTGGTAAGGAGAATCTTGGACATATGCATGCGTAGTGCATATAATTTTTACAAATACCACATGTATGTGCTTCACAGAACCCCAAGGTTATGGGTCGAAGTCTATCACAAGTCTAACTGGTTGTAGAACCACCAAGACTGAGTCATGGTTGAGACCTTCACGTGTGGCCCTTTGTGGGTTGCACGACCCATGTTAGGTCAAAAATTCCTAAAATCACAGAGGAATAAGGAAATGTGTGCTTTTACCTTATGGGAATTTGTAGTTTACTAGTTGCTTTTTCTTTAACCCTCGTGACTAGAAGCGGACCAAGTCCTTCTAGACAAGGTAGAGGTCATGTCTAATCATGTGGTTCTGTTAAGTGAGTTAAGTTTGGGGCTGACTACTCAACTTGATGGTAAGTGGCAGTCGTGATCGAACCAGTGCGACAGAGCCAAAGTTGTATTGGAGTCAGAGCCAACCTCCAACTTGGAAGTACGTGTGTGTATGAGTTCAGGGTTTGTTACACTAAATTTTGTCACCGTGACTATTGATTGATATCCTTTTCCATTCGATGACATATCTCAAGTGAATCCTTTACGAAGCTTGAAGTAAAACTATATTAGGGATGAAAGGAATTTTGGGTTACACTACTTAAAAACCCTTAAATTTGAGCATTTGCATAGTTTTTCTAAACAAAACTTTCACATGCGCAGTTTTTTCCATTGTAAAATGCGCCAATCTACACAGTTTCTTCCACTAAAAACTGCGCATATGTGTTCACGCAAGTAAAAATAAAAAAAAAGTAAGTTCTAAAAGCTTTGGATGAGGAATATTATCCAAATTAGAAACATCCAACCACTACATAACTACACCTAACCCCTTGGTACATGGAACTAATCTCCTTTTCTTAAGGATCATATCCCTTGAGAAGAGGAACGAGAAACCTCCTCATCCTTCCTATAAATTGAGAATATGACTAAAGGAATGGGAGAATGGGATTTGTAAACTCATGTTGTTGGTTTTGGGTCTAAATATCTTGTCATCAAGGGAAGGAAAGGATACGATTGGAAGAGGCTTGTGATATCAAGGTAACGAGGTTGTAAGCTTTTTTTCCTTTTGAATTTAAAACAAAGTCAATTGCTCTTTCCTAGTTGCGTCTATTTCGATGTTATTTGTGAGATTCCTTTATCACTCACATGGTTTATAACTGATTATTGATTCAATTATATGTTGTATGTTAAATTAGGGATTTCATTTACCTTTTCTTTCATATGCGAGATGCTTTAATCCATTTGAATGTTTTTGTCTATGCATATCTCTTATGGAGTGTCACAGAAGTTTTGGAATGCATTCGAAAAGCCTCTAAGGAATTGAGGGAAAGATGGTTGTGGAAAGCGCTGAAAGGACTTCTACAATAACTTCATTAATATTAAAGTGATCCTTATCATACTATATTTTTCCTTTTTAGTTATAGGTGAAGGAAAGATAGCAATTCTTTTATTGTTTGTTTCTATTTTTCCTTTAGGATTCTAGGGAGATCGCTTATGTCTGAATAAGGGATTTGTCTGCATAACACCCCCATGAATAGAGGCATGACCAAGTAATTGTGGACAAGGTTGGGGTCGAGGATAATCATGTGGCTCCGTTGAATGAGTTGAGGTGGGGGGCGATTAATCGAATTGATGGTAAGTGACAGTCAAGGTCGAACTAGAGTGGTGGTACCAAAGTTGTATCGTAGTCGGAACTTACCTCCAACTTGGAATTTAACGTGTGTATGAGGTCGAGGTCAGACCAAATGCAATGGATGCGATAGTCACTAAGGAGTAGTGAGATGACCTCCGTTTATGACTCTACTCTTTGATTTTGACCTACGTTTTTCCTTGGTAAATGTTAAGTGTTTGTATGCATGGAGAGAGATAAAAACCCAACCCATGAATAGGTCAACAACGAATATTCCTACTCTATGTGGCATTTAGTGAGCAGGCTGGCCATATAAGGGGCACATGGTGAGATGATGACGCGACATCATCAAATTTCCTAATAACTCAATTGACCATAGCTTTGATCTCTAGGTTGGATCAAAGTAAAATTTTATATCACCAGAATTGTCTCGATAAGACAGTCACAACAGTTATGTATAATTGAGTTTTTAAGTTAGATGAAAGATCAAGATTTTTTTTAGCCCAATTTCCATAACAAAACCTTAGATCTTGGTTCAGAATCATAACAACCTCCTTTAAATAAGTGTTTTGGTGGGGATTAAGAGGCGGTGTGTTACAGTTTCAAAGGGGCTAAATGAAAAGTCAATAACATAGAATAAACAAAACAAGAAATTTTCAAAAAATTGCATTCACTTCATTTACGCGTCCTCTTCAAATGGGTTCTCTTTATTTTTGAATTTATTTTAGTAGAAAAAAATCATGCGCTAAAATGCGTTTGAGAAATGCATTTCAAATATTAATTCACCTACTTCAAAAAGTAAAAAAAATATTATTTTTCATATGAAAATAAAGTTTAAATATGTATTGATTAATGCTCTCTATATAGGTCATGCTCATATATATATATATATATATATATATATATATATATATATATATATATATATATATATATATATATATATATATATATACTAAGTTATTTCACACAAACACAGACGAACTTGTTAAGATGTGTAAAAGTGCAAGGACAAGCATTTAATTTAATGGAAATTTGATAGATTATATGACATTAATATTTTTTGAAAATAATATTATTAGGAAAGAAACACAATTCTCCACAACTTTTCCTTTTAATACAAATCAAAATTCACAAAGCTTATATGAATTTTGAGTGCTTCAATATGATAAAAGAGTAAAATTTGAAATTTCATCACCGCATTTGGCCGAAAAGTGTAACCCATCTTCATATATTCTGTTATCTCTAAATTGGTACTGATGGGTTGCTCCACCATAAAACTTAGAGTAACTCTTTCAAACCAACTTTTGACTGAGGATTAGCCTCTTTAGCCTAAGAGGGCTCTCTCAATTTATCTAATGATTTGCTCAATTAGGTCTTATAACAGATGGCTAACTCTGTGAGTGTCTTAGTGTATTTGATTGTAGGTGAAAAAAGGGAAGGATTTCACTACCATTGGGATCGTGGAGTCAATAAAAATGAATTCAATGACAAGTGTATCTACTTATGGAAACTGAGGCTTTTTCTGTTTCAATGAAAGGACAACATTAACACATACAGATAATCAATAGTTCAATGCTAAAAGGAAGTCAAAGCATGCATAACATGAATTATGAGCAATTTAACATCAAGATACTAGAATCAATATAAAAGGAAACACATAAACTCATCGAAACATCTCAAGAATCTCAGGTGAAGCAGAAACATAGTTGTTGTCTATTACTGATATAAAATATTTACAATAGTAGTAGTGTCAAAAGCATTCTCCAACCCTTTCTCATTTGATTTCCTGTTTATAAATAGACCTCTTTTTCTTACATAGGATCTGCCCAACTGGCTAGATCACTAAACCATAACTTTGACAGCTAATCATAACTAAAAACTACATTTCTGGAACATAAAAAGACACCTAGTCTCTAAAGGCTTCCTCTTCTAATAGGACTCTATTTTACACTTATTTCATCCACTTCTCTAGTAGTGAGACAATTACATGGATAGGGATGAGATGCTCGAGTGGAATTCTCCATCACTAAGACATGAATGTACCCCAAGATTTAAGAAAAAACAGTCCTATTTTTTAAGAAAAGATAAAAACTATTGAAAACTTTGTCTTCATGTTGATCTGGATAATTGACACATCTGCCAAGTAATGAAACTCTATTGGGATGGCCCACTGTGAGCTTGGATGTCTCCAGGTGGATGGTTTTCCTTCAACATGCTTTTCAAACCTTCAAAACCCATCAAAAATACTTTGTTGCAAAAATAGAGTGGACCTTAGGCAATTTCGTAGCGAAATTTAGTTGCATGTTTACTTCTGTCATTCAACCTCCTTTTTTTCCTTCTCTACTAATGAAGATGTGTTTGTCAGGCCATATGAGCTAAATACCATCAATTTCCCTCCTTGGATCTCCATCAAAACTAATTTCTTAAATAAATAAAAAACTCTATAGAAATTTCGTAGCGAAATTTGACCCTCAACCTAGAACCTACTATGAAACTGCTTGATTTGGTTGAAAGTGTAGATTTGGCCATTTTATTCAAAATATCAACTTCTAAACCAAAATTTGTGTTACCTGCATGTTGTAAACTGAATCAAAAATATTTTATATCAACGCCTTAGTCTTGGGTATTTCATCTTTAGCAATAACAGGTTGTACTTCTTCAAGTTCATCTACCAATCTAATCTTCATCCCTCTTTTCTTCAGTTCTTCTTGGATCATGTCCATTTGGTCTTTCAAATCTTTGAACTTCCCTTTGAGGATTTTTCTCTCAGACTGTAACCACAGATTATTTTCCTTGTGTTTTTCACCACCTTCCTCATAGGAAGACTTCTCTTCAGCATCTTCTTGGCATTTGACGAATTTTTGTCATACTTGTCCTGTTGCTCCTTCATTTCTTTCTTAAAGTCTTCCATTAGTTGTCCATCCACCTTGGCCTCTTTTAATTCCAATTTTACTTCAAATACTTCTTCCCTGGCATCTCTTTGTTGCTCCTGTAAAATTCTCACTTCATTCTTTTCCTCAACCTGTTCTTTTCCTTTCCTTTGTACAAAGACCTCCTTTGCTGCTGGAGATAAGTCTATGATGTTCTCTGGTAGCTTACCTTCACTAATATTTTCTGCTTTCTTGCTCTCCATGGCATCCTTTGCAAGATGTGACCTGGTCATTGGCTTCCTTGGCTGGAAAATGAAACTAGCATCCTCTCCTGCAAAATCCAAATTTTTGACGTACTTACCTTTTTTCATTTTCCTTCTAGTATCTCCTTCAATTCATTATGCCTATATAATTGGATATTATTCAATGTATATTTCCTGGAGGATGTATTCAAGATTTCGCTTAGCAAGGGTTTGGATCTTGGTTACTCCTACTACTGTGTTTACTAATTCTCTGTTTTTGTTTTGCAGGTGATGGCTATGGGATATCAGTCTCTGGTAGAGGTTCAAATTCAATATCCATTGGTTCCTCAGTAGGTTTTCCTCCTTCATTTATTTCTTCTAATACAGATGGAGATGAAGTGCTCTTTGATTTTGAAATCTTTTTAGGTGTCACTGAGTCTACTTCATATCCACTCAAGAAGAGAAAAGAGGCCCAATATTTGTTTAACCTTATTAATTCCTCCAGTACTAACAATTTTATCAAGCCATGGTGAAAAAATGATATTTCACTACCCTCAGCCTTGGCTTGGACCTTATCTGACATCTTCCCCAAACTTCTAAATACAAATAAAGGTAAATCAAGGGGTTGCTTACCAACGAAATGAAGAAGGAGTTTGAAGTGATAAGATTAGACCATGTGAAACCTCCCTTTGTAGGTAAGATACTTATGGACCACCAAAAACGACTTTGCATAATTTTCTCTCATATAAACCCTGGGGATTCCATTTTTCATGTCAGCTCGTTTGTGCTCTTGTTTGAGAAATTATTCACAGCTTTGCATTATGAATTTTGAACTTTTGAACCATTCCTCACCACCTTTGGGTATTTTTTAGCTTGAGATATAGCATCAGCTGACACTATGAAATTCAATACACCAACCTTTGAGGTTGTTCCTGTGAAATTTGTTGCGAAGTCTTTGGATATCTGGGCATGAAAACCCTACAGCTTCTGAAAAAGTTGTAGGCAACCAACTTTCCTGAAGGCATCCATAGCACTAGGATCTTCATTCAACAGTTTCAAATCCATAGGTTCATACCTCACACAGTAACCTCCTTTGTTTACTTTCTTCTTTGCTACCATTTCTCCTTTATACTCTTGTTGCCTCCTTGCTTGTGACACCTACAAAATCAAAACTAGACAAAAATTTGTTTTGCGTGGTGAACCAGCTCTCCAAAGATGACACTGAGATGCTTTACATGCAAGATTTTGGATGATGAATGACAAAGAGAAGCTTAGGGGAAATATTTAAAAAGTAATTCGACAACTTGAGGGAGAATGATGACACATGTGACCACAAGGAGCAATGTTTAAAGAAAATATGATCTTGCATGCTTAGTGATCATGATAACTAATTTTCTAACCTTGCCTCTATCTTTGGCCATCGTAAACTTGAAATCTCACACTAATTTGTCTTTTCTGCAGAAAAACCTAGTTTTCTAGCGAAAATGTTTAAATTTCTAACAGATCCGCTACGAAATTGTGAGGTAGTTTTGTAGCGAAATATGTTTTTTTTCCATTGTATTCGCTACGAAATGATGAAAAAATAACAAGTGGCCCATTTTTTTAATTTGAAGGCATGGGTGAAAAAACTAAATGATATGGGATGGATTTTACTGATAAGACAAGGCATCATGGTGGGTATAGACTTAGGGTAAACCTTATCACATGTGTTTTTTTTATAAATTCATGAATTTAGCTATGAAAACAACATGGAACCTAGGTGAATGATATGTAAGAACCTATCAATGAAAATGTTAAAACTAATGAGTGATAATAGTGGCTCCACTGTGGATGATGAGCCCCTGTGGTTCAACAAAGAACATGTAGTTCCAGTGTCTTCTTTTAATGAAAACAAAACTTTTGAAATTCAAAAAGGCTTCCTAAAGATCTCATGGCTTTCTCCTTAGGCTCAAGCTTGATGATGAGCTTATCTTTATTAGAAAAACATCATAACATAAAATGAAATATATACAATGGAGTGAAATTCAATAAAAAGACTTAGGAGGAGTAGTGTTTCAGAAACCTGCCATTGACAGGTCCTCCTGCACACAATTATCCATCCATTTCCTGAATCAGATAAGTGTTGTTGCCATGATATGCAGCTAACACAAATGGTCCCTTCTAGATATTCTCAAACTTTCCATGCTTCCCTTTTTCTTCAATTTTGGCTTCCCATTTCAAAATTACATCTTGAAGCTGGAAATCTTCCTCTTTAACCTTTCTATCTAATGTTTTCTTCACTCTGTTTTGTGATTGTTGATGGTTGTTATATACCTCTTCTATTTTCTGTTGCAGAGCTATAAGCTATTTTATCCTTCTCTTAATAGCATTTGGCTCCTCTTCAAGTCCTTGCAACAACTTCATTATTGGAACTCCAAAAGAAGTGGGAAAAATAGCTTCAACTCCATACACTAATTCATAAGGGGATGCACCAATGGATCACTTTGTACAGACTCTATCAGCCCAAAGATCATACTTCAACTTTAAATTCTATGATCTCTTGTTTTCTTGCAACACATTTTTGATGATCCTCACTATAATTTTATTGGATGACTCTACAAGGCCATTACCTTAAGCATAAGTTTGTGGGAAGCCCTTGAGTCCAACATGGCATTGTGCAAATTCATATCATGAATATTTAGACTCACAATAAAGGGAGGGACCTCTTCATTCTATTCATCTTCCACCCTTGTTCCTAGGAAAATGGTAGGATGATCTTCTTGTATATTAAGGATATATGAAGGTCCTAGTTGACAATTCAACATCTTGACAATTTTTCTTATGTATTCATTGACCTTGATAATTTCTCCAAAGGGGACAGGAATCTTAATTTTAGAGATCTCATTCTCTAGACTGAAAGTAGATTTGGCTTTTTCAACTTCTTTGGCAGGAGATGGAGGTGGTGGGTCCTTCTTTGGCTCAGTTGTTTTAGGAACATCCTTCTTTGGCCAAGTTTTCTTTGTGGTGATGGGAACATTTCTGTTTCTTAGATTGTATTGCTTTTGCATTTCAAATATGGAATGTTGATAACCCTTTAGGTAATCATATTGTCCCTCATATTTTTTCAAATCATGACCAAAATCATCATGCTCTTCATTAGTTAGAAACATCCCACACATATCTTCATCTAGACATTGGATAATATCCTCTTGAAACTTAGGTTGAGCTTCCTCTTCATCAAGAAAATTTTGTTGAAAGGGAGGCCTCACTCGTGGGTCAGGCTAATTTATGTTATCTCTTTGTCTTTGCTGATTTTGAGGCCTCCTAAATTATGGATTTATGATGTGGATCTTGTTGTGCAGGGGGTAAGGGAGTGGCTCCAAGAACAAGCCTATCCGTGATTTTTTCATAGCCTTCAACATAGAATAAAATTTAGTATCTGAGGACGAAGGTTTTTCTTCTTCTTTCAATTTTATTTTTCCTATCTTAGACCTCTTGGCAGCTATCATGTTTACTTCCACTTTTACTGCATTATTTTGTATTTCTAATAGAGAAGCATACTCTCTTTCCTAAGCAAGATGGAAAACTCATAGCCAAATGCCTCTACATAGTGTAATTGAGCAGCTCCTAGAGGAGGTTTAATATGAGCAGTTATGGAGTTATAAATTTTGTTAAACCTCTTAGATAAGTCTTGGACAGATTCATCTAAGGCTCTTTTCAAATTGTTTTATTCTGTCAAGGCTTGCACTGGATTCACCTTACTCCCCCACTTGGTCAAAAAACTATCTTCTAGTTGGTCCCAATTTTGCAAACTTGCTGGATCTAGGGCCTTAAACCATTTTCTTACTTCACCAATGAAGCTCTAGGAAAATAATCTCATTTTTACATCTTCATGGTCTACCTCCTCTCTATAAATGAAATCATTGAATTGATCCACATATTCCTCAACCAATATGTCCTCTTCACTCCCAAAGGTTTTAATTCTAGTTGGGTATCCATCTGGGAGGTCATTAAGAACAATAGGGAGGACAAGTGGAGCATACCTTGTAGGTCCAACAGGAGGAGGAGGAGGGAGAATTCCAGCCATGATGACAGGAACTGTGGTATGGGGAAGGACAACATATGACCTGATTTTTTGGGAAAACAGTAGGTGAAGATGAGTTGTTAGGAGGTGGTGTAGATGGTATATGTAGTCTATATATAAATTATATCCACTCAGGTAAAGGTATATTGGATTTTCTTTTCAATAGGAACTCAAATGGATCTAATTATTTTAAATTTTCAAAATACTTCCTCTCTAACAACAGTTCTGACGTGACTTTTTTCCAGAATTCTTCTTTTTCTTCTTTAGATACTAGGGATGATGTGTTAATACCCAGTGTTTGTAGGTATAGTATTATATCAGTCACTTTATTTTCAGTCTTAGACCTAAAAAAAACTTCTTCAATTTTATCATAAAATTTCCTATCTTCGGGACTTCGAATAATTTCAGAGGACAAAGCTCTTGAATGTAATGGAATACCTTATTTTGAAGAGCTGCTTCCAATGCCTCTAAGAATCCTTTTTGGATTATCCACAATTTTAGGTGGGTTAGGATCTGGATTTCTCCTTGTGTATCTTTTTCTCGAAGCCACCTTTGAGCATGAATATTTTTAGTGGAGTCACCAAGGTAGTTTCTGCAGCTTGAAATGTTTTGAGCTCTTGCTACCTCCAAGAGTTCAGCTTCACTTTTTGAGCAAAAAATTCAGGAAATATGTCTTTAGACTCTCGAAAGACGCACCAAAATGTTATCTCTAAATTGGTACTAATGGGATGCTCCACCAAACAACTTAGAGTAACTCTTTAAAACCAAATTTTGACTGAGGATTAGCCTCTTCAGCCTGATAGGGCTCTCTCAATTTATCTAATGATTTTCTCAATTAGATCTTAAAACAGATGGCTAAATCTATGAGTGTCTAAGTGTATTTGATTGCAGGTGAAAAATGGGAAATATTTCACTACCATTAGCCTCATGGAGTCAGTAAAAAGGAATTCAATGAAAAATGTATCTACTTATGGAAACTGAGGCTTTTTCTGTTTCAATGAAAGGACAACATTAGCACATAGAGGTAATCAATAGCTCAATGCTAGAAGGAAGTTAGAGAATGCATAACATGAATTCTGAGTAATTTACCATCAAGATACTAGAAGCAAGATAAAAGGAAACACATAAACTCATTGAAACATTTCAAGAATCTCAGGTGAAGGAGAAACATAGTCAATGTCTATGACTGATATAAAAGATTTACAATAGTAGTAGTGTCAAAAGAAGTCTCCAACGCTTTATCATTCGATTTCCTATCTATAAATAGACCTATTTTTATTACATAAGATCTGCCCAGCTGGCTAGATCATCGAACCATAACTTTGACACCTAATCATAACTGAAAACTACATTTCTGGAACAGAAAAAGACACCTAGTCTCTAAAGACTTCCTCTTCTAATAGGACACTATTTTACATTTATTTCATCCACTTGTCTAGTAGTGGGAAAGTTACATCCATAAGGATGAGATGCTCGAGTGACATTCTCCATCACTAAGACATGAATGTACCCCAAGATTTAAGAAACAACAGTCCTATTTTTTAGGAAAATATAAACACTATTTAAAATTGTCTTCACGCTGATCTAGATAATTAAAACATCTTCCGAGTAATGAATCTCTGCTGGGATGGCCCACTATCAGCTTGGATGTCTCCAGGTAGCTGTTTTTCCTTCAACATGCTTTTCAAACCTTAAAAACTCATCACAAATACTTCGCTGCAAAAACATAGTGACCTTAGGAATTTTCATAGTGAAATTTAGTAGCATGTCTACTTCTGTCATTCAACCTCCTTTTTGGCCTTCTCTTCTGATCAAGATGTGTTTTTCAGGTCATATGAGCTAAATACCATCAATTTCCCTCCTTGGATATCCATAAAAACTGATTTTTTAAATAAAAAAACACTCTACAAAAATTTCATAGTAAATTTAGGCCCTCAAGCCTGGACCTCGCAACGAAACTGCCTGATTTGGCTAAAAGTGCAGATTTGGAAATTTTCTTCAAAAAATCAGCTTCTAAACCAAAATTTGTGTTACCTACAAGCTGTAAATTGAATCAAAAATATTTTAGATCAACCCCTCATTCTTTGGGTATTTCATCTTCAGCAACAACATGTTGTACTTCTTTAGGTTCTTCTACCAATCTAATCTTCAGCCCTCTTTTCATCAGTTCTTATTGGATCATGTCCATTTGGTATTCCAAATCTTTGACCTGCCGTTTGAGATTTTTTCTCTCAAACTATAACCACATATTTCTTTTCCTTGTGTTTTTCAACACCATCCTTAGAGGAAGACTTCTCTTCAACATCTTCTTGGCATTTGACAAAGTTTTGTAATACTTTACTAGCTGCTCCTTCATTTCTTTCTCAAAGTCTGCCATTAGTCGTCTATCCACCTTGGCCTCTTTTAATTCCAATTTGACTTCAACTACTTTTTCCCTGGCCTCTCTTAATTTCTCCTGTAAAATTTTCACTTATGTCTTTTACTCAACCTGTTCTTTTCCTTTCCTTTGTACAAAGAACTCCTCTGTTGCTGGAGATAGGTATATGATTTTCTCTAGCTGCTTACCCTCACTAATATATTATGATCTCTTTCTCTCCATGGCATCCTTTTCAAGCTGTGACCTAGTCATTGGCTTCCTTGGCTGGAAATGAAACCAACATCCTCTCCTGCAAAATCCAACTTTTTAACAGACTTACCTTTTTGCATTTTCTTTCTATCTCCTTCAATGTCTTCTTCCTATATAATTGGAGATTCTTCAATGTCTATTTCCTGGAGGATGTCTTCAATATTTCCCTTGGTAAGGAGTTGGCTCCTAGTTACCCTCCTGCTATTGTGTTTACTAATTCTCTATTTTTGTCTCACAAGTGATGGATGTGGGATATCAGTCTCTGGCAGAGGTTCAACTTCAATACCCATTGGTTCCTCAATAGGTTGTCATCCTTCTTCATTGAGTTCTTCTAATATAGTCAGAGATGAAGTGGTCTTTGATTTTGAAATATTTTTAGGTGTCACTAAGTCTACTTCATATCCACTCAAGAAGATAAAATATGCCCAATCTCTGTTTAACCTTTTTAATTCCTCCAGTACTAACAATTTGATCAATCCATGGTGAAAAAATGGCATTTCACTACCCTCAACCTTTGCGTTGACCTTATCTGACATCTTCCCCAAACTTCTAAATAAAAATAATGGTAAATGAATTGGTTGCTTGCCAACGAAATGAAAAAGGAGTCTGAAGTGATAACAGTATACCATGTGAAATCTCCCTTCACAGGTAAAATAATTTTGGACCACCAACAACAGCTTTGCATCATTTTATTTCATATAACCCCTAAGGATACCATTTATCATGCCAGCTCCTCTGTGCTCATGTTTGATAAATTGCTCACAGCTTTGCATTCTGAATTTTGTATCTTTGAACCATTCCTCACCACCTTTGGGTATTTATATAGCTTTAGAGATAGCATTAGGTGACACTATGAAATTCAATACACCAACCTTTGAGGTTGTCCCTAAGAAATTTGTTTCGAAGTCTTTGGATATTTGGGCATGAAAACCCTGCAACTTCTGACAAAAATATAGGCAACCAACCTTCCTGAAGGCATCCATAGCACTGGAATATTCATTCAACAATTTCAAATCCATAGGTTCATACCTCACACAATAACCTCCTTTGTTTACTTTCTTCTTTTCTGCCATTGCTCCTTTATACTCTTGCTACCTCCTTGCTTGTGACACATGCAGAATCAAAACTAGACAACAACGTATTTTGCGTGGTGAACCAAATCTCCAAAGATGACACTGAGATGTATCACATGCAAGATTTTGGACGATGAATGACAAAGATAAGCTTAGGGGAAAGATTTAAAAATTAATTCGACAACTTGAGGGAGAATGATGACACATGTGACCACAACAAACAATGATTAGGTAAAATACAATCTTGCATGCTTAGTGATCATGATAACTAATTTGCTGCCCTCACCTCTATATTTGGCCATCGAAAACTTGACATCTCACACTACTATGTATTTTCTGCAGAAAAACCTAGTTTCATAGTGAAAACAGTTAAATTTCTAACACATCCGGTACGGAATTATCAAGTAGTTTCATAGTGAAATCTGTTGTTTTTCCATTGTATTCACTACGAAATGGTGAAAAACTGACAAGTGGCTCATTTTTTTAAATTTGAAAGCATGGGTGCGAAAATTAAATGATATGGGATGGATTTGATTGATATGACAAGACATCATGGTGGGTTTAGACTTAGGGTAAACCTTATCACATGTGTTTTTTTTTATAAATTCATGAATTTAGCTATGAAAACAACATGGAACCTAGGTGAATGAAATGTAAGACCCTATCAATGAAAATGTTAAAACTAATGAGTGATAACATATTCAACCATAACAAATAGGTTGGATAATTATGGCATAAATCATTTCAATAATGGAAGTGAGATGAACCGAAATTTCTTTATAAACACTTTTATCTTGAACCGATTTTTTTCCTCCAATAATCCAAAATTATTTAATTTGGATCTTCCCTGAAATCTATCAAAAATATTAGGAGAGTTTTAATTTTTATGGATAAATAATATTTCTTAAATTTAATGATTGATTGTGGAAGATCAACTCATATTACAAAGTGTAACAAGTTCTAAGGAATATCAACTCATATTACAAAGTGCAACAAGATCTAAGGAATCTCAACTCATATTACAAAGCACAATAAGAAAGATGAGTAGAAGGTTGTTTTTCAAAACAATTTCATGGGAGGAGAAGATTTGTCATGGTGGGTGAATCCTTATGAATTTAGATAAAAACTTGACACCACTAAGAATATTACATGAGGAGAGTTTTTAATTAAGGCTAAGATAAGTTCTACATTGTGAATTACCTAAAGAATCAATCACCGTAATGGTAACAACTAGAGAATATATTTAACCTATCTATAAATTTATAGATATAATAGTTTAACCATTTTACATTTTAGCTAAGAGTCATACTAGAGAGCTTAATTTTCTTCTCTTGCATAACCCACATAATAGAAACAATTTCCCACACTTTTGGAGGAAACTAATGATGCTTTTAAGGATTCCACTAGTGTCCCAACTATGTTGTAAGGTTGAACATAACATACTTAATCTTGAACATATCAATACTATAATGTCTTCAACCACCCATTGTGGTGAATTTCTACCTTTGGAATTCTAATTCCAAAATTTTCCCTTAAATCCATCTCATATAATCTTTGACACCATGATAAATTATGCTCACCAAGGCCTAAAATAAACTAGAATACAAATTACTTTCTTTGTAACATAACTTGGTCATTATACCATGCATGATTCGGCCATTCAAGGACCCTTGATAGACATAATTGAACTTTTTACATGCATACCTCAAGTAAAATATATGATATATGACTACAATAATAATCAAATTGGAAATCAAAACATGCCTCAGATATAATACATGAACAACTTATAATTATTAGAGGAAACACAACATTAAATATATATTAAAGTATAATTGGAACACTTATATTTTATAATTCATCAATTGGTTGTAGGCCTCAAATATCCCAGTTATCCATAAACCCCATTTCTCTCATACTCTTAGTAGTGGTTCACCCTTGATCTAGGTCCATGATTCCATCAAGGAAAAGGCTCACATAGAACCCTCTATGGTAAAAATTCAACATAATAAGGTCAAGGTCAAGGCCAAGATACCAAATCCTAGTAGCACTCCAACCTATAATGTATCACCTATAAACCTACACAACCCTATGTTTTACACCCCATTCTCTACCTTTATAGCCCCTCACGTTGTGCCACTACCCTTATACAACTCTAGAACTAGTTTCATAGGAAGTCAAAAATCCTTATGGATCTAGGAGTTATAGTTGATCCCATGGGTATGTAGGTACCCTTTAGGCCTCACACAAGGAAACCTATTGCCTCTCTTCTTTCTCTTTAGCTCCAAAATTTCCCCAGGGAAAACCAAGAAGAAGTGCACTCACACTCAATGATAATAGCAGGGTTAGTGTCCCTCCAAAGTAAGCTTAGTAGTACTAGTGATATATATCCATTAAAATTAATGAGAATGGAATCCTAAAAAATAAAAATAAACTCTAAATTTAATAATGCATGTTCCCAGCATGATAAGTGGACTAGAAATAAGTTCCTTCCAAACACTTGGAGAATATTTCCATTAACTTAGGAACTTAGGCTTAAGCATGTCCACATGACTTTAGGAATTATTTCAATGCTTTCGGATTAGCCCCCTAGGCTTAGGGAACCTTCACTCAACCTTGGATCCAATTTCTGATTAATGTGGTCCTATCCCCCCATCTCTCTTATCTGAATTGGACTATAGTAATGGTGTATTTTAAGAACATGTGATGTTATTACATATTAAATATCTTAGGCTCATTCATCCTTTTAGTTCATAGGCTCTCTGACCTAAATTACATAGTCACTTTGGCATAAAACACACACACACACACACATATATTTGTGTGTGTGTGGTAATGGTAACATAGTCCCAACACAACCTAGCTCACTAACTTAATAAAACAATGTATACAATTATATACATGGGTCAACCTGAGGTGTTACATTCTCCTCCCCCTTAATTATGCACCATCATTAGTGAATTATGTACACTTGTACAATAATAAATATTCAAAATGATAAGCATAGTCCTCCCTCATGGAATCTTCATGATCCTGTGTAGCGTCTGCATGATCCCACTAGGTCCACTGCACCTTTACTAAGGTGATGGCTCAGTTCTAGGTAACCTTGATCTTCCTATCTAAAATGCATATTAATTGAACCTGGAAGTATCCCTTGGGATCTACTTGAATCACAGTTAAGTATATTATATGGTTAGAATCATAAAAATATATTTTAAGTAAAGATACATGAAAAAAATTATGCACATGCATGGATGAAAGTTGTAATAGCACCATTTCCACCATCTTTGTAAATATTGATTAAGCATTTATTTTTACATGATGTAAAGTAATAATAAAAATGATGATGGAATGAGTGGGACATTGATTTAGATCTTGTGGAGGTGAAGGTGGAGGATTTCTTAGTGAGTTGAGATTTCAAATATATTAGGTTGGGTACCTTTAGATTTAAAAAATCCTCAAGGCAATGCAATTAGCGGGACAAACAATAAAACCTACCTATGGATCCACAATTGAGTGGAAGGAGATAAGAGCACATGAAACGTGACATTAAAGACCCTGCATGGACCGTTGTTAAGGAAAATTTGAAGGCCATGCTTAGAATTTAATGTTGTGTATGGGCTTGGAGAAGAGGAGACACTGACATTACTACCATGACAGACAACCCCTAGTTAATATGGAAAGGGACAAAGTGTGTCAGAGAGGAAAACAAAAAAAATCAACAAAGAGGGCCTAGGAAGGTGAAAATTGAAAAATAATACATAAAACATAGTACATGGTGAGAGGAGTGTAAACATGCACCAGAAGAAATGAATGGTGAAATTCTGAGAAAGTGGATGAGAGAGGAATTATTGAGGAAAAAGGCGTGAACAACCATGAGGAACAATATTGTGCAAGGCCAAGCATATGAGGTGAAAAGTTGGTTGTGGGTGAATTGCAAGTGGGGATAGTGCCATGGAATCTTGTGTGTATCAGGTGGTGGCTTTGAGTGGGATTTGGGCTCCCATTTGAATGTGCACATTGGCTGGTGAATATCCTTGAGCACTTCCCTTCACAATATTTGAATTAGGCTAGCGGGTGGTTGGTTACAAGAAAGACAATAGTGAGACCAACTTATGGTTGGGTGGAGGGTTGAAGTCCCCATATGAGTTTCCATACATCTATTGATAAGATATGTTCCTACATATATCCATGTGTATATAAATGTAATGAAAATTTTTATTGTTACTTCCATGATATATATATATATATATACACACACACACCAATGGTGAGGAATGCATATTTATTGCATAACTAATGCAATTTATACACACTCTTGGTGAACTAATAGTAGCATAGAGTATTTATTTATCTATTATTTTTTAGTAAGCACAAGTGTAATATCTAACTTGGTTGATGCAAGTTTTCATGGGATGCCTAGATGCATGTTTTCCCTTTATGGTTGTTGTATGGTGTGTTTGGTAGCATATGCATCTCAAATCTACCTTCCTTGTAGTTGATTTCTTCCTACAAGGAAATATACGAAGAATGAGTGGTGTTGGAAATTAAACATGGACTAACAAAGCATTGAATTAATTGGAAACAATCCACTAACAAAACAAAACTAAAACTAAACTAAAACAACATGAAACAAGCTTGTGAAGTAAAACAAAACAAAAAAGGAGTAGGAAAATGATCTTATTTATTGATTGCTTGTAGTGGAAGAGTTACAAATGAATATCAAAGAAACTTGAAGAGAGTTGATTGAGAAATGGTGCTTAATAACTCTAAACAATGATTTCTCCTTCTCAATCCCTTTTGCAAGCTCTTGATATCTCAAAGAATCAAATAAAACTCTCTCAACTAATCATTGTCACAATGGTATGCTAGATTGCTTTGGAGTAATTTTGGCAGCATAAAAATGCACACCTTCTTTTTGTTTTTGGCTCTCCATGCTCTTACATTTATATAAATTTGAAACTCCTTCCCTCCTTTGGCTTATCAATGAGGTTTTTTTCCTCATAAATGAGATGAGAGCTACCATCCTCTTGCCATTAAGGTTTCTTGGGGCTCAAGGTTCAAATTTTCATCCTATCATGTTAATATATTGAGTGTTTTTCACGCAAGTTCACATCTTGAGGTGTTGATTTGGCTTCTAGTGACTGTTACAGGTTGATTTGGGCATTATCCCAAAACACAAATCAAAATTCATTCGGGTCTATCATTTGGTTGCTACATGCCCTAAACAAGTCATCACATTGGTGGTTGTTTGAACAGGGTCTCCTGCATGCTGCGAAACTGGTCCAATTTTGCATATTTTTTAGTATAATTAGTCTAGTGTAGGGGTTTTGGGGTGGGTCAAAGCCCCAAAAGCATTGTAATGGGTCAAAGGGTAGACCTAGAGTCCGCAAACCATGGTGTGTGGACCATAGGAAAGATTAGGCTAGATTTTTATAAATAGAGGGACATTTTGAATTATAAGGCAAGAAGGTAATGAGATCTTGATGAGAATTGTGGCTTAGTAGATGTGTTTGGGTTTTCGGGGAAAGGACTCCTGTTGGTTGTGTGCACGGATATCCCTAGTCCTATTGTGTGCGGACCCTGCTGCTGTGTGCGCAGGTTGGGTTTGGGTATTATAAGAAGGATCTGAAAGATTAATGAATGAGAAAGGTTGTTGAGTAACTGAATCTATTTGTACTGTTGATGCAAATCTTTGATAGCCGTTATTTTATGCATATTCTATGTTAAGCTACGAAAATAACTGTGTTAAGTGTTCTGCTGTGAAAACCTTTGATCTGGGTCTATTTTGATATGTTTTATGCAAAGAATAATTGTAATGCTGCACTACTATTTTAGGAGTGTATGATTTGTTAAGTACAGTAAGTATAGTTGACCTTGCGCATGTGGATGCAAAGGAGATCTATAGATCCGGTTCTGGGATATGCGATCTAGTCATTATAAAGCCGAACGCAGCTCTTCTTGGCTTACCTATCCTCTCTCAGGGTGCGGAAACCTGGTTCCAGCACCCACCCATACTGCTTCAGGTGATACTTTGACCTACACAAGCAGGTCACTGCCGAAAGGGCCAGTAGTATAGGGGTTTGTTGGCAAACCTTAATCTTCAAACCTGGGTCAAGACCCCTCGAGCCAAAAAATGGTTCAGTTGCCAAGACCGGGAGAATTTTGAGAGAGGGAGTGGGTAATGACAAGAGAGCACTGGAAGCCTGAGAGGAAGGAAATTGAAGAGTAGTTCGAAAATCATATTCAGGAATTTGCGATAAAAGAGAATCACAGCACGAGGTTAACGACGAAAAATTGGAAAGATAGGTACATTCTTACGGAAAGCTACGAAATTTTCTTTGTGACATTTTCAATCGAGCTTCAGTAGTGGCTAGCAATGCTTGTAGAGTTCCAGAAGTGTTGGAAGGACGAACGGGTCACTCAGTGGACTCCAGGGATGATCCAGCAACTGGAAAGGACTAATAATACCATCACTCGCATGGTGGATCACTAGGTAGATAGTGTGATAGGAGGGTTTGTGACAGAATTTTCCATTGATCAGTTCATCTCCTACTCTGAAGCAGAGCGGAGATTCTTTAAAGGTTTCCGGGGAAAGTTTCTGAAGAAATTACCCCTACTAATTAAGATATTTTTGTTTGAAAAGAGTATTCTGTGTAGTCGTACCGAGTGAATGACCTCGGATCTAGATGAGAGCACAACACGTAGTGGTAAACACTATCGAACCAACCTTGAAGGGGGAATATCTATCTATATCCCTTTGCGAGAGATGGTTGCGCAGAGCCCCCCAGCTACACCACCGTCCAAGCCGTGCAGAGGTACGAATTCACCCATACCACCACCTCCGCTGGACAGTGATATGGTTGTGCACCTGAAACTACCTACCTTCAAAGAGGTAGGAGATGAGGATATGGACCGATTTTGGTGTGTTGCAGATTCCGTATGGACTACACAAAATGTGGCAAGCGGTACGGTGAACAGGGCACAGCGATCCCTGGCATTCTAAGAAAGAGATTTGGACTGGTATATGCGATACATATCTTAGAACGGGAATGCATCTATTCAAGATATTAAGGACACTCTAAAGCAACAGTTCCGAAAGCCAAAATATTACTCTCATCTAGTAGCAGATGTGAAGGACTTCAAGCAAGGAGCATCTGAGTCTACATGGGAGGATGATCAGCGACTAAAGAGAGCAATCAGGGAAGGAGGATTTGAGTATGACGATAGACAACATATAGAATGGTTCATCGCTATGTTGTTGCCTCACCTGTGCATACCAAAGAGTCACCAAACCTTCGAGTCACAGGAAAAAGCTGTGGAAGTCGCTATGAAACTAGAAGCTGTGCCCAGAGAAGATACTTCGTTAGGAGTACAAAAAATTTAGGAGCAGCTCAGAGCTATGCACATGGAAATTTAGAACCTGCGAAAGGAACGAGGAAAAGGAGACAGCACAGATCTATGGTGCATACGATTTCGGGGATCTGGCCATACGAAGAATCGGTGCCCACTATTGACTGAGTTATACAAACAGGAGGACCTAACCTAGTGCGTCCAGGCTCAAACGGATATGCTTTATTGTGCGATGAATGCCGCATAGTAGGGCTGCACGATAAAACCATTGCCCCCGACTAGGAGCGTATATCCTAGAACTAAAGCAATAGTGGTGCAGGTTCTGTTGGTCGGTAGGACATGATGAGCAGAACTGTCGAACTTATGATCTAATGATAGATCGAGGAAAATTTTATAGGGTACAATCAGACCCTGCATCACCCAGATCTCCCGCGAGCATTGGTGGATCTCCAGCAAGGGGTAGGGGAGGAGGTCGGGAAGGAAGCGCAGGTCAAGGACGTGGACAAATAATATGTTATAATTGCAGATAAGCAGGGCACTTTGCTAGGGACTGCCCAAATCCTACACGGCAATCCTGCTGATATTACAGACAGCTGGACCATGTGATTGAAGATTTCCCAATCTTAATTGCAAAAATTCAGGAAAATCAGCCCACCCCTACGTAGAATTTGCAGAGAGTTAAATCCGAACTAAGGAACATGGACCCAAGTGTGAAGGTCATAACACGCAGTGGGATGACCACCCGAGGACCAAAGGAAGAGGCTGCCATGGATCCTCTGACCCATCAAGAAGGATAAAACATGAAAAAGGGACAAGAAACAATGGCCATAGCTTGCCAGGACTTTGCTAAGGTAGAGGTAGCTACTATGCAGGTACCAACACACCCCAAGATAGATGAGGGGGTCAAGCCCTTTCTGCAGGCATGCATGAAGCTGCTACATAACCCAAAGGCTATAGAGAACCTTCAAGAATTAATGAATAGTTGTGAAACGCGGCCTAATCTAACCCTAGGGACCAAGGATGTACACAAACTATACAGGTATAAAAAACGCAATGGAAGAGAAATGCGATTGAATGTGCAGATTGGTGACTACGAGATGGATAAAGTTATTTTGGACCTTGGATCAGATGCAAACGTGTTACCTAAACAAAAATGGAAACGAATGGGAGAACCTAAGTTGGAATGGTCCACCATCCAGCTACACATGGCGAATCAACAAAAGATCATTCCTCTAGGAATTTTGCCAAAAGTCATGGTAGATATCGTAGGAGTAAAGGCCCAAGCTGACTTTGAGGTAATAGAAATCATAGAAGATGCAGATCCCTACCCTGCGCTCCTAGGACTGGATTGGGCTATATATATGGGGGGTGTTATCAACCTCAAAAAGTGAAGCATGGTGTTTGAAAATAACAGTACATGAGTAATAGTACCATTGGATCCCGCGGAAGGTGCACGGTATACAAAGCCAACGTGTGATGAGGAGGAAGTGGATCACATTTATAAGTTGACTGTGTAGGATGAATATTGGATTAACCCCATGGCGGAAGGAGTACTCTGCTGGGAAAAATATAGTGAATGCTTTTCCAACTCTGATGGGGAACTGGAGAATTGGCAAGGTTGGTTGCATGAGGTTTCAGCGCTACGATGTCTTTGGGTCACAAGTAACTTCCACTGCATCTCCTCCGAGGTAAGAGACCTGCCCTACTTTGGGGATTCGAGTAACATTGAGGAATTTTTACGCGCATTCGAAGCAGAATTTCCCAAGGGACGCAGGATATGGGCCCTTAAGCTAGCCCTGCATGAAACACCTGCGCGCTGGTGGGAGATGCATGGAAAGGTATTCAGGGACTGGGAGGAATGTCGGGATAAGATGATCCTGCAATTTGAAGCTCCAGCTGCGAGATGGATCAAAAATTTCCTTGGGTCAGAAGATGCATGCAGATATTTTCTTGCATGGGAAACGCAGTGGTGCGACAGAACCCCAAAAGAATGGGTCCACCTATTTATCCATGCTCTGGGACTGCGTCCAGCAGCATGGTATTTAGACGCAGATCTACATCGGCGCACTCGCCATTGGGAGACTTTGCGAGATGAGTTTATGCGAACATTTAGGGTGGTGGATGGCACAGGAGCGCTTGACGCAGCTCTACAGAACACTGACACCTTGACTTGGGGTAGACCACACCTGTACGTCGCATCTGAATCATGTGGAACGCAGGTACCACACATGGTTGAATACTACAGCCTTAGCCCAAAGGAAGGAAAGGATGACCCCCGAACTATTCCCAACTCAAAACTAGACGGGATGCGCATGGTTGCCAAGTTGTTTAGGCTGCACCTGAATCACATTACAACACACCCTACTTCAGCTATAATTAAGGATGTGCAAGTAGCACGGATGCTTCATCTAAGATCGGTAGATCCATGGGAAGCCCATAGGGTGCGAACGATGAGAGTCAGAACACTACACTCTAGTAAAAATGGAATATTACTGTTAAGGAAAACAAGCGGCTGGAAATTAATGAGGCAAGTTCTTGTGAGTTTTTTTTGTTTGCTTGATGGTAAGTTCCAAGTAAGATTCACCTTACCGTTGGACAGCCACGGGCATTATAAAGAAGAAAGGATAAATCCGACCAAGGTTCCATATCATCTCTGTAATCCACATGTATTGTTCTGCTGCATGATTTTCTGGACCTTTAGCGTTCTGTTCATACCCAATCAACCCACTTCCGCTGCCTGTGAGCTTCCAAATTCGGGATCCCCTCCTTCCGTTAATATGGCAGCCCCTAACCCCACGGATGCTTCGGCGCTTACCAGTCCAAAGCCTGCGAACATTTCGTTGAAGGGTCTAGGAGGGATGCTGAAATTGTTAAGCTAATTTCCCTCTGGCTCCCTGCATGGAGAATTGATTTCGAACCCTACATGGATTGGCGTCCAAGCTATATGACAGAAGTTAACGTCCCTTCCAAACCTGGGATGATCGCAGGGTCCAGCCAGATGGGCTCGGGTGCAGCCTCGGAAGATGTTACGCAACTGCCATAGATCACTGTAAGAGCTGACACGGTCGATTTGCAGCTAGTCCTACGGACGAAAGGGCTGACTAAAAAGGATACTACATCCCTCCGGGGTATGAAGCGGCACAGGGAGCTTGGAAAGGGGCCCTGGAGAAGGCAGTGTGCCGGACGCCAGGAATATGACGTAACGATCACGCTAACAGATGGTGATCTCGAGCAAATCACGGATGCACTTACTTTGGCTACATAGGATAAGTGGGCAGCCATAGAAGCACACCAAAAGACTACAATCAATGCCATGTAGGTTGAGCTTCGTGACCTCCGAAAAAAGACGGATACGCTACACCCTACCATAATACAAGCATAGGTGCCCATGAAATCTAGTAGTACTGGGCTAACTGTAAAATAAAGTCGTGCTTATTCGTTTCCTAGCGTTGTCCTGGTTGGCACCCACTTTCTAGTGGATACGGGACTACAGTTGGATTTGGAAAAGCTGCCCCGCAAGGTGTTATAGGGTTTCCACACCGTCGTGCTTCAAGAGATCCATCATCGCGACCGGACCGCACAACAACAGCTCCATGTGGCCACGCCAATTATCGCACGACAGACCGCAGACGTCTCCCTTGCTCTTTGGCAGAAGGCGCAGCTCGCAACAATGGTCCAACAGCTCGGCACAGAGGTCCTAGATGAACTCGTGGCTACAGCTTCGCTCCGAGCTACAGTAGAAGACTTGGTTGCAGCACTAAAGACTTCCAAAACTGAAATGCAAGCCCTCAAGACCCAAACAGAACAGAAAATCACCGCATTACAGGCCCAATTATAGCCTGCTACACCTCTAGAGGTACGAGCCTAGCGTGCTTCGCTGGTAACAGAAGCTACGGACATCATTACGGGATAGATTTCTCAGGGTACTCAGTTGCTCGATTCGGCCATGCAGCTATGGACAGCAGTCCAATTCAACCTGGTTCTTCAAAAAATCAATCAGGACTTACGATAGAAGGAAGCTGCTTTCGATCAGATCGAAGCTACCTTGCCCTCCTTAGTCCCTGCATAGCATCTGGCACACTTGAAGACTAGCAAAGCACTCCAAGATAATATTGAGGAACGCTGACAAATGAAGCATGCCATCACAGAACGTTTGAAGCCATGGGCCGACGCTTCCCTCCATTTATCACAGGATATCGATGGCGCGCTTAAGCGACTCAACCAGACATTAGAGCGGGTTACCGCGGCTACTGAAGGACCGACCTCCCAGAAGCTTGTTGACATCACGTAGATTGTTATTGCTCAGAGTCAAGAAGTATTGCCTCCAATGATCGCAGTCATCAATTCCCTACGTGCGCAGGTAAATACCGCACCACCCCAGTTACTCGAGACGAGTCACGAGAATGTGTTGGGGGATTGTTGGAACAAGGTCTCCTGAACGCTGCGAAACTAGTCCAATTTTGCATATGTTTGAGTGTAATTAGTCTAGCGTAGGGGTTTTGGGGTGGGTCAAAGCCCCGAAAGCATTGTAATGGGTCAAAGGGTAGACCTAGAGTCCGCAAACCATGGTGTGTGGACCATAAGAAAGATTAGGCTATATTGTTATAAATAGAGGGACATTTTGAATTATAAGGCAAGAAGATAATGAGATCTTGATGTGAATTGTGGCTTAGTAGATCTGTTTGGGTTTTAGGGGAAAGGACTCCTGATGGCTGTGTGCACGGAGATCCCTAGTCCTACTATGTGCGGACCCTGTTGCTGTGTGTGCAGGTCGGGTTTGGGTATTGTAAGAAGGATCTAAAAGATTAATGAATGAGAAAGGTTGTTGAGTAACTGAATCTATTTGTATTATTGATGCGAATCTTTTATAGTTGTTATTTTATGCATATTATGTGTTAAGATACGAATGTAACTATGTTAAGTGTTATGCTACGCAAACCTTCAATCTGGGTCTATTCTGTTATGTTTTATGCAAAGAATAACTGTAATGCTACACTACTGTTTTAGGAGTGTATGATTTGTTAATTATAGTAAGTATAGCTGACCTTGCGCACGTGGATGCGAAGACGATCTATAGATCTGGTTCCAGGATATGAGATCTGGTCATTATAAAGTCGAACGTAGCTCTTCTTGGCTTACCTATCCTCTCTCAGGGTGCGAAAACCTAGTTCTAGCACCCACCCATATTGCTTCAAGTGAGACTTTGACCTGCACAAGCAAGTCACTGCCGAAAGGGCCAGTAGTATAGGGGTTTGTTAGCAAACCTTAATCTCCGAACCTGGGTCAGGACCCCTCGAGCCAACAATGGTCTTTCTTTATGAAATTTTCACTACTTAGATGTCAGTTGAAGTGCCCCATTAAGCCATCAATGCACCCCTAGACAGTTGTAACTGCTTTGCAGAGAATCTACTTCCTTGAAAGGCTGTGTTGCAGAGGATATAGGCTCACTTTAGAGTGCGTTAGTTGACTTGGTGTGAATTTTTGATTGGATTCCGGGAATCTTCCCAAGCTCTAGTGACTTCTAGAAGTTGTTCCAGCTTTCATCTCATGTGATAGCCTCGAATTTGGAACCCATGAAGTCATTAAAACTATTATCCTCCTATTCCCTTGAACACGGAAACCTATTCATCCATTTTTAGGAAAACCATTCAATGATTCATTTATGTCAAACTACATTCATCTACTTATAAATAGAGCACTGATCATAGTGCAAAAGAGAGCAAGAATTTGTGTTAAGTAGAGTTATGCTGGTGAGATCACAACTCTTAGAGGTATTGTGCATGTACTGTGATGCTGCTAGATTGTTTATGCTGGATGTGATGAGGATGGGACTCAAGCTGGATGAGTGACAGTGAATCGATCAACTTGTTGTACTCTTCCTTATACTTCATAATAAAGACATTTGTTCCTTTCCTAATGCATGTGTCAATGATGTTATGTGTATTTATGAATTTAATCAATTCAATTTGTTTAACTTGTGTTATATCTAAATTGGTACTGATGGGCTGCTCCACCAGTTAACTTAGAGTAACTCTTTCAAACCATCTTTTGATTGAGGATTAGACTCTTTAGCCTGAGAGGGCTCTCTCAACTTATCTAATGATTTGCTCAATTAGGTTTTGAATCAGATGGCTAAATTTGTGATAAGTGTATTAATGTATTTGATTGTAGTGGGATATATTTCACTACCATTGGGCTCATTGAGTCATTATGGATTCAGTGACAAATAATTCTGCTTGTGGAAGTTGAGCATTCTACTATTTCAATGAAAAAAATAATACTAACACACAGGAAATTTCAATAAAATAATGTCAAAAGGAAGTTAGAGCATGAGGGTATGAATTCTAGGTAATTTAACATCAAGGCATTGAGAAAATATATTAAGAAAACATAAGGCATAAAATCATTGCAACAGTAAAAGAATCTCATGTTAAGAAAAAAACACCATCACTGTATATTACTGATATTCCAAGATTTACAATAATAGTAGTATCAAAATAACATTCTCCAACACTTTCTGATTCGATTTCCTGTCATTAAATAAACCTTTTTTTCTTACATAGGATCTACCCAACTGGCTAGATCATCAAACCATAATTTTGACACCTATCATAACTAAAAGCTACATTCTTGGAGCTGAAAAAGACACCTAGCCTCTAAAGACTTACACTTCTAATAGGACTTTGCTTTACATTTATTACATTCACTTCTTTAGTAGTGGTAAAATTACATTGATAAGGATCAGATGCTCGAGTGGCATTCACCATCAATAAGACATTAAAGTACCTCCTAGAATTATGCAAAAACAGTCCTATTTTTTAGGAAAAGATAAACACCACTTTAATATTTGTCTTCATGTTGAGCTGGATAAGTGACACACCTGTCGAGTAGTGAATCTATGCTGGGATGGCCCACTGTCAGCTTGGATGTCTCCAGTTGGCTGCTTCTTCTTCAACACGCTTTTCAAACCTTCAAAATCCATTAAAAACACTTTGCTGCAAAAACAGTGACCTTAGGCAGTTTCGTAGTGAAATTTAGTAGCATGTTTAATTCAGCCATTTAACCTCCTTTTTTCCTTCTTTGCCGATCAAGATATGTTTTTCAAATAATATGAGCTAAATACTATCACTTTCCCTCCTTAGATCTCCATCAAAACTGGTTATTTGGGTAAAATACATCTTATAGAAATTTCATAGCGAATTCCAACCCTCTAGCCTGGACTTCGCTAAGAAACTGCCTAACTTGGCTGAAAATGCAGATTTGTCACTTTTCTTCAAAAATTTAGTTTTTGAACCAAAATTTATGTTTCCTTAAAGTTGTAAACTTAATCAAAAATATTTTATACCAACTCCTCTGATCCGGATTTAAGCAGGAACGCAATAGAATACAGAAATAACCATGAACATAGAGCTGCAGCGGAAATAATGCTTCATTTCATTAATATCAAATAACATAAATATGCTTACAGGCATAATGGAAATAAAATAGCTAGGGTGCTGGTAGCGAATCTCTCTCGAGAAGAGATGTGATGGCCATGCATCTCTCTGAACTGTGTTACAATGAGGCTCAAGGGCCTATTTATTGCTGAGAAACAATGTAGAATATGAAACGTCCAAAAACCTAACCGTAGGAGATGAGGCGCCAAAACTGTGGGCGCCCGTTTGGGTAAATTGGTGGTTCAACTTCCCGGGGGCATAACTTTGGCACCCGATCTCTGTTTGACACGTTCAATAGCTCGTTAGAAAGATCTATCCGAGGACTTCAATTTTTGAATGAGCAACATCGGTCCATGGACCCATGTTGCTCTCCGTTTTCCCAAAAAATGTCGTTTAGGGCCTCAAAACGGCTCCGGAAGTTCAGGACCCGAAAAACTGCTAAAAATAGTAAGTTTTGTTGCAACTTGAAAATTGAAAGAACTGAAGATTGGGGTTCAAATGGAATAGGTGGGTGGCCACCAATATCCACCTGGATCATTAAGCCCCCAAAACGGCTCCGAGAGTGGAGGACCCGAAAACCTGCTAAAAATAGTAAGTTGTGCCGAATGTGAAAATCTGCAAGACTTGATGGTGCTGGTCCAAATGGAATAGGTGGGTGGCCACCGATATCCACCTGGATCATTCCTCCCTCCTTAGGAAGCAATGGTCCCCATTGCGTTGAGATCCTCCATGAGATGAGGCAAATTCTGTTGAACTGAGTATTAGATGTGTCATGGACCTGCGGGTGGACATGCTGGATGTGTTTAGTAAATTTGGTTTCTTTATCAGCCTCATACAGTACATGTTTGGATTTTGTATGTGTAGTTGCAGGATGTATGGCAACATCAGGTGGTGGTGCATTGGGAGTCAGATCAATGGAGTGCTTGTCCTGACAGGGTAGAGGAACCTCTATGAGTGAGGAGAAATTGTCATCGTATTCCTCCATGACTTTGTCCATCTCATATGTCGTGAAAGGAGCCCTGCTGAGGTTGTGGCCACAATATTATTCTTTCCCCGTGAGTGAGTCGTAAGGAAAATGAATTTCCTGTCCGGGAAACAATCTTATCGCGTTGTTTTGTAAACAAAGAGATGGTGAGGCGGTAATACCTCCGATATCCCGTACAAGTTATTTCCCAAAGTAATAACAGCATCGAGGCCTAGACTCATTAATCGCATGTCGCCTCCATAAGTATGGTTGGCCCAATAATACCGCATCAAGAGGAGCAACATCACACAATAATTTATCCGTGGAATGGCTTGATACCGTATGGTCGGCACCGCCGCGTAGATGCGAAGATCTCTCTCGGGTGGAGCCACCTGATGGTATATGGCTGCGGTGTGCTATCTTCGGTGGTGCCGAGCCGCTCACGACGCCTCGCTGAAATGAGGTTCTTTTGGCTTCCACTATCGACGAGAAACTGCAGCGGAGAACCCTTCACCCACATCTGCGACCGGAAGAGGCGCTCCCCCTCCTCTGGATCCTCTGGACCCTCCTTCTGGATCTTGGTGGTGGCAACAATGGCACTAGGATCCGCATCAATGATCTACTTCCCTTTGTCATTGCCTTTGTCTGGTTCTAACTCAGGATCAGAAAATGCATCTGATTCGGGTGCCTTTAGTTCAGCCACCAAAGACTGTTTGGCCCGACACTCGTTTGTGCCGTGAGTGGGGCTGTTATGAAATTCACACCACTTCCCTGTGTCCTTCTTTGGATTTGTGGTGTTGTTCTGAGTCGCATTGCTTTGGCCTTGCCCCTTGTTCTTCGATTCGGGGGCACCTTTCGGATTCGCAGATCCAAAGTCTCGCTTCTTCTGCTTAAATTTCTGCTTGATCTTGGCGGCATAGCGATATGCCGTGCCAAGCGATGTAATGTCGAGGAACTCCATTTCCTCCTGAATGTGTTTGTGCAGACAGCCATGGTACTTGAGCACCAAATGTCTCTCCGAATCTTTAATACCCAACTTTGTGCGCAGGGTATGGAACAGATTCGTCAGTTCGTGCACATCTTGATCCTTTTGTTGCCGCAGCGTGGTCCATTGGATGTATTTGTCCTCATAGCTCCCCACAGGGTAATATTGTTCCTTGATGCCGTCCCGGAACGAATTCCAAGTGGGTGTGGTCGAGAACAGAGAGGGTTCCCCTTCGCCCTCTTGCTCACGGTAGGTTTCCCACCAGTCTTTGACATGGGGGGCGGCTTTGAGGAGTGCAAAAATAATCTTTTCTCGGTCGGAGAAGTCATGGACCGAGAAATACCCTTCCAACAAATTTAACCATCTGTCTACAGCGTCTGCATCTATTTTTCCTTCAAATATAGGAATGTCAAAGTTTACCTGTACCTTGAAGGGAGTGGCGCCTCCAGAGTGGCTGTTGGATGCAGATGCGCCATATGTGGGTAGTCGTTGAAGGATTTGAGCAAAGCTATCCATCATCACGTTCCTTTGTTTCTCGAGGGCCTCCTCGAGCAGTATTTTGATAGGATCTCTTGCTCCCTCTTCTTTCTTTTCTTCCGCCATGGGAGGTCGTCGGGGTTTGCGATGCTGATCTTGCAAGGGTTCAACCAGATCGAGCCCTAAATCCTTATACCCTGACCGCGTTGGGGACATGCAAAGAAAAACAAAGAAAGAGTAGACCCCCTCTGATACCACTGATCCGGATTTAAGCAGGAACGCAATAGAATACAGAAATAACCATGAACATAGAGCTGCAGCGGAAATAATGCTTCATTTCATTAATATCAAATAACAGAAATATGCTTACAGTCATAATGGAAATAAAATAGCTAGGGTGCTGGTAGCGAATCTCTGAGAAGAGATGTGATGGCTACAGACCTCTGAACTGTGTTACAATGAGGCTCGAGGGCCTATTTATTATTGAGAAACAATGTGGAATATGAAACGTCCAAAAACCTAACTGTAGGAGATGAAGCGCCAAAACTGTGGGCGCCCGTTTGGGTAAATTGGTGGTTCAACTTCCTGGGGGCATAACTTTGGCACCCGATCTCCGTTTGACGCGTTCAATAGCTCGTTAGAAATATCTATCCAAGGACTTCAATTTTTGAACGAGAAACATCGGTCCATGGACCCATGTTGCTCTCCGTTTTCCCAAAAAATGTCGTTTAGGGCCTCAAAACGGCTCCGGAAGTTCAGGACCCGAAAAACTGCTAAAAATAGTAAGTTTTGTTGCAACTTGAAAATTGAAAGAACTGAAGATGGGGTTCAAATGGAATAGGTGGGTGGCCACCAATATCCACCTGGATCATTAAGCCCCCAAAACGGCGCCGAGAGTGGGCCAAAACACACTTTAAAAATAGTAAGTTGTGCTGAATGTGAAAATCAGCAAGAATTGATGGTGCTGGTCCAAATGGAATAGGTGGGTGGCCACCGATATCCACCTGGATCATCCTCAGACTTTGGGCATTTCATCTTTAGAAATAACAGGCTATACCTCTTCAGGTTCATTTACCATTCTAGTCTTCAACCCTCTTTTCTTCGGTTCTTCTTGGATCATATCCATTTGGTCTTCCAACTCGTTAACCTGCCCTTTGAGCTTTTTTCTCTCAGACTACAACCACAGATTTCTCTTCCTAGTGTTATTCATCACTTTCCTCAAAGGAAGACTTCTCTTCTGCATCTTCCTAGCATTTGACAGAGTTTTGTCATATTTTTCTAGTTGATCCTTCATTTATCTCTCAAAATATTCCATTATCTATTTGTCTACTTTGTCCTCTTGTAGTTCCAATTTGACTTCAACTACCTCTTCCCTGGCCTCTCTTAATTGCTCCTGTAATATATGTACTTCAGTCTTTTCCTCAACTTGTTCCTTTCCTTTTCTTTGCACAAAGACCTCTTCTACTGCTGGAGATAGGTATATATGTTCTCTAGTTGATTTCCTTCATTAATATTTTCTTCTCTCTTGCTCTTTATGGCAGCCTTTGCAAGATGTGACCTATTCATTGGTTTCCTTGGCTAGAAAATGAAACCAACATATTCTCCTGCAAAATCCAATTTTTTGACAGAATTACCTTTATACTTCTTCCTTCTATCGCTTCAATGTCTTCTGCTTGGACAATTGGACATTATTCAATGTCTATTTCCTGGAGGATGTCTTGAACCTCCTTTTTTCCTTCTTTGCTGATCAAGATATGTTTTTCAAATAATATGAGCTAAATACTATCACTTTCCCTCCTTAGATCTCCATCAAAACTGGTTATTTGGGTAAAATACATCTTATAGAAATTTCATAGCGAATTCCAACCCTCTAGCCTGGACTTCGCTAAGAAACTGCCTAACTTGGCTGAAAATGCAGATTTGTCACTTTTCTTCAAAAATTTAGTTTTTGAACCAAAATTTATGTTTCCTTAAAGTTGTAAACTTAATCAAAAATATTTTAGACCAACTCCTCTGATCCGGATTTAAGCAGGAACGCAATAGAATACAGATATAACCATGAACATAGAGCTGCAGCGGAAATAATGCTTCATTTCATTAATATCAAATAACAGAAATATGCTTACAGGCATAATGGAAATAAAATAGCTAGGGTGCTGGTAGCGAATCTCTAAGAAGAGATGTGATGGCTACAGACCTCTGAACTGTGTTACAATGAGGCTCGAGGGCCTATTTATTGTTGAAAAACAATGTAGAATATGAAACGTCCAAAAACCTAACCGTAGGAGATGAAGCGCCAAAACTGTGGGCGCCCGTTTGGGTAAATTGGTGGTTCAACTTCCTGGGGGCATAACTTTGGCACCCGATCTCCGTTTGACGCGTTCAATAGCTCGTTAGAAATATCTATCCAAGGACTTCAATTTTTGGCAGGCAACATGGATCCATGGACATGTTGTTTCTCTGTTTTCCCAAAAAATGTGGTGGGGCCTCTGTGGAAAAGCAGCTCAGGAAGTTCGGATAAGGCTCAGTTGCTTAGTCAGAATAAGTTTTGTTGCAACTTGAAAATTGAAAAAGAGCGAGATATGGGGGTTCAAATGGAATAGGTGGGTGGCCACCAATATCCACTGGATCATTAAGCCCCCAAAACGGCTCACAGTGGAGGACCCGAAAACACCTTCTAAAAACCGTGCTGGATTGCTGAATGTGAAAATCAGCAAGAATTGATGGTGCTGGTCCAAATGGAATAGGTGGGTGGCCACCGATATCCACCTGGATCATCCTCAGACTTTGGGCATTTCATCTTTAGAAATAACAGGCTATACCTCTTCAGGTTCATTTACCATTCTAGTCTTCAACCCTCTTTTCTTCGGTTCTTCTTGGATCATATCCATTTGGTCTTCCAACTCGTTAACCTGCCCTTTGAGCTTTTTTCTCTCAGACTACAACCACAGATTTCTCTTCCTAGTGTTATTCATCACTTTCCTCAAAGGAAGACTTCTCTTCTGCATCTTCCTAGCATTTGACAGAGTTTTGTCATATTTTTCTAGTTGATCCTTCATTTATCTCTCAAAATATTCCATTATCTATTTGTCTACTTTGTCCTCTTGTAGTTCCAATTTGACTTCAACTACCTCTTCCCTGGCCTCTCTTAATTGCTCCTGTAATATATGTACTTTAGTCTTTTCCTCAACTTGTTCCTTTCCTTTTCTTTGCACAAAGACCTCTTCTACTGCTGGAGATAGGTATATATGTTCTCTGGTTGATTTCCTTCATTAATATTTTCTTCTCTCTTGCTCTTTATGGCAGCCTTTGCAAGATGTGACCTATTCATTGGTTTCCTTGGCTAGAAAATGAAACCAACATATTCTCCTGCAAAATCCAATTTTTTGACAGAATTACCTTTATACTTCTTCCTTCTATCGCTTCAATGTCTTCTGCTTGGACAATTGGACATTATTCAATGTCTATTTCCTGGAGGATGTCTTGAACCTCCTTTTTTCCTTCTTTGCTGATCAAGATATGTTTTTCAAATAATATGAGCTAAATACTATCACTTTCCCTCCTTAGATCTCCATCAAAACTGGTTATTTGGGTAAAATACATCTTATAGAAATTTCATAGCGAATTCCAACCCTCTAGCCTGGACTTCGCTAAGAAACTGCCTAACTTGGCTTAAAATGCAGATTTGTCACTTTTCTTCAAAAATTTAGTTTTTGAACCAAAATTTATGTTTCCTTAAAGTTGTAAACTTAATCAAAAATATTTTAGACCAACTCCTCTGATCCGGATTGCTTAGAGCTGCAATAGAATACGAAATAACCATGAACATGGAAATTTGCGGTGAAATAATGCTTCATTTCATTAATATCAAATAACAGAAATATGCTTACAGGCATAATGGAAATAAAATAGCTAGGGTGCTAGTAGCGAATCTCTGAGAAGAGATGTGATGGCTACCGACCTCTGAACTGTGTTACAATGAGGCTCAAGGGCCTATTTATTGTTGAGAAACAATGTAGAATATGAAACGTCCAAAAACCTAACCGTAGGAGATGAGGCGCCAAAACTGTGGGCGCCAGTTTGGGTAAATTGGTGGTTCAACTTCCCGGGGGCATAACTTTGGCACCCGATCTCCGTTTGACGCGTTCAATAGCTCGTTAGAAAGATCTATCCAAGGACTTCAATTTTTGAACGAGCAAAATCGGTCCATGGACCCATGTTGCTCTCCGTTTTCCCAAAAAATGTCGTTTAGGGCCTCAAAACGGCTCCGGAAGTTCAGGACCCGAAAAACTGCTAAAAATAGTAAGTTTTGTTGCAACTTGAAAATTGAAAGAACTGAAGATGGGGGTTCAAATGGAATATGTGGGTGGCCACCAATATCCACCTGGATCATTAAGCCCCCAAAACGGCTCCGAGAGTGGAGGACCCGAAAACCTGCTAAAAATAGTAAGTTGTGCTGAATGTGAAAATCAGCAAGAATTGATGGTGCTGGTCCAAATGGAATAGGTGGGTGGCCACCGATATCCACCTGGATCATCCTCAGACTTTGGGCATTTCATCTTTAGAAATAACAGGCTATACCTCTTCAGGTTCATTTACCATTCTAGTCTTCAACCCTCTTTTCTTCGGTTCTTCTTGGATCATATCCATTTGGTCTTCCAACTCGTTAACCTGCCCTTTGAGCTTTTTTCTCTCAGACTACAACCACAGATTTCTCTTCCTAGTGTTATTCATCACTTTCCTCAAAGGAAGACTTCTCTTCTGCATCTTCCTAGCATTTGACAGAGTTTTGTCATATTTTTCTAGTTGATCCTTCATTTATCTCTCAAAATATTCCATTATCTATTTGTCTACTTTGTCCTCTTGTAGTTCCAATTTGACTTCAACTACCTCTTCCCTGGCCTCTCTTAATTGCTCCTGTAATATATGTACTTCAGTCTTTTCCTCAACTTTTTCCTTTCCTTTTCTTTGCACAAAGACCTCTTCTACTGCTGGAGATAGGTATATATGTTCTCTGGTTGATTTCCTTCATTAATATTTTCTTCTCTCTTGCTCTTTATGGCAGCCTTTGCAAGATGTGACCTATTCATTGGTTTCCTTGGCTAGAAAATGAAACCAACATATTCTCCTGCAAAATCCAATTTTTTGACAGAATTACCTTTATACTTATTCCTTCTATCGCTTCAATGTCTTCTGCTTGGACAATTGGACATTATTCAATGTCTATTTCCTGGAGGATGTCTTGAATATTTCCTTTGGAAATGGTTTGGCTCCTCGTTATCCTCCTGCTACTAGGTTTACTAATTTTCTAGTTTTGACTTGCAAGTGATCGTTGTGGGATATCAATCTCTGGCATAGGTTCAAATTCAATATCCATTAGTTCGACAGTAGGCTATCCTCCTTCTTCATTAACTTCTTCTATCACAGCTAGAGATGAAGTGATTTTTGGCTTTGAAGTTTTTTTAGGTGTCACTGAATCTACTTCATATCCACTCAAGAAGAGAAAATATGCCCACTCTCTGTTTAGCTTCTGTAATTCCTCCAACACTAGTAATTTTATCAAGCCATGGTGAAAAACTGTTGTTTCCCAACCCTCAACCTTGGCTTGAACCTTATCTAAAATCTTCCCCAAACTTGTAAATAAAAATAAAGGCAAATCAAGGGGTTTCTTACCAATGAAATGAAAAAGGAGCCTGAAGTGATATAAGAAGACCATGTGAAACCTCCCCTCGCAGGTAAAATACTTTTGTATCACAAACAACAACTTTGAATATTTTTCCTTCATATAACTCCTGGGGATACCACTTGCCATGTCAACTCCTATGTGCTCCTGTTTGAAAAATTCTTCACAACTCTGCATTTTGAATTTTGTACCTTTGAACCATTCCTCACCTCCTCTGGGTATTTTTGTAGCTTGAGAGATAGTATCAGGTGATACTATGAAATTAAATACCCCAACCTTTGAGGTTGTCCCTGTGAAATTGGCTGTGGATTCTTTGGATATCTGAGCATGAAAACCCTGCAGCTTATGACAGAACTATAGACAACCAACATTCTTGAAGGCATTCATGAAACTAGGATCTTCATTCAATAGTTTCAAATATATAGGCTCGTATCTCACATAGTAACCTCCTTTATTCACTTTCTTCTTCGCTGCCATTACTCCTTTATACCTTCACTACTTCTTAGTTGTGACACCTACAAATAAACAAACCTAGACAACAAGTTGTTTGCGCTGTGAATAAGCTCTTCAGGGATGACACTATAATGCTTTACATGTAATAATTTGAATAATGAATGACAAAGATAAGCTTAGGGGAAAATTTTTAAATGCAATTCGAAATATTGAGGGAAAATGATGATACATGTGACCACAAAAAGAAATGATGAGTGAAAGCATGGTCTTGCATGCTTGGTGATCATGGTAACTAATTTTCTGACCTCACCTTTACCCTTGGCCATCGAAAACTTGACACCTCACAGTGCTCTATCTTTTCTGCAGAAAAACACAGTTTCGTTTTGAAAACAGTTAAAATTTTGACAGATCTACTATAGAATTGTCAGTTAATTCCGTAGCGAAATCTGTTATTCTGCCAATGTATTCACTACGAAATGGTGAAAAAATAAACAAGTTGCTTATTTTTTGATTTGAAGGCATGGGTGTGAAAACTAAACGATATGGAATGGATTTGACTGATATGACAAGACTCATGGTGGGTTTAGACTTAGGATAAAGCTTGTTACATTTGTTTTTTCAAAATTTCATGAATATGACTATGAAAACAACATGGAACCTAGGTGAATGATTTGCAAGACCTTATCAATGAATTTTTTTAAAACCTAATTGATAAAATCATTAGATAAGTTGAGACTCTGAGAGAGAGCCCTATCAGGATGAAGAGGCTAATCCTCAGTCAAAAGCTGGTTTGAAAGAGTTAATCTAAGTTGTCTGGTGGAGCAGCCCATCAGTACCAATTTAGAGACAACAACTTGAATAGACCGTATTTCCTTTATGTTGTTTTATGTCTTCTGTTTGCCATGGCAGGTATCAATCAAGTGAGCTAAGTTGGATTGAGAGCGATGAAAGAAACAAAGGGAGGCGAGGGAACGAAAACAGATTACAAGTAGGTTTCACTCCTTTTATCTATTCATTTTAAGGAAAAGATCAGATATATTTTTTTTTATTGTTCTAAGCAAAAGTAGTTTGTGCTTATTTTCAGCTATTTGAATGTGTCTTAGCAAAAGTAGTTTGTTTGCTTTCTTTTTCAGAGAATCCTTTGGCACCAACGCATTGTTGGTCTTGACACAGTGATCTAGATAACACTGGTGGCTGAGGGATAGTGCTCTTCAACACACTGTCTCCCAATCGGGGTGCATTTCCCCTGTGACCAACCAAAATATATCTATTTTTTCTTTTGCCAATTCATGTCAATGTTTTCTTGTTGAAGTTTTGAGTGATTCATTGCCTATAGAGAGCAGTTTTCCTCTACTCTTCTTGCCTCACTTTGGATTTTTTTGATCAATGTTTCTTCGTGTTTTATTTATCATTTTTAAATAGTTCCAAAGTTAAATTTTACATTTGATCAATTCATTATCTTCGAAAAGAGGAATTGTCATATCAGTATTCGTTTCTCTTGAAAGTTTTGAGTTATTTTTTGTGCATTATTTTCTTTTTCATTCATCTAAACTTAAAGGAAACTGAAAAGAAAAACATGCATTTTCATATAGGGATTGTGAGTACTGCTTAAGGAATAGTTTAGGGAAAAATTGCATTTATATGTGCTCATTATTAATTGGATACAATCTGATTTCTCTATCCCTAGAATCTAGTTTTTCATTGTTGAAAATAAATTCGAAACAAATGCTTATCATTCTAATTGCATTCTAGGAATGTTCAATACATCTTGTGGTGAACTTGAAAGACAAATTGGTAAGCAATATCAACATAAAATTTATTTGAATTTATCTAAGGAGGAATTGTAACATTAATGATAACATTTAGAGGTATAGGATAGAAGAAGTGTTATGACATCATTAAACATAGCAGTTGTCATTAATTGTCTACGAAATATTCCAAGTGTGATACCTCATTCCACGTACGTAAGTATACCAGAGCTCTTCCACGTACTTTTGGTTATATCAGGCGGTGTTCTAGTATGAAAAGAATAATGGGATGCTCTCACTGTGAAGTTTCACATTAGACAGTGCTAATACGGATTGGGCCTCCATGTACCTTCGCGTATATTCTGGAGGACAAATTTAGGTTTCTTACCATCCATAGGTAATCGAGTTGGCTGCCCTATAGATTTGATACATCAAACAAAACATTCAAGGAGATTACCTGCACATACAATAAGTCCTTGGTTTACTGAGGCGGTATATTGCAGTTCACAGTTTATTGGTAAACCTTTTGCCTATCATCATCCTCTTTTTTTATTTGTTTTTGTATAAAATTAATCAGAAATCAAGGAAGAAGACCAACCCCTTCCCCATCATTTTTGTAGGACATCGAGTAAACCTCCATTACCGCCAGAAGCTACACCTAGTAGACGAAGGCATGCTCGTCCTACCGAGTCCGATACCTCTGGAAATCTTGGTGCTACATCATCTGATATACCAGATACATATGATCCTTTCAGTACTGAGTCTTAATTCGTTTCTACTGATCCTGTTTTATCTGCTACCGTCGAGACAAAAACTTCACAGTTACCTGAGGATGCTAAAATTAAATCTAGTGAAACGATAAATCCTGAACCCGAGCTTCTTCAAATAAACGTTGATATAGAAGTTGATCCTGAAGTTAAAAAACAAGAAGTTGTTCTAGTACAAATTTATGATCCTCAGCCATCTGTAACCTTCGAGTCTTCCTCTTTACGTGGAGTTTACTGCTTGAAATTTATCTCAGGCCTGACGGTGAAGAGCTTCCACCTGGTTTGATTTCGATAGAGGGAGAACTTCAGGAAGAGACAATCCCTTCAAATCCCACTCATTTTGGGTCGAGCTTCATTTATATCAGTATTTTCCTCATTTGACCTACTTTGCTTCTATTTATCCTTTTCACTCTCAAGTTCCTGTAGATTCGTTGGAGTATTTGTTGGGTTATTTAGCCATGTCAGAGACAACATCCCAGACTATACCATCTGTTACAGTTGCGACACCATCTATTGTTGCTTCATCTTCGATATTTTCTACGACACCCGAGGAACATCTTTATGGTGGTCCATCTGTCCCACTGGGTTACCAAGATTTAAATGGAACCTACACTGGTGTCTCCTCTAGTCCATGGACTTCGCCCATGTCATCGTCTGTAATTATATCTGGTTCAGCTATTAAGAGTACTGAATGGCCTGACCCTCAATATCAATCTGTTTCATCTAATTACCATCCATCTTATTCAATATCTACTGGATACCCTTCATATGAAAGTAAATATGTGCAATATACCTATACTCCATATGCTAGGGGGCCACAGATGTTTGGTCCATATGGAAACACTCCGTCATATTTAGGTCCATCATATGCTGGAATTTTTGTTTTCCATTGGCAACCTACTTTGCCTATTCAACCACAAACGATTGTGTATCAATATCAACTAGTTCAACTAGTTGCATCTGTGCCTACTATGCCTACCATTTATTCTATGGCTATTGGTCAGTCTACTCAAGCGGGTCCTTCCACCCCTAATCCTCAAGTTTTGGGTCGACAGACTCTGTCTTCCTAGGATGGTATTCAACAACCATCTGTATCGGTAATTTCACAAATGCATGCTAGCTTACCTTTTTCACAGGTTTATATTGGCCCTGTTTATTCACAACCGAGTCTGAATTGTCCTTGTGGGAAATTGTTTTATCAGATACCATGGCAGCCACAACAACCATTCCGACAGTATCAAACTTATCGAGGACCTAGTCATAAATCCTACCCCTATCTGGGTTACCAACAATAGAATCCATTTGTTGGTATGAAAAGGCATACTTCTCAGGCGATTCCATCATATCTTGGTTATGCTATGTTATCACACTAGTAATTCTCTAAGTTGTGAGATTTTGATTTATAGTTAAATAAAAATATAGGTAACCACAAACCAACTTTTAAACTCTAATATCTAGCCTTTTTATGGTTCAGAGAGGGCTCTCTATAAAATTTAACTTTGGTTTGATTTATAAAATATTAGGCTACTTATGATTGTGCAATTTCGTTTTGGTTTGATTGATTTGGTGGGAAAAATCACTCAATGATATGGATAGTGGGAAATTTGTTTGTCCATTGGGCCGAGGAGTCAAAAATCAAGCAGACAGAGCTAGGATCAAGGTAAAAAATTCAAATGTTTTCAGGGCAAGATAGATAACCCTTGAAGATCTTGGAAGGCTGTTTGGTGAGGTGATATGATCGGGATAAAGAGAAATGAAGGGTTATTTGATCCGGAAAAGGGAAGTAGTAGGCAGAGTTCAAACGAAAGTGGGAGCAATTAAGGGTTCCCTACTCTGGAAATCAACAGAAAACATGGAAATGATAAACAGTAAAGATAGGGTGCTTTTAACCAATCCTGAAGTAATACTCTTGTTTATTCATTCAAATTTAGAACACATAATGGATGCATGTAACAAAGAAAGATAAACAATGACAAGTAGGATATACTTCACTTCAATAGCTCATCACATGAATCCTGAAATATGATGCTAATTGATTTGATCCAGTCTGCTACTCAAAATTTGAAACACAAAATCCTTCAAGTCCAATAAAAAATGACGATAGAAATCTTCAGCAATTTATTCCACACTAATACCTCAAAGAGAGAAGTATTTATACATAATTGTTTACAAAATATCCTAGAATGATTCTAGGATTTATCTAAGGAAAATAAAAATATCTTTACAACAAAATAGAGACAGCTGCTTAAAAAATCAACAAGCTATCCTATCTATCCAAATAAAATAGAAACTAATTGTGGATTAGGTGCAGCTGGTTGCCTTGGTGTCCTCTTTGCTGGCTCAGATATTTTCAAGTTGGTTTTGAGATCTGATCTGTTTTATATTTTACTCTTTCACTCTGGTTCTCTTTAATCTCTAATACTCTTTAAACTCAGATACTCTTTAACCACTGTAAAATTGTTTACTGTGGTAATAAAAAATTTGTTTTGACTGAAAATCAACAAACTATTTTTCTGCCTTTTACCTTTCACAGTAAATATGTAAGTGATTTCCAAGCTTCCTCATTTGGAATTTGTATCTTCTTTAACTTCGTAAAATTATCATCTACCTTTGTATATCTGGAAAAAGTTGGTTTTATGATAAACCAGTGTCTTATCTCATGCTGCAAATAAAATAAATCCTCAAAATTTTTGAGTAAGACTTTTCTTGTTGAAGTGCCTTGTCCACCTGTCTTTTCAACTTGCTCTTTTGCATATTCTCTGATATTTTTATTGTAATCCTCTTGAGGCATAAGCTTATCATTGATAACCAAAATGTTAGGTAGACTTCTTTGCCTAATATTTTCAAATTTAACCATGAATTTGGTTATGGTGATGTTCATATTTTCACACTTCTCCTCAAGCTATTTCATTAAGTTCTTCTTAGTGATGACCTTCCTTATTTCAAGGATTGTTTCCGTCTTATCAATAATCTCAATTTCTTCTATCTCTTGCTTGTTTTTTCTATTAAGAAACTTAATCAATTCTATTTCTTGCTCAAGTTTGTTATCAAGCTCCTCTTTAGTCTTCTGAATTTCTGCTAATTTTGCCTTTAGTAAATCTCTTTGTTCAAAGATCACTTGAATTGAGGGCCACACATCATTGATGGCTTCAATGATCTTGTTCCAGAAATGATTTTTTACATATGAAATTGGCTCCTTTAAGGTTAATTCCTTTTGTAACTTCTTCAATTCTTCATCTAGTCTAATAGCCTTTTGCTCATGAGTTTTAGCATTAATTTGAGCTAACTTGTTTGTGTTTTCAAGATTTTCAATCACCTGTTTCAATCTATTAATCTCACTTGTCTGAAGTGATATTTCTCCCATGGCTTTTGTTAGCTTGTTGGTCTCATCTGTGGGTTGAGTTGCTATAGTGGATGACTTTGTAGCAGATGTTGTAGATGATGTCACTGGCACTGCAGTGGCAAGTGGTACTTTGGGTGCCAACTCTTATGCTATATTTGATGGCACAACTGTAGTAACCATAGGGATAACTGAAGGAACTTCTGGTGTTTTTGTTGTTCCATTTTCATGGACAAGCTTATCCATTTGAATCTCCATTTCTTTGATCTGTGTTGTTAGCTGAAAGGCTAAATTCATCATGTCATCCTTTTCATTCTATCCCTGTATTATTTCTTTGGCTTGAGGATGTTCACTTGATGGAAATTTAAGTTGTTTCCTTAATGCTACAATGTCCTCATTTTTCTTCTTCACTAACTTCTCTACTGTTTTGACATTTTCAAGGTCATATCTAACCTGCAAGACCAATGCTTCTAAATATTTAATTCTGAGATCTTTAGCATATAAGGATGTTATGTCAAATTTCATTTGATCTTTCGTATTTGTGATAGTGCTCTAAAGTTTTTGAACACTCATAGATTTGGTTGTAACAGTAGAATATAACATCTTTGAACTCTGTCTATGAAATTCTATCTGATCAAGAGCATGAATTATTTCTTGTTTGGACTTCTAGATCAATCTTTTTGTAATCTACAACTGTCTTTGGAACCTTCACTGTAGGCTGTAATACTGACATGATCAGCTTTTTATTTGAGTAATCAAAGGAAGATAAAAGACCATTTTGAACACTTGGTGTTTGTTTCAGATATTGAGAGTAAATATTATTTTTAATCTCTTCTTTCTTTAACTTAATCTGTTTGTACTTTTCCCTAATATCTAGATTCTTTTCCTCAGCTGTCTATGAGGATGATGCTTCCACGTTCTATTGTTTTTCTATCAACTATGCATTTGAATTATCTATCCATTATTCATTAAAATTCTCTATAACTTGTTCATTTATGATGACTATAGTAGCATCATTATTAGTTACTGGGACATCTGTGTCTTCAACCTCAATAGTTACTTTCTCTTTACCCACTAGATCTGTTTTGGGCTTTTTATTATATCTTATCTTGAACTTAGTCTCAGTAGTGGTTTCAGAAACATAAGAATATTCTTCTCTGACTCTCTTGGTGGCTTTCTATGTTTGATCTGCAGTTTGCAAAGTGTGACTAGTATCACTTTGTTTTATTGCATCTATTAAAGTATTTTCTGTCCACTTAGTCTGATTAGCATACTTCTCAATCTCTGGTTTTTTATCATGAATTTAGAGTGTAATTTTACACTTAACCCTCATTTTACTCAGTATCCCTTATTGTAATTATCCTTTTTCGGGAATTTCAACAAGGTGCTCAAGAGAAAAGTTTTATAAGTAAAACTGTGCAAAAATAACGCAGATCATGACTTGGTTCCTCTTATTTATGTTTTATGGTACTTATATATGGAATTTAATCTTAAAAAAATCATTTTAGATACATTAAACAGATCTCCCAAAAACTAGACTAGCAAAAAAGCACCCAAAGAGGGAGGCTGCAGCCAAATGCAAACACTGCTTCAGAAATTGCGCAATTTTAACAGATGTTCAAAGGAGGCTTATATTTCATTAATACAGCAGAAAATCAGCATTAGGATTAATATCTTTCACTCTACAGTATAATGCATGAGACAATACAGCAAAAATATTCAGAAAAGAGAACTATAACACATGTACATTTGCAGAAATGGCTCAACGGCATTACTTTTAAGGAGCTTCAGCAGCTGGAAGTTAAAACTCAGATATAGGAAAGATCTGTGGACAAAACATCAGATCTATTTCAGATCTGGAAGCTAGATAGTCTCCTCTTCAAGATCCACTTGGAATTTTGGCAAAAGCATGCATAAATAAGAGTAAATCTTAGAAACAAGTTGCAAATCTGGAAATTGCTGCAGTAAATTTCTGAATATAACATTTCATTACAATGGATCAGATCTAAACAAAACATAGATCAGCAAGCTAATCCATGGATCACCAAGTGGAAGGCAAATCCCAGCACTAGAGATCTCTAATCTAAACTATGATCAAGACACCATGAAAACCCTCATACAGAAATAACATAGTCTACTCATGGGAACAACGTTGTAGCTCAAATGACATAGAAAACTACTGTAAAATTTCATATTTGAAGCACAAAGAAATGAGACACTCTTCCAGGAGGTCAAAGGACCCACTCCATGAAAAGAGGCTTCCAAAATACACTAGATCTCTGCAGATCTAGATCCCCACTTGCTGCAGCTTGCAGAGACAGCAAAACCCTCAATGGATCAGTGCTACCAATGTAAGTAGAGCTTGGCCTCAAGACTGATAGTGGTTCAATTCAGAAAAATTTCCTCCAAGAATCCTCAAAGGAAGAGGTGAAATCTCTGCATAGGAATTCCAAATACAATCCTCCACTAAACAGCAGAGAATGGTATTTGTCTAAGTAGACAAATACTCATAAATATGATCAATCAAAAACCTTCTCTTGCTGCCCTCCTTTTCCTTTTATAAGATGATAAATATTTTGCAAACCCTAACCCATATTGATGAGTTAACACTTTTCACATGAGAGGCCTCCTTCTAGAACTGTGGTGTCCCTTTTGGAGATGCAATGAACCTAGATAGCGTTGTTGATTTGGTCAAGGTTGACCCAATCTTTAGCTCAAACCTCTTTCACACCTGCAAGTGATTATTTACATGGCCCTGATTTGTCTTTGTTCACATGGGCATTGATTTATTCAGACTTTTTAGGAGTTTTACATGTCTTCCTTTATTCATTTATTCATGAAATAGAAATTAAAACAAAATTGAATGTTCCTCTTAGCTAAGGCTAAGTGGGAACATTACAGTCCTCCCCTCCAAAATGTTGTTTGTCCCCAAGCAACTGATAGGGTAAGAGTTGTAGTTCTTCTCCTTCTCCATTGATGGCACCATCGAGGATCAAGCTTTCATCATGGGCCAAGTGCTCATTAAGCCAATACATAAAAAAGTTCTCCTCCAAGGCTAACATGATAGGGGCATAGTCCATCCCTTCAGGAGTGTAAAACTCAACAAAAATAAACATGGGTGAAGAAATGTCACATCTAAAACATATATCATGAAGTACATGATGAAGTTCCATCCCATGTGGTACATATACACTGCCCACTCTTTGCCCATACAAACCCATAAATAATACCAATATATCATCTATTTATGGAAGAAAAATTACATATATGCAAACTGAAATTTTCACTTGAGGAGGTTGATCACAATCCCACATAAGATACCAAAGCAATGCACTCCTTGTCTTGAGTATATCTGAGTGTGGTAAGTGGTAATCCCACCACACCTTTGTTGCATGGGTCACTTTGACATGGCTGAAAGTGATACCCAAGTTAGGTGCCTTTGGGAAGCACCCATCATGATAGAGAATCTCCCTTTGCACCTTAAGGGAGTGACCAGATTTAGAATTTTTATTGGCCTCACCAATGCCATGAGATCTACATGTAATATCACTCCTTGTAGGAGCCATGGCCTACATACATATGGTAAGATAATATGTCAAATCAGAAAAATAAACATGCTTCATAAGATCAGATTCTTTACCATTCAAGTCTCCCACACACATGGAGTTGGGCATGGGAATTTCTCCTCTTTTAAGAGAAGGAAGAGATGGCTGAAATGACTCCTGCATAGAGTCCTTTGGTTTTCCCAACTCCTCATAACTATTTCACTCTTGTAAGTGTTGGTGTAGTTCCTTCCAATCATAGTGCTGATGTATTTCCTCCTTCATACCCTCCCAATCAAAACTCCTCATGATTAGGGTGTAGATCTTTGCAGACTGCATATAGATGGAAAGGAACTCTTTGTGTGCTCTTTGTAGTATCTCTTGCTTAAGCTTGGAGGCTTGAAACAAGAATACTTTACCAAGATGATAGATGACCCCTTCATGGACGGAATAGCCTCCCCCTTGCTTCATGCCATCTAATGTCATCCCGGTGTAAAGATCTTTGGAGTACTCCACAAGGAGTTTAGATCTCCAATATGGATCCACACAGCTCAAAAATGACAGTGACGCTGATACATCTATGGTGGTGCTTGCCTTGTTTTTTATTACTTCTTTGACATTACACATGCAAAAATTGTTTGTTGGGAGGTTGATCCTCCCCCTTCCTTCCTCCCACAGCGCTGTATCTTGCTCTCTCACTGCTCCAATCCTTTCTTGATCTGTGTTTGGAGCAGCACTTTTTGAGGCTTACCCCACATTATCAGAATCTAATGACATTCCAAATGGCTTGCCATGATGTAGGAATGTTCCTTGCAGCATTATCATAAACATGAGAGAAGAAACTATGAGATCCTTGCTTCCACTACACAAATCCATCTCTATTGTCTGTGTGGAAACATTAAGTGTAGGATAAGTGCGCATGCCTTGGATTATTTGTGGTTTCCCACTCTTCAAGTCCACCCACTCCATCTGCAAGTCTTTCCAATCAGTGGTAACCTTCCCCAAGGTAATCAACCACTAGACACCCAATATGATATTGGTATCTGGTATGTCAACTACAAAGAAGTGGTCCACCAAAATGTAGGATTACATAGTGACAGAAACTGATGGAACATATTACATGCATTGCATGGTTCTATCCCTTGGGACCAAAATAGAAAACCCATCAAAAGTGTCAGTGGGGATTCCTCTCCTCTGCACAAGGTGAGCATCAATAAAGTTGTGGGTTGCCCCACTGTCAATCAGAATAGACACTCTTTGGCTCATGACTGAGCCTTGTACTCTCAGGGTCAAGTACTTAGGCACTCCTCTCAAAGAGGCAAGAGTCCCACTTGTTGGAGTAAAGGCTCCCTCTTCATCTCTGGATGGTGATTGATCTTCCTCCTCATCATCACCAGCGTTGTGACCCCTCCTAGGTCCATCATTCCCATCTTCCTCCTCAAAATATGAGAAGAATTCTATATAGTGTGCCCTTCCAGCAGCACATCTATGTCTCGGTACCCATGGCTCTTGGAAATTGAAACAAAATCTCTTTTTCCTCAACTCCCTCCGAAGATCAATGTCAAGAGGTTTCTTCAGTGAGCTCTCCTTGGGTGTACTAGCTTTCCATTCTTTCCCCTTAGAAGAGTGAGGGGATTTTCTTTGGAAAGTTTCCTTTGTTGTTGGCAAGGCATCTTGGATATCTCTAGCTCTCTCAATGGAATCATGCAAAGTGAGGGGCTTGGTAGACTTAACCAACCCATGCAAAGGTTCCTCCAGGCCATCAATGAACATGTAGACTCTCCTTTCTACAGATAGATCAGGGATCATGAATGATAATCTCAGTAACTCAGAGATATAGGCCTCTGCATCTCCTGTCTACTTTAGCTTTTCAAGGCTTATGAAAGGTGCCTTAGGATCCTTCTGGTCAAATCTCTCCACCAGTCTTCTAGTGAACTCATCATAGGTAGACACATTGTTGTGTCCCAATGTAGATAGCCCATGGAACCACCAGTTGTGGGCTTCACCCTCAAAGTGCAGCGCAACAATCTTGAAGGCTTCTACTTCAGGGACTTTTTTCAACTGGAAATAGATATCCAGCTTTTCCACCCATGCTTTGGCAGAACAAGAGGATGATCCATCGAAAAAGGTGCTCAAGAGAAACATTGTGTAAGTAAAATTGTGCAAAAATAACGCAGATAAAGACTTGGTTCCTCTTATTTATGTTGTATGGGACTTATATATGGAATTTCATCTATAAAAAATCATTTTAGATACATTAAACAAATCTCCCAAAAACTAGACTAGCTAAAAAGCACCCAAAGAGGGAGGTTCCAGCCAAATGCAAACACTGCTTCAGAAATTGCGCAGTTTTATCAGATGTTCAGAGGAGATCAGCGAGGAGGTTTATATTTCAGTAATACAGCAGTAAATAAGCATTAGGATTAAGCTCTTTCACTCTACAATAGAATTCATGAGTCAATACAACAAAAATATTCAGAAAAGAGAGCTATAACACATGTACATTTGCAGAAATGGCTCAAAAACGTTATTTTTAAGGAGCTTTAGCATCTGGAAGTTACAACTGAGATCTAGTATAGATCTGTGGACAAAACATCAGATCTATTTCAGATCTGGAAGCTAGATAGTCTTCTCTTCATGATCCACTTGGAATTTTGGCAAAAGCATGCATAAATAAGAGTAGATCTGAGAAACAAGTTGCAGATCTAGAAATTGCTACAGTAAATTTCTAAATATAACATTTCATTATAATGGATCAGATCTAAATAGAACATAGATCATCAAGCTAATCCATGGATCACCAAGTGGAAGGCAAAGCCCAGCACTAGAGATCTCTGATCTAAACTATGAGCAAGACACCATGAAAACCCTCATACAAAAATAACGCAGTCTACTCATGGGAACAATGCAGCTCAAATGACATAGAAAACTATTGTAAAATTGTAGATCTAATGCACAAAGAAATGAGACACTCTTCCAAAAGGTCAAAGGACCCACTTCATGGAAAGAGGCTTCCAAAATACACTAGATCTCTGCAGATCTAGATCCCCACTTGCTGTAGCTTGCAGAGACAACAAAATCCTCAATGGATCAGTGCTACCAATGTAAGTAGAGCTTGGCCTCAAGCCTGATAGTGGTTCAATTCAGAAAAATTTCCTCCAAGAATCCTCAAAGGAAGAGGTGAAATCCCTGCATAGGAATTCCAAATACAATCCTCCACTAAACAGCAGAGAATGGTATTTGTCTAAGCAGAAAAATACTCAGAAATATGATCAATCAACAACCTTCTCTTGTTGCCCTCCTTTTCCTTTTATAAGATGAGAAAGCTTTTGCAAACCATAAACCATCTTGATGAGTTAACCCTTTTCACATGAGAGGCTTCCTTCTAGAACTGTGTTGTCCCTTTTGGAGATGCAATGAACCTAGACAGCATTGTTGAAATGGTCAAGGTTGACCCAGTCTTTAGCTCAAACCTCTTTCACACCTGCAAGTGATTATTTACATCCCTGATTTTGATTGTTTACATGGGAATTGATTTATTCGGACTTTTTAGGAGTTTTACATGTCCTCCTTTATTCATTTATTCATGAAACGGAAATTAAAACAAAATTGAATGTTCCTCTTAGGTAAGGCTAAGTGGGAAAATTACACTTATGGATCATAATTCCAGGAAAAGCTCTCTTCAAATCTGTACTCTAATAACTATTTAGTTTCTTCTTCCTCTACATCTCTATGATTGCAAATGAATGGTCCCACTTAATTCTTTAAATTAAATTGTGTTTTCTTCTTTGCTGCTAGAAAGTTAATTGAATCAGAATTTAAAAATTTCCTGATGTATTCCAAGTTAAAAACCCTCATTGGTACATATTTGGGTAATTTTTATGGCAGTATATTAGAGCCAAAAACTCTAATTTCTGTGTGTTTCTCATACAAATACCAATCTCCAGTCTTGGTCTGCTCTGATAACTATAAAATCTTCTTCATCTCATCATTTATCCTTGGCTGTTCAGTATTTGTTAACATTTTTTTCAATGGATGGATGAAGAAGCCTGAAAACTCTGCATAGGTAAACTTTGTGGACACTTTTATGATTAAAGAGGTCCAAAAAATGACTAAAAGAGGTTTTCCTTCTATGTCAAGCTTCTGTAAGGATAATGGAAAATTATCTACTTGAAAATGCAAGAACATGTGGAAAAGGAAAGATGTGTATCTAAACACTCCTTCAGTTGGCAACTTAACCAATTGGTCATGAATATTGTCAGCAATATACTCAGCATAATTGAATAACAGATGGAGGTTGTCCTAGTGTGAAAGTAGATAGGAAACCTAAAATGGATTCATCTATATGTTCATCAGTGAAATACCCTAGAATGAAAGACAACATGGAAATGACATGCCTACAACCCTCTGGAAATCTTGAAGTGTAATATGGAGGATTGATTTGAGGAATTTCTACATGTAAGGGCATGAATATTTTGAATATTTGGAATCTTTTAGGAAAATCAAGGCCAATATACTGCTTGGTAAGTGCTTCAATGGACAGATGACCTGCTTGAGGATCTGGTTTGAGCTGTAACATTTGGTTAATGGACTCAGCAGTAATGGTAAATAGTACTTCTTTGTTGGCATTGACTATTGCTCTTTGCTCTGGCATATAATAATGATGGCATAACCTAGTGACCTCTGGGCATGAATGGGTAACTGGAACAACATATTTGGGCAAGTTTGATTCCCAAATTTGAACTTCTTCAACATTATCTAAGGACTTTTCATAGCTCCAGTTGTGAAGTTCCAACAGATTGAATTCTACAATAGGGTATGTTATATTATAGTCAACAAATTCTAATGGAGTGTGTCAATGTCTACAATAGGGGGTTGTAGAGGATTTATAATGATCGTAGTCTTAGAAGATGCATCTAGAGTAGGTTTAAGCATTTTGAGGCTTTTTAGACTATCAAAAACTCCGTTTTTAGGCTTTTCTGGCTACTTCTGTAAGATTAAACAATTTACAGAAGTATTCTTTGAATTTAACAGGTGTTCTTGAATTAAAACAGGCAATAATATGGTCTTTTCTTGGATTTTGATTTTAATTTTGGACTTTCAACATATATTTCAAACTCTTACTGTTTAGAAAACAAGAAACAGGGGTTTCTTGGGCTTTTTCAATGGATAATTGGGTTAAAAACCTTTTGAATCAGGCACATAGGTTAGGCTACCTTCAAAGGTTTTCTGGTCTAAATTTAGAGTTTTAAACAATTTTATAAAAACTATATAAACTCAATATTTCATTCAAAATAGTGCGCAATATAAACAAGGTTTTTCTAAAAAATTTGCCAAGGTTTGGCCTGTTTTTAGGATATTTTGATAGGCTTCTTTTGATGAATTTGAACTCTGAATGTAGTTGTTCTTTATTAAAGTCCTTTTAAATTGATAACAGGCTTAATTTCTAGAGGAATACCTGTTATATGCAGGTATAGGTCTTTGAAGATAATTCTGTGGTATATTTCTGGTCTCTGGAGCAATTCAAAGCTTCTCAGCAATCTTCAATGGCTATAGGCGTAATTTTGTAGGTCCTGGACAAGAAAACAATGAAAAATTCTTGTTCTCTGAGTCGAGATGGTAGATACAATTGATACGCGTAGAAGAAAGGGATAACAATTCTTTTTCAAGGTTTATTGGGTGTTTTAGGGTTAATTCAAGCCTGCAATAAATGGCAGTCAAATCGGGCAAAGAGGTGGTTTTCGAGCTTCAAAGGCGAAAACCCACTAGTGGTTATCGTGTGCATATGAGGTGGTAAGTAGTTTTGAACGGATTGAATGTGATCCAATGAGAAAATGCCACGTCAAGGAGAGAGAAACGAGCAAAACTGCCCATTTCGCATAGAAATGAAATTATTAAGAGTGGGAAACTTTATTTGCAATATGTGTTTTTCATCATTGGATGGGTGGGTTTGTTTGCGAACGGTCAAGTTCTGTTTCAAAGCTGCTGCAGGATTGGAGTGGATTCCAAGGTTTTCATTTTCGGCGAAATGGTTTGTTAACTTTATAAATATAAATTTATTAAATTTAAACCTTAGGCTATACGATTGGTGGGGGGTAATGTCATATATGCGTTAATTAAAAAATTTCACCAATGTTTCAATGACTATATGGGTGCGGGTTTTCATCACATGGGATATAATAACATAGGTTTAAACTTAAATATTGGGTTTTGTGGGTTATTTAAATACAAAGGATTTAATACTATACGGGAGGGTGTAGTTTAGGGAATTAATAAATATAGTTAGAAATTAATATGAAATAAAGGGGTAATATATGATATAAATTAAAAACACGTGATTTAACACTAAGTAAAGTGTAAAATATAGACAAATAAGCATATTTTGTCCTATTTTTGGTTTTTCACACTTAGACTTAGGATAAAATGCATTTTATGGGTTTCAGAGTGATTTTGAATGGAAATGAAATTAATTATTTAGGGTTTTTACTTTTACTATGTAAAATGGGTTTTTACCTAGGAAAATGGATCATGAATATGATTGAAGGGTAAATGTTGATGAAAATGGGTTTTGTGTAGGAATTCAATATTTTTAAACAATAAGTTATCGAGCCTTGAGTCTGATCCCAACAGAAGTCAGAGAAATTCTCTAAGCCTTTTTAACTGAAGTTTTAGAATATTGAATGATTGTGGGGGAAGAGAAATTAGTAATTTTTCCCGATGATGCTTTATTACATGCTTGCACAACTAATTTCTACCTACCCATCATTATTTCTAACATTTTTACTTCATTTTTATGGGTGCATTTAGGCTTGCAACCCTAAATCAATTTTCTTTCAAAGCATAAAAACTATCTAAGTCGAACCTTATTTCATTTGAGGGCTCAGATTAAACTATTGAGCTCCTCATTTATTCTCTTTTTTATTTACTGATTTGTCAAGTTTATACTGTTTGATATATCTTTATTCTCTATCTAAAACATGAAATTCAAAGCATAAAAAATTAAGATTAAACTGTTTAACTGATCATGGATTATGGCATTTATTGACAATCTGCACATAATCATTATTCTTGCAGTAAAATTAAATAGCAGTGGCATTTTGACTTGCTCACTTTCAGGTCTTATTTTATCTCTTTTTTCTTTTGGGGTCTATCTTTTTTCTAATTCCTTTGATATTTCTTTTAGGACTTTTACCCTCTTTTCATTTTTATTATTTTCATTTTCAAAATATGGGAAAACAACTTGCAGAATTCAAGGTATGTACATATTTACAAGACTATCGAAGTCAATTAAAAAATTATGAACCCTATTATTATAGGACCCTAACAGTGGCTCCACATCGGGATGGCATTTCCTGGTGAAATGTCAAGAAATTTAAGACTAGTAGCCTTTGAATTTTGACTATGATGACCCTGTAAGTATATTTCTGATCTTTTCAATTATTCATACTTATGATATTTTACCTCACAAAGCTTAGGGCCTTCTCTCCGGGCTTCAACTTTGTTAGGAAAACATCCCTATCAATCTAAAATCTTCAATGTATATGTACAATGATCAAAGTAAATGAAACTAACTATTTTTTATCTCAGGGGAGTAGTAGTGCTTCATCATTCTGCCATTTACTAGTCCATCTAACATAGTTGATCCATCCATTTCTTTCAGGTAGAAAGCATTATTACCTCTATATCCATAAATCACATAGGGTCATCTCCATAGAAAATCAATTTTTCCTTGTTTACCTTTGTCTTCTCTTCTTGAATCCCATTTTAAAACTTTATCTCCAATGTAGAAATCATCTTCTTTAGTATTTTTATCAAAAAATTTCTTTATCTTATCCTGGATAACTTGAGACTTGATATAAACTTCTTCCCTTGTTTGTTGCAAGTGAATAGTTTGATTGATCCTTCTTTGAATATCATTTGTTTCAACTTGTAACTCTTGGATAATCTTCATTACTGGTACTCCTAAGGAAGATGGAAAAACAACATCCATTCCATAAACAAGTTGGTAAGGGGATGTACCAATATATTTTTTAGTTGTAAGTCTATCTTCCCATAAGGCATTGACTAACTTCTTGTTCTAAGTCTTTTTGTTATCTTCCAATAAATTTTTGATGATGTTTACAAGGCTCTTATTTGAAGACTCAGCTAGACCATTACCTTGAGGGTAATATGCAGTAGAATGGCCTAGGGTAATATGGTATTTATGGAAAAATTCAATCATTTTCTTATATTTGAATGCTGCTACATTATGAGTAATTATCTTTTGGGGACATCCAAATCTTGAAAGTATGTTGCTTTCTAAGAAGGAGATAATGACAGTATCTATGGCTTTCTTAGATGGTATGGCTTCAATCCACTTGGTAAAATAGTTAGTGGCTGTCAGAATCCATTTGTGTTGGGCTGATGATGGGGGGTGAATTTTTCCAATGAAATTGAGACCCCATTTTTGAAATGGAATTTCTGTAGAGATGGGCTTTAAGGGCAGGGGTAACAGATTTTTCTTACCCTCAAAGATTTGGCACTTGTGACAAGAGGTCACTTATTTTTTGACATCTGCAAACAAAGTAGGCCAGTAAAAACCAGCTCTCAGGATCTTGTCTACATTAGTTTTCTAGTATAGATGTCCTCCATAGTCACCTGCATGAAATTCTTGTAATACTTTGTCAGCTTCTTCTTTTAACAAACAAATTAATAAAATCCCACTTTGATCTTTCCAAAAAAGTACATTGTCTAAAATACAAAATCTTACTGCCTTTAGCTTTAAGAATCTAGCTTTTGTTCTTGATAAACCAGGAGGAGCTTGTAAGTTTAGTAATACAAATATAATATCTTCATACCATGGTGAGTCCAAAAAGGCTTCATTGATCTCTGGAGTCGCCATCTCTTCTTGATCATCTATTTGGGCAATAAAATTTATGTATAGGGCATGACAATTTGATTCAGCCATTAGTCTGGCTAAACCTGGACCTTTTATCAATTTTGTCGGTTTTATCTCTATGTCATATTCTAAGATAGTGGCAATCCACTTGCCTCTTCTTCCATCAGGACCATCCTGAGTAATAATGTCTTTTACTACAGCATTTGGGACATAGGCAATGATGTGAGAATAGAGAATGTAAACTCTAAAGTCTTTAATGGCCTTTACCAAATCTAAGGCTTGTTTTTCCAAGATATTGTACTTCAAAGATGCATCTCTAAGTGTTCTGCTAAAGAAATATATGAGTTGTTCATAACCCTGGTCATTTTTCTGCAGTAAAACTATAGTAATGGTGTGCTCTGAAGCAAATGAAAAAATGATGAAATCCTTTTTGAAATCAGGACTTATAAGGATTGGAGTTTTGGTTAAGGCATGTTTGATGGATTCAAAATATTTTTTGGCCTCAACATTCCATTTAATAACTCAATATTTTTTTAGCATATTATTTAATTCTCTAATTATCTCAGCTAAATTGGATATGAATCTTCTTAAAAAGTTAATCTTACCTAGAAAGGCTTGTAACCCTTTTATGTTTCTTGGTGGATTGATGTTAAGAATTGCTTCTATTCTTGCGGGATCTATTCTAATTCCTTCCTTATAAATTATGTGTCCTAGTAACTTGCCTTCTTCTAATCCCAATAAGGTTTTCTTAGGATTTAATGAGATGCCAAACTTTCTACATTTTATAAAGACTTGTCTAAGATGATCTAAGTGTTCATAATCAGTCTTAGAAAATACAGTTATGTCATCTAAGTAAATTACAAGGAATTCATGAATTTCCTTTGCAAAGGCTATATCCATAGCTCTTTGAAAGGTTGCCCCTGCATTCATTAAACCAAAAGGCATTTTTACATACATAAAAGTGCCCCAAGGAGTAGTAAAAGTTGTTTTGGCTTGATCCTCTGGTTGGACTAAAATATGGTTGTATCCTAAAAATCCATCTAAAAGAGAAATCCTAGAAGATCCAACTACCCTTTGTAATGTGTGATCCATTTTTGGTAAAGGATAATTATCTTTTAAGGATACTTTGTTTAGATTCCTAAAATAAACACATAATCTAATCTCTCTTGTCTTCTTTCTAGTTGGAACTAGGTTAGAAACCCAATCAAAATATCTAATGGGTGCAATTATCTGTGCATCATATATTCTTTTAACTTCTTTTTCTATTAAGGGCATCAAAACATGGTTGATTCTCCTTAAATTTTGTCTAAAGGGCTTTTGATCTTCTTTTATAGGAATTTTATGTTGAATTATGTTGGTGTCATAGGATTTTAGGTCCTCATAACTCCAAGAAAAAACATCATGGAATTCCTTAAAAAGAGCAGTATATTTTTCCTTTTCCTTTTGAGGTAAAGCTTTGGAAAGTTTGATCATTTTGGGTTTCAGTTCTGTGCCTATGTTGCATTCCTCAATGTCAGATCTAAGTGGCTCCATTTTGGGTTTTCTAGTAACATCATTTGATTCAAATAAATCTTCTAATGGAGTTAAATATTTTGGTAAGAAATTATCTTTGAGATTTAATATATCAAATTCTTCATCAAATATCTCATCAATTTCTACTCTCTCTAATTTATCTATATTTGATTGATTGAATTTAGTTGGACTAGAAAAATTTTATTTATTTACATCTACATTATTCAAATCAATGTTACTATCTAAATCTTGATCTATGGTACAATCAGTCTATTTTACAGTTTTGAAATTCACCTTCAGTATTCATAAAATGATAAATTTGTTGATCTTGTGAAACAATCTGCCAGTATTTGAGGTTGTCTGGGATTATTGGTCTGTGACTTACTTCTGCAGTGTACATATGACTAGGCTGAAAAGGTAAATTACAAGTGCTAGCAAAGGTTTCTAAAGAGTGTGCTTGTAAATTTCGCCTTCTTGGTATTGCAGAGAAATTACATTCCAATAAATCATTAATCAAATCCAGTACAGTCTCTCTATATCAGCCTAATCTAGGATTGTAAACAGAATATCCACCTTTAATTTGTTTTATAATCAACTCTAAGTCTCCCATTATTGCTATTCTTTTACCTCCTAAATTTTTTATGATCTGGAATCCTAAAATGAGGGCTTCATACTCATCCATATTGTTTGTGCATTTGAAATTCAGTCTGAAAGCATGGCCTTCTACATTATTTTTTTCTATATTAGTTATCCATGCTCCTGCTCCTAACTTGTTTACTAAGCCATAAAAATCTAAATGCCATAAAGATTCATGAAAGATATTATCATTGTTTTAGGTTTTCTTTTCTTGCCTTAGTTCAGTCTTTATTTCATTATCAATTTCAGCATTACATAGGATGAATGAATCTAGGTCAATAGTGTAGCATAAATTGGGTAATTTATTGATCTTGCTACATTAATTACCATATATTTCATTAATGTTTCCCTATATAACTTCTTAGGTTGACCAAAAACTAATATAGTAGCATAAGACATGTCCAATTGTAGAGATCCCTGTAACTTTGCTCCCCATGAGCGAGATAATAACATTCCATATTTGGGTGGGATATCAGCTACTACAATGTCCATAAGTATACTCTTACTAGGATATTGAACTAGTGTTACACATAAATCTTTGATTAATCCTAGGCATTTTACTTTGTTTGAGTTAAACGAAAATAAATTCTTGTAAGGCCTTGTAATGTCTAAGTTTAGGGTTTCCATTATAGCTTTGGGCATTAGATTATGTGAAGCTCCTAAATCTAAAATTTTGTTGTGTAAGATTTTTTCATGAATGTTTAAACTGATGTAAAATGGAGGAACTGATCTGTCTTGATGCTTTCCATTTTTTAATGTCCCAAATGAGGGATTTTTTGCTCCATCAGGAACATCTTAAGATGTTCCATTTTTCCTTCTTCAGTGAGACACTGCAAGTTCATTTCAGAGATTGACTGTGGGGGAATTTTAAAGATATGTATCCTTCAAATAAGGGAGAGATCCTGAGGCTAACTGGCCCTTCATAGACTCTGCCTATGGATATGCAATATTCCACCTCGGGAATTTCTGCCACAGGGTCCTTGAGGATGTTGTATAAGGAAGTTGCTGCATAAATAAGGCTAACCAACATTGGGATGCCCTAGAACACTTCTAATATAAATTTCCTATAGAAAATTAGCTTAAATAAATTATTCTAGATGGGTTATACAAATCTCCCCAAACTAGATCTCTAAAACAATGCTCAATGAGAGAGCTTACAGCAATATGAAAAACATCAACCTGGAACTCTACAAATCTGAATGTATCATGAGACGGTAAATACTACAGCCATCATCTTATTATTATATCAGCAATATTATATAGAAATATCATGAGTATCAAATCCCTCAAGCTATAGAACCAATCTCCAATGAATATACAATGTAATGCCAGAATAGCTGCAGCTACACAGAATGTTGGAGAACCATAACTGCACAGTCTCTATGAGAGATGAAGTTGATTAATACATACGAAATGATGATATAACTGAAGGAATACAAATAAATTCCCACACATGAGAAAATGGGCTGAATATAGGATTCCTAGCCAATCTCATGGAGATTGCTAGAAATGCCAGATAAAAATACAAAGTGACAAACAAGTTGTCACTGCAGCTGAAACCAAATGAATATGAGGCTGAGGCTGATATGAAATTCTGATGCCCTCCTCTAATAATTCTCTCAAGGAAAAGGGGCTGATCCCCTTTCACTCACAAGCACTCCTCCTGATGAGCACAAGAACCTCCCTCAACACTGCCCTCATGGAATAACACAGTTTATCCATGGACTGCGCAGTGGGAGTTGGTGAATGAGTGGCCTGATGCCACAGATCTGAAATTAATTCCAAGAGCCCTCTCTACAGATCCTCCAATGAATAAATCCATCCTCCACTGAAAATTCAAGTAAGGAAGGACTCTATGAGTTCCTCTGCTGCTACCCCAGCTACACAGCATCAACCTGCTACAGGAATAACGCTGCAACTGAAGGAGTGAGCTTGGCCAAATGTTGGAATGAGGAAATTCAGCTCAAATCCTCTCCTCCCATGAGGAAGAGGTGGGGGATCCCCTCTCGAGAGCACCCCCAGTGCTCAAGAGCACTGCAATCCTGCTAAACAGCCCGGATGTGCAAGTCCTTGGCCTCACTATGAAATTTCTGAATCAAAGCATAAACCAAATGAGCTGCTCCTTCTTTCTTATAAATAAAATGAACTCTCTTTCACCATGGGTCCCACAATTATGGTTTCCATTCACTTTTGAATCCTTTCCCTCCAAAATTTGTGTTGTCTTCTAATACAAGCAACCCCTCTAAGGCAGCGTTGTTGACTTGGTCAAAGATGGCCAACTCAAGGTGATCCTCATCATGTTCACACCATTAGGTGTTTATTTTAGCTGCTTCATTATTTCTCCTTTCACACAAGCAGTGTTATTTTCCATTAAAAGGGGTTAAGGGGTCTCCTTACCCATTTTATTAAACAAAATAAAAATATGCCACTATAATGTTCCATTTTAGCTTGAGGCTAAAATTGGGAACATTACATTCCTCCCCTCCCACATGTTGTTTGTCCCCAAGAAACTGCATAGAGAGAACAAAATTTCTCCCCCTTCTTCTCTTATGGCCTCCTCATCAACAATCTCCACCACTACTCAAGATATGCTGCAATAAAACTGTCCTCCAATGCCTTCTCCCAAGTATGCAAACCGGAATGGTGTACACCCAGAAAGATAGAAGGTGTAGGTGGAAATCCTCCTGCTGAACTATGGCCTCCTCAAGGTAGGAGTGATGACAAGCATGGGAAAATATAATCCCACTGATGACCTCCTCAACCATACTATCATCCAAATGAAAACCTTGCCCCCGGTTCTGTGCAATGTAATGGGGTTGAATGGAGAGTTTTGTTGCTTTATCCCAATAAGCTCTTATATCCCTCTGTAGTACATATGGGGTTGCTTCTTTCTTTGGGTTGAAATGGTATGGCCTCCAAGAGTGGCCCAAGCTACCCCATCAAAATATCCAGCCATGAAATGCCTCTGCAAATTCTCCAAGTGGTTTGCTCCCACAAGAAGAGAAATGTAATAGTATGGAAATCATGGTTTTCCCATGGTATCTCTTGCAATATAAAACATGTGTAATGGGGAGAATAGTGCTTCCAATGGGCTATCCCAACATATAAGTCACTCTCCAAATAGTGCTCCCTGTAAATAATTAAGCATCAGTAATACAAGGTAGCATAATACAATGTAAACAAGCTGCCACAAGACAACTAGAGAGTGGTTCACTGCTCCTTCCATGGGACCAACGCAGTGAGCCACTTGCCTACATCAAGAATATACATAACAAGTTCTTTTCCTGGCCACTTTTTTTCTACCACACACATCTCAAAAGATAGGAACATGAAAATATAAATTGGTGCCAATGGTGCACATCAAGGAGCATGTGGCTCCCTCCACAAACCATCATAAGAATGGCCCATTTTTCTGCTACAAAATTTTACAAATACATCCTTGTACATCATGAAAGAAGGGATCAAATCTTATTGACTCATCATGCTACTCAAAAAAGGAAGGAAAGTACAATATAGAATGAAATGATTATACCTTCTCCAATTTGTACTTGAGCTCTTGAGCTTGAAATGGCCCAACTGAAAATTCCCCTCTACCATCAATGAGTAGGGAATTGGCTGTGAGGTTCGCTCCACCATAATCAAGCGGGCTATGCATATCTCCCAATGCTGATAGGTTCCATGATGAATTCCCTCCAAGGGAACTCCTCTAGCCAATCAAAGTATGCATCCAAGTGCATAGCTAGGAAGCCCTCATATGTTGCATGCAATAATCTCTTCTTGAGACTAGAAGCTCTAGCCAAGAAGAATCTGCCATAGTGTTAGATGAATATATCATAAAATTGGTATTAGTCATCTCCCTCCTGGTCATCAATAATCATGCATGCATCAGGATCCTGGGGAATACTCAACCAAGCTGAGTCCTCCATCCTGGATCAATCCTCCACATAGACAACGCTGGTATTCTGCAATATGGTGCTCCATCACGCTGCTGCCTGCTACCTTGACATCCCCTCATGCCAAATTCATCCTCCAAGGTTGCTGCCATGCCATCATGCAGATGCTCATGCTCAAATAGAAATAAGGGCCTCTAACAATGAGCCTCCCATGAGAAACTATCACCCCCAAAGCATCTCCTGATCCTGGGAAATGTAAGCATGAGTGGCCTCCATCCACTCCAATGCATGAAAGAGTCCTTCCTCAAAGGAAGTATCATCTCTCTCACTACATACATGGAGCAGTCATCCTGCATCATGAAGATGAAATCCTCCATCCATACAGCAACTATGTCTACGCAATATAGCTGATGAGAGTGGGTGAGACTGAAAATGAGAGGGTGTATCCCTCCTCCTTGTGCTTAGCCCCAACTCACTGCATTGTAATGGACTCCTCTAATGTCTCCAGCCCTCTGGAATCCAATGAGTGGTGAACCAAATGGCATGATGCCTCTCATCATCTCTAGATCATGTGGCCTCCCAAGTGGAAAGCCTCCAAAAGTGAGACATCAAGATCTGAAATAGACTGCATGTATGAGTGGACTGATTTTTCCTTCTCTCCTCTGCGCAGTGCAATCTCTTTCCCATGTGTAGAAATTTTCTGAAATAGATAAGGGAGAATGCTCATCATCCCTTCATGTTGATCCCTATGTTGTTCTTCATCCATCTCACAATTCCCAGAAAATGCTACACATGGCTCCAGAATTGTGTCTTGGTACCCACATGCAAAAATATTTGGATCTCCTTGCAAAGACATAAGGGCTCCTCTAGTAGAATCAATAGCTCCCCTTTCACCTCCATGTGCTAATGGATCCCCTCATAATGTGACAGCACCGTTGGTTCTTTCCAGTGTATGCAAAGTGTTTGTGTTTATGACACAATGAGTTTCACCAATTTTTCTCCATCAAACCCTTAGTGAATGCATCACATGTTTTTGCATTTGCATGACAATGAAAAATGAAACCCTCAAACCAACAATCATGTGCCATACCTTGAGTTGCAGTGCTACTCCTCCCATGGCCTCTTTTCTTCCTCCATTCCTTTGCAAAGCAAGTGAACAAAGGATTGCGTTGTGGATCTGAATGTGTGGCTGAATGCTCACACCCTTCATGAAGTAGCTAGGATTTGTTCCATCAACAAATCCTTCTAAGAAAATTTCTCCAAATTTTCCCTTTCAGCAGATCTTCAATGGTGTGCTTGATGGTCTGGAAAAGAAGAAGGGAAACCTCCTCTTCCTTCATTCCTTTTTCCTTGTATTCTTTGTAAATCTCCTCTCCTTGGAGAGAAGATCCTCTTTCTGATAGCCTTGGATATTGGGCATAGGCTGAGCCAAGATCATGCTCTGATACCACTGTAATGTCCCAAATGAGGGATTTTCTGCTCCATCGGGAACATCTTAAGATGTTCCATTTTTCCTTCTTCAGTGAGACATTGCAAGTCCATTTCAGAGATTTAATGTTGGGGCATTTACAGGATATGTATTCTTCAAAGAAGGGAGAGATCCTAAAGCTAGCTGGCCCTTCACAGACTCTACCTATGGATATGCAATATTCCACCTCGGAAATTTCTGCCAAACAGTCCTTGAGAACGCTGTATAAGGAATATACTGCATAAATAAGGCTAAACAACACTGGGATGCCCTAGAAAACTTCTAATATAACTTCCCTACAGAAAATGAGCTTAAAGAAATGATTCTAGATGGGTTATACAAATCTCCCCAAACTAGATCTCTAAAACAATGCTCAATGAGAGAGCTTACAACAATATGCAAAACATCAACCTGGAACTCTGCAAATATGAATGTATCATGAGAGGGTAAATACTATAGCCATCATCTTATTATTATATCAGCAATATTATACAAAAATATCATGAGGAGCAAAGCCCTCAAGCTCTAGAACCAATCTCCAATTAATATACAATGTAATGCTAGAGTAGCTGCAGCTACACAGAATGTCGGAGAACCATAACTACGCAGTCTCTATGAGAGATGCAGCTGATGAATACATAAAAAATGATGACAGAACTAAAGGAATACAAATAAATTCCCACACATGAGAAAATGGGTTGAATATAGGATTCCTATCCAATATCATGGAGATTGCTAGAAATGCCGAATAAAAATACAAAGTGACAAACAAGTTGTCACTGCAGCTGAAACCAAATGAATATGAGGCTGAGCCTGATCTAAAATGCTGATGCCCTCATCTGATAATTCTCTCAAGGAAAAGGGGTTGATCCCCTTTCACTCACAAGCACTCCTCTTGATGAGCACAAGAACCTCCCTCAACACTGCCCTCATGGAATAACGCAGTTTATCCATGGACTGCACAGTGGGAGTTGGTGAATGAGTGGCCTGATGCCACAGATCTGAAATGAAGTCCAAGGGCCCTCTCTACAGCTCCTCCAATGAATAAATCCATCCTCCATTGAAAATGCAAGTAAGGAAGGACTCTATGAGTTCCTCTGCTGCTACCCCAGCTACACAGCATCAACCTGCTACAGGAATAACGCTGCAACTGAAGGAGTGAGCTTGGCCAAATGCCAGAATGAGGAAATTCAGCTCAAATCCTCTCCTCCCATGAGGAAGAGGTGGGGGATCCCCTCCCGGGAGCACCCCCAGTGCTCAAGAGCATTGCAATCCTGCTAAACAGCCCGAATGTGCAAGTCCTTGGCCTCACTATGAAATTTCTGAATCAAAGCATAAACCAAATGAGCTTCTCCTTCTTTTTTATAAAGCAAATGAACTCTCTTTCACCATGGGTCCCACAATTAGGGTTTCCATTCACTTTTGAATGCTTTCCCTCCAAAATTTGCGTTGTCTTCTAATGCAAGCCACCCCGCTAAGGCAGCGCTGTTGACTTAGTCAAAGATGGCCAACTCAAGGTGATCCTCGTCATGTTCACACCATTAGGTGTTTATTTCAGCTGCTTCATTATTTCTCATTTCACACGAGTGTTATTTTCCATTAAAAGGGGTTAAGGGGTCTCCTTACCCATTTTATTAAACAAAATAAAAATATCCCTCTATAATGTTCCATTTTAGCTTGAGGCTAAAATTGGGAACATTACACATTTACATATGGGCCAAATATCAACTCTGATTGATCATCATTCAAGTTTATGGAGTCTTCTCCATCATTTATGTTTAATGTTTCAGTATTGGTTGATTTGTACAAATCATGTTTTACCAATTCTTTCAAAGGAATTGGTATTTTTAACTTTGCAATTTCAGTTTGTATATTGAATGAAGGTTGAGATTTACTTATTTGAATTAACTGTTCTTTGGTAACTGTAGTTTGTGTTGGTTTATCTTGTTTTTCTATAGTTATATTTTCACTTTCAGTTTGAGTTTACTGTATCTTACTGCTCTTTGTTTTATTTTTAGGAATGGTTTGTGAATCAGTAGATGTTTTTTCAGATTTAGAATTATCAAAAGCTATTTTTGCAGTGGAAGCTTTTGGATCTGCTGATTTTGGATCAACAATGGATGTTTTAAGATCTAAATTTGTTGTTTTAGCATAAGTAGATGCTTTTGCAGCGGAAGATTTTTGTGAATCTTTTGTAGCTTGAGCAACCTCATCTGTAATGTCAACAATCTTATGACTTGGTGAAATTTTAAGATTGGAAAATTTTTGGGAAGAACTAGATTTTTGCTTATTTTCCCTAGGGAGAATTTGCAGAACCTTTGTTGTTGGGGCTTCTATTGTTATCTTATTTTCAATTTTTGTTTTTTTCTTAGTAGAAGATTCATTATTTTTATTACTCCTTAGGTTATATTTCTTGTAAACTTCATTTATGGCAAAATCATAACCTTGTTTATAATCGAAGGATTCCCCTGAATCTAATTGGAGTTGTTGGAGTTCAAATAACTCTTAATCTTCCTGTGTGATAAAGATAGTGTTATTATCATCTATTCCCATTAAATTTATGGTATCCTCATCCTCAATATTTTTTTGAGAAATCTCAGCATAGTTCTCCTAAAATGGAGGTCTTATTGTTTTGTCTGGGACTGATTCTTTTAATTTTCCTGAATTTATGTTTTTTCTAAAATTGGGGTTTTTGATTTGTTGTTGATTATCCCATTGAGGTATTCTTTATATGTTATCCAACCTATCCGTGATACTCTCTAAAGTCTTAGCTAACATATCTATTTTTGTGTCTGAACTAGAGGCTTCTTCTTTCATGGTTACTCTCCTCTTATTCCTCAATCTAGATTTTCTAGCTAAAATGTTTACTTCTACACCTACAACATCTGTTTGCATTATTTCTAAAGTTTCTGCATTTCTTTCTCTTAATTGATATGCCATGTTAGTGTCAAATCCATCTGGGAATTTGAGCAAGGCAGAGTCAGGAGTGGGTTTTAGATTTGCATGAATTGAATTGTAAACACTGTTATATCTAGTGCGGTAGTCTTGTACTGGCTCATTGGGAGCTCTCTTCATTGCATCAAATTCAGACAATATGTGTAGGAGGTTTTTTTTCTTTTCCCATTTATTTAAAAATAATCTACAGAAAATAACTAAATCATCTATACTACCTGTAGTAAGAAATTTGAACCATTTTTTTGCTTCTCCTGTTAATGCTTGTGCAAACAACCTCATTTGTACATCTGATTCATCTATCTCATGAAGTTCAAAGTAATCTGTCATTTTTTATATGTGTTGTTGTGCAGTGTACTATGTAGTAGCATCAAATTGTGGTATCTTATTTTGGTAATCTTGAGGCATGTCATGAAGTTGTCTTGGAAGAACTTGGGGAGCATACCTGGCAGCCATAGCTTGAATTCTAGCTTGGCTAGGAGGTAAAGTGGAAGTGCTTAGGGCTGAATTGGAAGAGGTAGCTGATGAAACTGGATTATAGAAAGATGAACTAGAAAAAGAAGTGGAAGAACTAAAAGATGAAGTGGAGGTACTAGGGAGTGAAACTGGAATGTAGGAACTACTAGGAAATGAGAATGATGTATTTGAAAAAGTGGAAGGTAAACTAGTGGATGAAATGGATGTAGGGGATGAAGGAAATAATATTCTAGGCTATAAGGGCAGTCTATAAATAAATGGATCTGTAGACTATATGGTAGTGGAAACTATAGATGGGGTAGTGGTATCTAAATGAGGAATAGAAGGCTTAGATGTATATGCTAACAATTGAGCTAATTCAATGGCTTCATCAATTTCTGTAAGAATAGTAGCATTAATCTCTTCAAGTTTGTACTGATTTTTAACTTTCTTTAATTCAGAATCTGCTATAATATTTTTCTATTTTGTTTCCAAAAATGAAATAAAAACAGGATCTAAAATAGCAGTACTTAAATTACTTTCAGATTTTCTACTGAAAAAATAATCTTCAAATTTCAAATCAAACTCTATATCCTGTAAACTCACTAATTCTTGTGGTAATGAATTGACTCTATTTAATGAAATTTTAATATCTAAATCTTCTATCTGTTTTTTCTTTTTGCCAATTCTGTCCAAGTTGTCCACTATAGCAACATGTTTAGGATCTGAGTTAGACCTGGTATAATAAACTTTCCTAGAAGCCAGAATTACAATTTTTTGATAAAAATGATACTCACAACTTATAAAACTGTGTTAAAAGCAAAAAGATGATGGAAAAGGCTTCTTTAAGACTTATTTTATGATTGAGGATTGGTTAGTCCCCAGTATGGTTGCCAGTATGTTATCACTCTAGTAATTCTCTAAGTTGTGATATTTTGATTTATAGTTAAAAAAACTAGAGGTAACCACAAACCAACTTTTAAACTCTGAGATCTAGCCTTCTTAGGGTTCAGAGAGGGTTCTCTCTATAAAATTTAACTTTGCTTTTATTTATAGAATATTAGGCTAGTTATGATTGTGATTTTGGTTTTGGTTTGATTGATTTGGTGGGAAAAATCACTTAATGAGATGGATAGTGGGAAATATGTTTGTCCAATGGGCTGAGGAGTCAAAAATCAAGTAGACAGAGCTAGGATCAAGGTCAAAAATTCAAATGTTTTCAGGGCAAGATATATAACCCTTGAAGATCTTGGAAGGTTGTTTGGTGAGGTGATATGATCGGGATAAAGAGCGATGAAGGGTTCTTTGATCCGGAAAAGGGAAGTAGTAGGTAGAGGTCAAATGAAAGAGGGAGAAATTAAGGGTTCCCTACTCTAGAAATCAGCAGAAAACATAGAAATGATAAACAGTAAAGACAGGGTGCTTTTAACAAATTCTGAAGTAATACTCATGTTTATTCATTCAAATTTAGAACACATAATGGATGCATGTAACAAAGAAAGATAAACAATGACAAGTAGGAAATACTTCACTTCAATAGCTCATCACATGAATCCTGAAATATGATGCTAATTGATTCAATCCAGTCTGCTACTTGAAATTTGAAACACAAAAGCCTTCAAGTCCAATAAAAAATGACAATAGAAATCTTCAGCAATTTATTCCACACTAATACTTCAAAGAGTGAAATATTTATACAAAATTGTTTACAAAATATCCTAGAATAATTACTTAACTAATCAGCAAGTTGTCCTATCTATCCAAATAAAATAGAAACTAATTGTGGATTAGGTGCAGCTGGCTACCTTGGTGTCCTCTTTGCTAGCTCAGATATTTTCAAGTTGGTTTTGAGATCTGATCTACTTTATCTTTTACTCTTTCACTCTAATTCTCTTTAATATCTGATACTCTTTAAACTCGAATACTCTTTAACCACTATAAAACTGTTTATTGATGTAATAAAAACTTTGTTTTGACTAAAAATCAACAAATTGTTTTTCTACCTTTTACCTTTCACAATAAATCTGAAAATGAATGCCAAGCTTCCTCATTTGGAATTTGTATCTTCTTTAACTTCCTGAAATTCTCATCTGCCTCTGTATATTTGGAAAAATTTGGTTTTATGATAAAAAAGTGTCTTATCTAATGTTGCAAATAAAATAAATCCTCAAAACTTTTGAGTAAGACATTTCTTGTTGGAGTGCCTTGTCCACCTGTCTTTTAAACTTGTTCTTTTGCATATTCTCTGATATTTTTATTGTAATCCTCTTGAGTCATAAGCTTATCATTGATAATCAAAATGTTAGGCAGACTTCTTTGCCTAATATTTTCAAATTCAAACATGAATTTGGTTATGGTGATGTTCATATTTTCACACTTCTCCTCAAGCTGTTTCATCAAGTTCTTCTTGGTGATGATTTTCCTTATTTCAAGGATTGTTTCATTCCTGTCAATAAGCTCAATTTATTCTAGCTCTTGCTTGTTTTTTTGCTAAGAAACTTAATAAATTATATTTCTTGCTCAAATTTGTTATCAAGCTCCTTTTTAGTCTTCTGAATTTCTGCTAATGCTTCCTTTAGTAAATCTCTTTGTTCAAAGATCACTTGAATTGAGGGCCACACATCCTTGATGGCTTCAATTATCTTGTTCCATAAATGTTTTTTTACATATGACATTGGCTCCTTTAAGGTTAATTCCTTTTGTAACTTCTTCAATTCTTCATTTAGTCTAATAGCCTTTTTCTCATGCGTTTTAGCATTAATTTGAGCTAAATTGTTTATATTTTCAAGATTTTCAATGACCTGTTTCAATATGTTAATCTCACTTATCTGAAGTGACATTTCTTCCATGTATTTTACTAGCTTTTTGGCCTCATCTGTGGGTTGAGTTGCTGTAGTGGATGACTCTGTAACTGATGTTGCAGATGATTTCACTGGCACTGTAGTGGCCAGTGGTACTTTGGGTGCCAACTCTTCTGCTAGAGTTGATGGCACAACTGTAATAACCATAGGGATAATTGAAGGAATTTCTGGTGTTTTTGTTGTTTCTTTTTCATGGACAAGCTTATCCATTTGAATTTCCATTACTTTGATCTGTGTTGTTAGCTGAAAGATTAAATTCATCATGTCATCATTTCCATTTTGTCCCTATATTATTTCTTTGGCTTGAGGATGTTCACTTGATGGAAATTTAAGGTGTCTCCTTAATGCTGCAATGTCCTCATTTTTCTTCTTCACTAACTTCTCTACTGCTTTGACATTTGCAGGGTCATATCCAACCTGCAAGACCAATTCTTCTAAAGATTTAATTCTGAGATCTTTAGCATATAAGGATGCTTTGTCAAGTTTCATTTTATCTTTCATATTTGTGATACTGTTCTGATGTTTTTGAACACTCATAGCTTTGGTTGTAACAGTAGAATATAATATCTCTGAACTCTGTCTATGAAATTCTATCTAATCAAGAGCATGAATTTTTTCTGTTTGGACTTATGGATCAATCTTTTTGTAATCTACAACTGTCTTTGGAACCTTCACTGTAGGCTGTAATACTGACATGATCAGATTTTTATTTGAGTAATCAAAGGTAGATAAAAGTATATTTTGAACACTTGGTGTTTGTTTCAGATATTGAGAGTAAATATCATTTTTAATCTCTTCATTCTTTAACTTAATTTGTTTGTACTTTTCCCTGATATCTAGATCCTTTTCCTCAGCTGTCTGTGAGGATGATGCTTCCATGTTTTGTTGTTTTTCTATCAACTGTGCATTTGAATTATCTATCTGTTCTTCATTCAAATTCTCTATAATGTGTTCATTTATGATGACTGTAGCAGCATCATTATTAGTTACTGGGACATCTATGTCTTCAACCTCAATAGTTACTTTCTCTTTACCCACTGGATCAGTTTTGGGATTTTTATTATATCTTATCTTGAACTTAGTCTCAGTAGTGGTTTCAGCAACATAAGAATCTTCTTCTCTGACTCTCTTGGTGGCTTTCTGTATTTGATCTGCAGTTTGTAAAGTGTGACTAGTATCACTTTGTTTTACTGCATCTATTAAAGTATTTTCTGTCCACTCAGTTTGATTAGCATACTTCTCAATCTCTACTTTTTTCTCATGAATGTAGGGTGTCAATTTACACTTAACCCTCATTTTACTCAGTATCCCTTGTGGATCATAATTCCAGGAAAATCTCTCTTCAAATTTGTACTGTAATAACTATTTAGCTGCTTCTACCTCTGCATATCTATGATTGCAAATGAATGGCCCCACTTAATTCTTTAACTTAAACTGTGTTTTCTTATTTACTGCTAGAAATTTAATTGAATCAGAATTTAAAATTTGCCTGATGTATTCCAAGGAAAAAACCCTCATTGGTACATATTTGGGTAATTTTTATGGCAGTATATTAAAGCCAAAAACTCTAATTTATGTGTGTTTATCATACAAATACCAATCTCCAGTCTTGGTCTTCTCTGATAACTGTAAAATCTTCTTCATCTCATCATTTGTCTTTTGTTGTTCAGTATTTGTTAACATTTTTTTCAATGGATGGATGAAGAATCCTAAAAAATCTGCATAAGTAAACTTTGTGGACTCTTTTATGATTAAAGAGATCCAAAAATGACTGAAAGAGGATTTCCTTCTATGTCAAGCTTCTGTAAGGATACTGGAAAATTATCTGCTTGAAAATGCAAGAACATGTGGAAAAGGAAATATGTGTATCTAAACACTCCTTCAGTTGGAAACTTAACCAATTGGTCATGAATATTGTCAGCAATCTACTCAGTATAATTAGATATAACAAATGGAGGTTGTCCTGGTGTGAAAGTAGATAGGAAACCTAAAATGGATTCATTTGTATGTTCATCAGTGAAATACCCTAGGATGAAGGACAACATGGAAATGACATGCCTAGAATGTTGGGTGTGGTGCCTGATTATCTTGTTTATTTTGTATCACAGTGTTGTACCCTTGTATCTTAATGGGGCGGAAACGCCGCCCGTAATTAAACGCTGCCTGGGGGATCCAAGGGGGGGCAGCTGCGACTTTATGGAGCCCCCCCCCTGGCGGGGGGTTTTGGGGGCAGTGCCCCCAAAGCGAAAAATAGATGTAAAATTTCCTTGTAAAAGTATAGTAATTTCTAGTCAATCTGGGTTGTTCATTAGGCAGATGATCTAAGGGTATAAGTTATGTTTAGTTTAGGGTTTTTTTCCCTAGAAGAAAACCCCTCTCTTTGTATGAGGGTATTGTATTGCAGCTGTGTATTGTATCTGTATTCTCAGAGCGAGAAATATATAGGGAGGCTGTGAGAGAGAACAAAGGATATTATAGGGGATCTACTATAGGTTGTGTCTCTTCATTTTGCTGGATAATAGAAAGGAAAGACTGGTTGTTTGGGGTGGACGTAGCCCAAACTGGGTGAACCACGTATATCTGTGTCTCTCTGGTTTTATGTGTTTTGTGTGCTTGTGTTTTCTACATATTTTATGTGTTTCATTGCTCTGTAATATTTAATTTTGTAACAACTGGTATCAGAGTCGAAGGTCTATTTGGCTGATAAACTCGTGAGAAAGAAGGGTTCCTGGTTCGAGTGGGAGAAATGGCGGAAGATGGTAAGTTTGGGGTCAATAAATTTAACGGCCAAAAATTCCTGCTGTGGAAGATGCAGATGGAAAATTATCTATATCAAAAACATCGGTTCCTACCATTGAGCAGAAAAACAAAGAATTTGACGGCTATGACATACGCAAAATGGGAGATTCTCGATAGAAAGGCACTCGGAACAGTACGGTTGTGCCTTACGACATTGGTAGCCTTCAATATTTCGAAGGAAACAACAACAGAGGGTTTGATTAAGGCATTGGTGAAATTATATGAAAAACCCTCGGCCTAAAACAAGGTATTTCTTATGAAACGTTTATTTAATATGAAGATGTCAGAAGGTGGATCTATTGCAGACCATTTAAATGATTTTAATATAGTTATCAGTCAGTTAAGTTCTGTAGGGGTAAACTTTGAGGATGAAGTTAGGGCTCTTTTATTTCTGTGCTCATTCCCAGAAAGCTGGAATGGTTTAGTTATGGCCATTAGTAACCCTGTCTCTAGATCTAGTACTTTAAAGTTTGATGATGTTGTCGGTGCTATCCTTAGCGACGAAATGCGATGGAAAAGCTCCGGTGAGACATCGGGTAATGCTTTGAGTGCAGAGTCTAGGGGAAGAAAAATGGAAAGAGGAAAGAGCTCACGATATCACAGTAAATCAAGGAAAGGTCGATCCAAGTCTAGATCAAGGATAGTGTGCTGGAAATGCAGAAAGAAAGGACACCTGAAGAAAGAGTGTAGATCTCGGAAGGGAAAAGAAGGAGACGCACAACAAGAAAACAATCATGAAGAAAATGTGACAGGTGATGTGTTACAAGATGCCTTGGTTCTTTCTTTAGAAAATGTTACTAATTCCTAGGTAGTAGATTCAGGGGCTTCATTCCATGCCACACTTGATAAGAAATATTTTCATGACTATGTTCAAGGAGATTTTGGACAAGTCCGTTTGAGTGATGATAAACCCTGTAAAATTTTTGGAATGGGTAAGGTTGTAAAATAGTAGAGTGGAAACCAATGGCTATTAAAGGAGGTAAGGCATGTTCCAGATCTGAAGAAAAATTTGATTTCAACACGGCAGTTAGGCGGTGAAGGTTGTGTGACAAATTTCACAAAGAAAACTTGGAAGGTCACCAAAGGAGCCCTGGTAATAGAAAAAGGCGAAAAGTTTGGTACATTGTATTTATGCAATGGTATTTCTAACTTTGTTAATGCTTTAACTTCCAAAGGAGAAGATGCAGCATTATGGCATCATAGGCTCGGACACATGAGTGAAAAGAGGATGAAGATTCTTCACTCAAGAATTTTTTTGTCAGGTTTGAAGAATGTTGATTTGGATTTCTGTGAGAATTGCATTTATGGAAAACAGAAGAGAGTCAGATTTATCAAAGTTAGGAAAGAAAATAAGAGCGAAAAATTAGAGCTTGTGCATACAAATGTATGGGGACATTCTCAAGTACCATCTCTTGGTGGCTCTTGTTATTATGTTACTTTTATTGATGATGCAACTAGAAAAACTTGGATTTATTGTATTCAGAATAAATCTGATGTATTTGATACTTTCAAGAAATGGAAATATTTGGTTGAAATTGAGATAGGAAATAAGTTGAAGTGTCTCAGATCAGACAATGGAGGTGACTATTGCAGCAAAGAGTTTGATAGGTACTATTCAGAGCATGGAATTCACAGAGATAAGATAGTTCCAAGAACACCACAAGAAAATGGTGTGTTAGAAAGGATGAACAGAACAATCATGGAGCATGCAAGGTGCATGAGATTGCATGCAGGATTGCCTTTACAATTTTGGGTAGATGTTGTAGATATTGTTGTTTATCTAATAAACAGAGGGCCTTCAAGTTCCTTGGATGTTGGTATTCCAGAGGAATCATGGACAGGTAAAAAGGTAAACTACTCTTTTTTAAAGCCTTTTGGTTGTGAGGCCTTTGTCCATATTAATAAAGAAAATAGAACAAAGCTTGAGGAAAAATCAAAGAAATGTACCTTTATTGGATATAGTGTTAATGATTTTGGTTATCGCTTATATGATTATGAAAATCACAAAATCATTAGGAGCAGAGATGTAATATTCATTGAAAAGGTCTTGTATAAGAATCAATTGCAGGAAAAGAAACAGGAAAAATAAAACAAAGAATACACAGTTCTTGATGAGATCACAGAAAAGGTAAAGGTGCCTGAAAATAACAATAATCAAGAGCCACAACAACAGCAACCACCACAACAGCAACAGGCACCTCAAACACCTGAAAGTGGTGTTAGAAGATATACCGGGATAAGTAGACCCCCTGAATGATACTCTCTTTCATTATATTATTTATTGTTGATTGATTCTGGTGAACCTAAATTTTATGAAGAAGCAATGCAGGTTGAAAGCAGGAAGAAGTGGGAGCTAGCCATGGAAGAAGAGATGGACTCCTTAATGCATAACCAGACTTGGGACTTAATCAGGTTGCCTGTAGGTAAAACTACATTGCAGAATAAATGGGTTTACAGGCTGAAGGAAGAAGATGGAGGAAAACAGAGGTACAAAGCTAGACTTGTGGTGAAGGGGTTTGCACAGAAGAAAGGTATTGATTTTGATGAAATATTTTCTCCTGTTGTTAAGATGACTTCAATCAAGACTATTTTAAGTCTTGTAGCAGCGGAATATTTACATCTTGAACAGTTAGATGTAAAGACAACATTTCTCCATGGAGATTTGGAGGAAGAGATCTATATGCAGCAACCAGAAGGATATGAGGTCAAAGGGAAAGAAAAATTAGTGTGCAGGTTAAAGAAGAGCTTGTATGGCTTAAAACATGCTCCAAGGCAATGGTATCTATAATTTGACAGGTTTATGTCTGAACAAGTTTATACTAGATGTAACTCTGATCATTGTGTTTATATGAAAAATCAAAATGATGGCAGCTATATTATATTGTTATTATATGTAGATGACATGCTTGTTGCAGGGTCTAATATGCAGGAAATAAATGTGCTCAAAATAAAATTGGCAAATTAATTTTCAATGAAGGATTTGGGAGCAGCAAAAAAAATCCTTGGTATGAGAATAACTAGAGACAAGAAAAATCACAAATTAACACTGTGTCAGAATGAGTACATACAAAAGGCATTGAAAAGTTTTAATATGCAGAATGCAAAACCAGTTAGTACACCTTTTTCCATCCATTTCAAACTTAGTAAGGAGATGTGCCCCAAGACCCAAGAAGAAATGGACTATATGTCTAAAGTTCCATATGCATCAGCGGTTGGAAGCTTAATGTATGCAATGGTCTGCATAAGGCCTGATATTGCACATGCAGTGGGAGTTGTAACCAGGTACATGAACAATCCAGGAAAAGAACATTGGATGGCAGTAAAATGGATTCTAAGATATTTGAGAGGTACCACAAATCAAGCATTATGCTTTGATGGTTCAAACATTGATCTACAAGGATATGTTGATGTAGATATGGCAGGTAACAGAGATAATAGGAGGAGCACTACAAGATATGTATTTATTGTAGGTGGAACAGCTGTCAGTTGGGTTTCAAAAATCCAAAGTGTTGTTGCACTTTCAACAACAAATGCAGAGTATGTTGTTGCTACAAAGGCTAGTAACTAAATGATTTGGTTACAAAGGTTTATGGATGAATTGGGTAAGAAGCATGATATGGGCATGTTATACAGTGATAGCCAAAGTGCCATTCATCTTGAAAATAAATCATCATTTCATTCCAGGACTAAACACATACAGCTCAAGTACCATTTCATACGGTCAGTATTGGAAGATGGACAGTTGAAGCTGGAAAAGATACACACTAGCCAGAATCCTGCAGATATGCTAACAAAAGTTGTAACCAAGGAGAAACTAATAATATGCTCAGTTTCAATTGGTCTTCAAGGATGACGATTAATATGAGAAATAGCCAGGTCCAAAGAGGATTCATTGTCCATCAAATGAAGCAGCAGTGGAGTTGCTACAATCAGGCTCCAAGTGGGAGATTGTTGGGTGTGGAGCCTGATTATCTTATTTATTTTGTATCACAGCGCTGGACCCCTGTACCTTAATGGGGCGGAAATTCCGCCTGTAATTAAATGCTGCTTGGGGGGTCCAAAGGGGCGGTTGCGACTTTATGGAGCCCCCCCTAGCGGGGGGGTTTCGGGGGCAGCGCCCCCAAAGCTAAAAACAGTTGTAAAATTGCCTTGTAAAAGTATAGTAATTTCTAGTCAGTCTGGTCCATTCATTAGGCAAATGATCTGATGGTAGAAGTTATGTTTAGTTTAGGGTTTTTTTCCCTATAAGGAAACCCCTCTCTTTGTATGAGGATATTGTATTGTGACTATGTATTGTATGTGTATTCTCGTAGCAAGAAATAGATAGGGAGATTGTGAGAGAGAACAGAGGATATTACAGCGGATCTGTTGTAGGTTGTGTCTCTTCATTTTGCTGGATAATAGAAAGGAAGGACCGGTTTTTCAGGGTGGACGTAGCCCAAACTGGGTGAACCACGTATATCTGTGTCTCTCTGGTTTTATGTGTTTTGTGTGCTTGTGTTTTCCGCATATTTTATGTGTTTCATTGCTCTGTAATATTTAATTTTCTAACATAGAACCCTCTGGAAATATTGAAGTGGAATATGGAGGATTGATTTGAGGAATTTCTACATGTAAGGGCATGAATATTTGTAAGATTTGGAATATTTTAGGAAAATCAAGGCCAATATACAGCTTGGTAAGTGCTTCAATGGATAAGCGAACTGCTTGAGGATCAGGTTTGAGCTGTAACATTTGGTTAATGGACTCAGAAGTAATGGTAAAGGTACTTTTTTTTTGGCATTGACTATTTATCTTTTCTTAGGCATATAATGATGATGACATAACCTAATGACCTCTAGGCATGGATAGGTAACTAGAACAACATATTTGGGCAAGTGTGATTCCCAAATTTGAACTTCTTCAACATTATCTAAGGACTTTTCATAGCTCCAATTGTGAAGTTCCAACAAATTAAATTCTACAATAGGGTCTATTATATTATAGTCAACATCTACTCATGGAGTGTGCTCAATGTCTACAACAAGGGGTTGTAGAGGATTTATAATGATGGCAGTCTTAGAAGATGCAGCCGGAGTAGGTTTAGGCATTTTGAGGCTTTTTGGACTATCAAAAACTCTGTTTTTAGGCTTTTCTGGCTACTTTTGTAAGATTAAACAGTTTACAGAAGTATTCTTTGAATTTAATAGGTGTTCTTGAATTAAAACAAGAAATAATATGGTATTTTCTTGTATTTTGCTTTTAATTTTGGACTTTCAACATGTATTTCAAACTCTCACTGTTTAGAAAACAAGAAACAGGGGTTTCTTGGGATTTTTCAATGCATAATTGGGTTAAAAACCTTTTGAAATCAGGCACATAGGTTAGGCTAATTTTAGAGGTTTTCTGGTCTAAATTTAGAGTTTTAAACAACTTTATAAAAACTATATAAACTCAATATTTCATTCAAAACAGTGTGCAATATAAACAGGGTTTTTCTAAAAAAATTGCCAGGGTTTGGCCTATTTTTAGGATCTTTTGATAGGCTTCTTTGGATGAATTTAAACTCTGAATGTAGTTGTTCTTTATTAAAGTCCTTTTTAATTGATAACATGCTTAATTTATGGAGGAATACATATTATACGCAGTTATAGGACTTTGAAGATAATCCTGAGGTATCTTTCTGGTCTCTGGAGCAATTCAAAGCTTCTCAGCAATCTTCAATGGCTATAGGCATAATTTTGCAGGTTCTGGGCAAGAAAACAGTGAAAAATGCTTGTTCTCTGAGTTCGGATGGAAGATACAATTGATACGCGCAGAAGAAAGTTATAACAATGTGTTTTCAAGGTTTATTGGGTGCTTTAGGGTTAATTCAAGCCTGCAATAAATGGTGGTCAAATCAGGCGAAGAGGTGGTTTTCAGGCTTCAAAGGCAAAAAACCACTAATGGTTATCACGTGCATCTGAGGTGGTAAGTAGTTTTGAATGGATCGAATGCAATCCAATGAGAAAATTCCATGTCAAGGAGAGAGAAACAGGTGAAACTACCCATTTCGCATAGAAATGAAATTATTAAGAGCAGGCAACTTTATTTGCAATATGTGTTTTTCATCGTTGGATCGGGGGGTTCCTTTGCGAATGGTCAAGATCTATTTCAAAGCTGATGCGGGATTGGAGTGGGATCCAGGGTTTTTATTTTTGGCGGAATGGTTTGTTAACTTTATAAATATAAATTTATTAAAGTTAAACCTTAGGCTATATGATTTGCGGGGGTAAATGTCATATATGCGTTAATTAAAACATTTCACCAATGTTTCAACTACTACATGGGCGCGAGTTTTAATATTTATATGGTATAAAAAACCTTTGAAAATTGTTAAAATACCATAGGGGGTGGGTATTAGTTTTTATATTTTTGATATTGTTTAAACCTGTGGGATAGGGCGGGTTTTATTTCATCACGTGGGATATAATAACATAGGTTTAAACTTAAATATTGGGTTTTGTGGGTTATTTAAATACAAAGGATTTAATACTATACGGGATGGTGTAGTTTAGGGAATTGATAAATATAGTTAGAAATTAATATGAAATAAAGGGGTAATATATGATATAAATGAAAAACACATGACTTAACACTAAGTAAACTGTAAAATATAGACAAATAAGCATATTTTGTCCTATTTTTGGTTTTTCACACTTAGACTTAGGATAAAATGCATTTTATGGGTTTCTGAGTGATTTTGAATGGAAATGAAATTACTTATTTAGGTTTTTTACTTTTAATAAGTAAAATGGGTTTTTACTTAGGAAAAGGGATCATGATTATGATTAAAGGGTAAATGTTGATGAAAATGGGTTTTGTGTAGGAATTCAATATTTTTAACCAATCAATTATCGAGCCTTTGGTTTGGTCCCAACCGAAGTCATAGAAATTCTCTGAGCCTTTTTAACTGAAGGTTTACAATACTGAATGATTGTGGGGGAAGGGAAATTAGTAATTTTTCCCAATGATGCTTTATTACATGCTTGCACAACTGCTTTCTACCTACCCATCATTATTTCTAACATTTTTACTTCATTTTCATGGGTGCATTTAGGCTTGCAACCCTAAATCAATTTTATTTCAAATCATAAAAACTATCTAAGTCTAACCTTATTTCATCTAAGGGCTCAGATTAAATTGTTGAGCTCCTCATTTATTCTCTTTTTTATCTACTGATTTGTCAAGTTTATAATTTTTGACATATCTTTTTTTTTTTTCTAAATTACGCTATTTCTATTATGAACATAATATTACAAAACTGCCACGGCTCAGCTAAGGAAGCCTGAGACTGGGCTTGATATCCACGTTCTGTCTAACTATAGAATTGCCCATTAGCGGGAAACCAGTTCTTTTAACAGTGATGACACCGCCCAGGAACTGGGAAACCGGCGAAGAGTCATTTACATACAGATTAACGAAACTAAAAAGAGACAAAAGATACATGCAGCTGTGTCTGCTATGAGTGATCATTAAAAACAGAAATTTTTCAAAAATTCTAGAGCATATATCATACTGAAAACTGATCTTGGAGGAGGGAGAGCACTTAGTCTGAAACAGGTTGCTCTTCCACAATTCTGCAGCCATAGTGTTCTTCCGAATCCGCTTCAGCATTCTTGTCATCATCTTCGCCTGAAAGACCAGCTTCCATCTGCAAGTGAGACGGTCCCGGAGGAGCAGGGACAGGGGCAAGTGGAACTCCGAGAGAGTGCACAAATGGACCGGGTTCAGGACCAGAGGGGGGCTCGAAGTTAGGCACTGATGGAGTCTGCAAAGGGTCAAGCGGCTGGACAAGAGGGAGGGTGGTCTCTTCGCGAAGGGTAATCGTGATAAGGGCAGTGATGGAAGGCCTATTGAAGGCACAATCGAAACGCAGCTTAGCATGTTGCGTGGATTGCCTGAGATAATTACTGCCAGGGCGAGAAGGGGAGGCGGAAGCCTGGAGAGGGGGTGGAGACAGAGGAGACAATGCAGGAGCGCGAGGCGGAGGCATGGACTGAGGAGGCGCCGGGGCAACGCGCTCATGGAGACGACCAGCAGGATCAATATAGAGAGGAGCGGGACGCCTTTCAGAAGACTCCATGGAGAAGTCAACATTAGAGCTAGAGGGGCGCTCACTCATGGCTCTGCCTCGTGAGGCCCCTCTCCTACAAGACATTCTTTGCCTGAGCCTGGGCATACTGGAATTCTGAGAAGAATCCGACCAGTCACCAGAAGGAGCTGCAGGAGTAGAGTTAATTTGACCAACAATAACAGGAGAAGTATGAGAATTGAACATAACAGGGCAGAAATTACTATCTGAGAAGTGGTAGCTGGGAATTGTATCCAAAAAGCAGTGCAGAGAGAACCTACGTCCTGTAGCAGTGCGATCCCCACCTGTAGCACAGCCGCCCGGGCAAAGAGAGCGCAGAGGCGACAAAGGGCGGTGAGAAGAACCAAAACAATCGGGAAAGTTCGAGCAATGGTGCTCCATTTGATGTCTGATGCGTCGAGCAGGACAGAGCGAGTGACGGCGAGGAGGAATAAATGTCCAACGCCGAGGTTTAATGGGCGTTGCATTAATGGCACCATAGGGGGCCATGTGGCCACCCCAGGTGAACCGCCTTGGGACCTGAACCAGGCCTTGAGGCCTCTTAACCCAAAATATCATCCGCATCCGGAATTGGCTGATCCATTTGCACCAGCTTGATGCATTCCTGAGTGGAGTTTCTGTCATTTATGATCTGGAGAGAGTCGTGTTTGAGAAAGTCCGGACTTTCAACTCCTAAATTGGCCAGGAGATCCGCAACCTTGTCGCCATCTCTCTTGGTATGAGTAAAAGAGATAGCTTGATTTTCTTTTACCCAATTGCTGAGTTTGTCAATTCTGGAGGCTAAACGCCAACTGGTGGCTACCTTGGCTGAGCTGGTTCCTTGGAGCAACTTATTTGCCATGCTGATCAGAATTTGAGAATCACCTTCCACGATTAGGGGCAAGAAGTTGTAGATGTGTGCTAAATTGAGTCCTTGCCAAAGACCTTCCAACTCAACTGAGTTGTTGGTGTCCCATCCAATGGATCCGTAGAAGATAGCCTGGATTTCGCCTTGGGAATTTCTGAAGATACCTCCATAACCCGCCGGGCCTGGATTCCCTTTGGAAGCCCCGTCAAAGTTCAATTTGAGTATTCCTGGTGGAGGAGGAATCCAGGAGAGGGATTATGAAGGGTTCTGCTTGTTGATTTTGGGAATGGAGGAGATGGTAAATTGCCAATTGCGCCATATGCTGAGCTCTCGAGGATGATTGGGAAGATCCTCCTCCTGCCAATTTGGAAGAGAAAGAGACTCCTGTAAGTTGCTGTGGAAATTTTTCCAGAGAATGTCCAGGGGAGTGGTTTGATGCTTGAAGACTCTTTTGTTTCTTTCTTTCCATAGCGCCCAGAAAAGGAGACCTGGAATGATTTGCCAGAGAAAGTTGAGAATGGGGCTATTGTAAGGGCGCTGGGGCCAGTGGCGCAGAATACTGGTGATATCCCCTTGTGGTTTGCTTCGTTGGCTTCTAAAGCAAATTTTGTTCCAGAGCTGGCTAGCTAATTGACAAGTTAGCATGAGGTGCTGAATGGTTTCAGTATTCTGTTTGAAATTTGGACATTGTGAGGGGCCACAGAATCCACGCTTAAGCAGATTGTCCCAGGTAAGAATTCTTTTGTGGCTGAGGAGCCAAAGAAAATTGGAGACTTTAGGCCAGGTCCCCTTAGCCCAGACAAATTGCCAGAGTCTTTCTTTCGGGTGAGGCGTAGGATACATTAAGCTGAAGGCCTCTTTAGTGGTAAATATGCCTTTGGGAAAATAGCCCCATCTAAGGATATCTGGGTCATTCAAGCATCGAATTCTACAGCGTTGGAGTTCCTCCTGGAGTGTTGCCCACATATTGCTAGGAATAGTAGGCTGGAGGAGAGACGAGTGTTTCCAATGTTGATAGTTGCTGCTAGAATTGGTTATCTAGCACTGACTTACCTTCAACTCTTCTAGTCCATTATATCTCTCAGCGTTGGGTAGATTTAGAATCTCAATGAGCTTCGGCCTCTGTTGCCAGGAGTCCACCCAGAATCGGGCATTCTGTCCATTCCGAACTTCCCAAAAGCTGTGCTGTTGGATGAGGGCATGATGTTTCTTGGCAGAGTTCCAGATGAGGGAGCCAGTTGTCTCAGGTTTGAGTCTGATTAAGTCATTCGGCGGTTTATTGTTGGCATACTTGGCTGCCCACAACTTAGCCCAAGGAGTGTGAGGGCTCGTAAGCCATTTCCACCAAAGTCGTGCCCCCATGACTTCATTGCTTTGAAGGGGATTCCTGAGACCTAGCCCACCGGCTTCTTTAGGAGTGCATACAGTATTCCAGTTGACCAAAGCCCATTTCCGAGTGTGAGTTGAGGAACCCCAAAGGAAGCGATGCTGAAGATTCCTGATTTGATTGAGCACCCATTTGGGAGATGCAAGCACAGAAAAGAGGTAGAGAGGCATTGATTGCAGAACCGCTTTGATGAGGACTAGTCTGCTGGCCAGGTTGAGAGCTCTGAAAGTCCAAGAGGAGAGGCGAGCTTCAAGTTTATAAAGGAGAACGGTCCAGGCTGAATGCTTGAGAGCAGAGTCAATGAGGGGGGCGCCAAGGTATTTAGCGGGGAGACGGGCAAGCGCGAAACCAAGAATACGGGCTACACAAGATTGGATTAGAGGAGGGGTGTTAAAAAAGAAGAGTTGAGATTTGGTAACATTGACAGTCATGCCAGAAGCGAGAGAGAAAAGGTGCAGAATGCGTTTGAAAGACCTGGCTTCTTGGGCTGAAGGGAAGCCAAAGAGCATGGTGTCTTCAACAAATTGCTGGTGAGTAGAAGCGGGAGAGCCATGAAGGGAAATGCCGCGTAAATGTCCGTCTTGGATAGCATGATGAATGAGCCTGCTGAGACCCTCTGACATAAGGACAAAAATTAAGGGAGAAAGAGGGTCACCCTGTCGAATGCCTCTGGATGAAACAAAAGGGTTGGATGGGGATCCGTTAACAAGGATGGAATAGAGAGGGGTAGAGATGAGACTCATGATCCAACGTATCCACATCTGGTCAAAACCAAAGGCTTTGAGCATGCTCTGAATGTAGCGCCAGCAAAGTTTGTCAAAAGCTTTGGAGAGATTGATTTTAAGAAGCATACCTGGTTTTTTAGTGCTCTTGAGAGAATGGATGACTTCATGAGTCATGATGATACCATCCATTATTTGGCGGCCTTCCACGTAGCCTGTTTGTTCTGGCGAAATGAGGAGCGGCAGCAGAGGCTTTAATCTGTTAGCAATGACCTTGGAGATGATCTTATAGATCACGTTGCAGAGAGCAATGGGACGATACTTTTCTGGAGTGCTTGGTTGTTCTTCTTTAGGCACCAGAGCTATGAAGGTGGTGTTTAAGGAGGGGAGGAGCCAATGGGTAGCCCTTGATTCTTCCACCAGTTCCCATACTTCTATTTTGATAAGCTCCCAGAAGTGATGGAAGAAGTTTGTAGTGAATCCATCAGGCCCTGGCGCTTTCCCATCTTTGGTTTGTGCCATCGCTATTTCAACTTCTTGTAAGGAGACGGGCCGCAGAAGCATTTTGTTATGCTCTTCAGAAATGAGTTTGGGAATGAGCTGAGAAATTGCGTCAATGGCTGGCTGTCTGTCTATGGTGCTATCTTCTTGGAGAGTGGTTTGGAAATAGTTCGAGAGAACTTGCTCAATTTATTCATGTTGCTCGACTTACTCCCCGTTCTGATTGGTGATATGGTGAATGCGATTTTGCATCCGTCTCTGAATAGTGGAGCAATGGAAGAATCATGTATTTCTTTCCCCTTCCTTTAACCAATTGATTCGGGACTTTTGCCTCCACAGAATTTCTTCTTGTCTTTGCCTTTCTTCAAGCTGCTTCTGGATCTGCATTTCTTGGGTATTAGCATCCTCTGATCTGCCTTCTACTATGATTTTTTGTTGTACTTCCTCCATTTTTCTTTCGAGGACTTTGATTTCCTGAAAAATGTTGCCAAAGGCTGTTGTATTCCAATTCTTGATGAGCGCCTTGAGATATTTCAGCTTTTGCTGAAATTGGTACATTTTACAGCCATGGGGAGGAGTGAAGTTGTGCCATGCCGAGGTGACCATTTCTTTGAATGAGGGATGTGAAAGTCAGAAGGCTTCGAATTTGAAGGGCTTTTTGAGCTGTGGGCCAAAATTGAGCCATTGTAATGCAATGGGCCAGTGGTCCGATCCTGCAAAAGGAATAATTGAAGCCTCTAAATCGCCTCCCATATGTATAGCATTGTCAGAGATGAGGAATCGATCGAGCCTGGAAGCAACATGATGGGCCCCTGATATTTTGTTGTTCCAAGTGAACGTTCCATTGGTGAATGGGAGGTCTATCAGCCAGCTGTTGGTTATAAATTTCTTGAAGTGGACGCTTTCAGGGTCCGGTCTGGTTCTGCCTCCTATTCGTTCTTCCATCCTGGTTACCATATTGAAGTCCCCTGCTGCTATCCAGAGAGGATGAGTTCTGTGAGAGTTAAGCGCTTCCATTGTATTCAAGAGGCCGATCTTTCTGTTAAGGTCCTGCGGGAAATAAACGTTTGAGAGATGCCCATAGATATTTGTACCAATGGGGTGAAAAATGGCTTGAATGATATTATGTGCCGCATGCAGATCAGATATGACTATGGATTGAGTATCCCAAGCTATAGCAAGCCCTCCAGAAGAGCCAGAAGCATCTACTACTGCAGAACTGCTACTAGGCCAGACTTTTGACAGAAATGTACCTAAAGCTTCACTGTTGCATTTAGTCTCTTGGAGAAAGAGAATGTTAGGTTTTTCTTTTTGTAACATACTTTTTATCATTTTGTGCCTACCTGGGCTATTCAGCCCTCTGATGTTCCATGATATCAGTTTCATGAGGAACTATTTGGCAGGGGCGGGAAGAACCGCGTTAGCTTGGGGTAGCGCCCAGAGTTGACTAGTATTTCCCCAATGGTGATTGTGCGCTGCCAATCTGGCTTTCTGCCTCTCTTTTTGGATTCTTTAATTACTTTGAGGCTATCCCAATGACTTCCTAACTGAATACCAAGCTTTTCTTGTTGCTGGGCTTTGGATAGGACCTTTGCCAGAGTATCTATTTGATGGGGCTTTATTTTGTCAAATTCTTGGCGCTTGCATGCATCCTCCAGGCCAATGATGTCAAGATCCCTAAGCTCTAGACTCTCCGAATCTTCTTCCATTGGATTAGTAGTGCTTTGAGTGCCTTTTTCTCCTTCAGAAGTGGTAGATCCTAATTTAGGATCATCCAGATCCATGGTTTCCGTATGCCAAGTTAAGAGCTTTGTTCCAGAGGGGGGGTTGGAAGTAGGGTTTGCAGAGGCGCTTGTCTCTTGCTGGGGGGGGGAGGGGTTCAAAGGATCATGAAGCGGGGTGGAAGTATTGGGGATTTGGTGAGATTGTGGAGGCGCTTGGCTTGATTCGGGCAGTTGCTCCGTATTGGATAGGATGGCAAAACTATTACTGGTAGTAGGAACACTAGAGGAAGGAGAGGGTTTCTTACCTGCCGAGGAATATTTCTTGTTGTGCCTTCTGCGAGGAGGGACTTTGGTGAAACCATCTGCTTCTGGTTGGGTATCAGCTTCTTTGTTCTGGGGTGAAGTATTGAGGGGGCAATCTCTGAAGAGGTGCCCATGGGCATGGCAGCGACGACACCTGAAAGGAACGTGCTCATAATCCAGTGGTTGGATCCACTCAAAATCATCATGGTAGATGCTTACAGCATCAGGTAGGGCCTTGTCTAGATGCATGTAAACGCAGATCCGCGCATAAGAAGTGTAGCGGCGAAGCTTGGTCTCTTCTGCGACTTTGATAAACTGCCCTAGACCCTTGCCGATCTCCTGAAGCGTGTCTTCGTCCCAGTATTCAAGCGGCAACGAATATAAACGTATCCAGACTGGAGCCCAGTTGAAGTTTTCCTTATCTGGGTTAAATCTTTCGACCCAGTTTCTGAGGTATAGTCCAGCCGAGTTGAAGAAATATGGCCCTTCATCCATGATTCTGTTGCGATCCTCAAGGCAAAGGAAGATCGCCGTGAAGAACCCCTTCGGTCCAAGCTGAAGAGTTACGTGTCCTTTAGGCTTCCATTTCGAAGCGATCCATCCTTGTAGGGCTTTTTCTGTGGGCCAGAAGCTGATAAATTTGCTGATGAGGGCATGATCTCTCATATATTGGATGCGGGCATTGATGCGATGGCTGGGCAGATCAATCTTGGGCCTTTCTGGCGCAATGGGTTTGTAGGTAGAAGAAGAGGGGACCGCCTTGTCCTGTTGTGCCTGCGAAAAAGTCGCCTGGGGTTCTGTCGTTTTCTGTTGCTTGTCAGCACTAGTATTGGTAAGGTCAGGACTAGCGCGTGAAGAATCATTGTTTGCAGGGGGGGTCGGGCCGCCTCCCCCCCCCCCCGAGCTTGTTGCCATGGCCGTTGCCCAAGCTCGAGCGCTTGGAGGAAAGCTGCGTCTCGTGATCAGTCGGCTAGGGTTGCTGCAGTCGCCGGTGGGTAGGGTTTTCGCGTGCTCCTGGCATCAATGGGCTAAATGTGGCCTTTGACATATCTTTATTCTCTATCTAAAACATGAAATTCAAAGCATGAAAAGTTAATATTAAATTGTTTAATTGATCATGGATTATGGTATTTATTGACAATCTGCACATAATCATTTTTCTTGCAGTAAAAGTAAATAGCAGTGGCATTTTGACTTGCTCACTTTCATGTCTTATTTTATCTCTTTTTTCTTTTGGGTTCTATCTTTTTTCTAAGTCCTTTGATATTTTTTTTAGGACTTTTACCCTCTTTTCATTTTTATTATTTTTCATTTTCAAAATATGGGAAAACAACTTGTAGAAAGAAAGGTATGTACGCATTTTCAATAATATCAAAGTCAATTCAAAAATTATGAACCCTATTATTATAGGACCCTAACATGCTCAACCTGGCCTTAATCGACAGTTTCCATTTTTTGCAAAGTTAGAGTTACCAGATTTAAATCGGCTCAGCAATGATCCCATTCATTATTTACCTGGGTGGCCTATGATCCCACATAAATTACCCTCGAACATTCCCAAATTCAATGGAAATTCTGGAGAAGACCCCTCTACACATGTCATGACTTATAATTTATGGTGTTCATCAAAATCCTTAAATGATGATTCTGTTAGATTGCGTCTTTTCCAGCGAACACTTACTAGTCCAACTGTGAAGTGGTACATTGAATTGCCACGAGATTCATTTGATAACTTTACAACTTTAGCCATTACTTTTTTAACCCACTTCCAGTTACCCATCATATATGAAACTAGAACGGAACTTTCGACCATATTTAAACAGACCACTGCTACTCATATCTCAGATCATATACATGAGTGGCATCGTCATCGTCGAATGGTTAAAACATTTGTTCCTGATCAGATTTTAGCTGAGTGGCTTATTAAGTCCTTATTGTCATCTATCACCGAGAATGTGGCCAAAGGAGGTGTTACTGAAGTGAAATTCATTTCTCGTGCCCAGTATCTGGATCTGATTTACACGCAGTCTGACACACTCTACGAAAATATTCCAAATGCATCGTGACACAATTCTATTGTTCTGCCTGCTCCATCTGGTCAGGAAATTCATGCCAGCGATGGTGTGATTGGTTATTCTAGCACTCTGATAGCAAGTTGACTATCTGGTCCTACACTTTCTACTTCAAATAAAAATCATACTACATCTGATCTTGCGTCTTCTTTTGAAATCCATGTCGTGTCATTTTACAAAGAAAAAAGTGATAAGCAACCTGGAAATAGGAAGAAGGGGAAATACCAGAATAAATCGAATTCACCCTTGCAGGAAAATTCATCTGAGTTGTTACCCTTGCTTGATATGTAATGCGAAGCATTTTATGTGAGATTGTCCTCATCACTTAGAAGTACCAAAGCTTCTTAACACTTCTCCCACATCTGCAGTGTTGACAAATCCTTTACCAAACTACAAATCCTGCTTCTAGTTTGCAAGTGTGTATGCTATCCACCACGAAGCCAAAAATTGATGTTTTGGTGTCGAATCGAGGTAAATTTTACAGTAAGTTGTTGTCGTCATCAAATGGTCAGGCTACAGATCAACCTACCACTTCGAATTCGATGTCGTCTGACTCGACTCTATCACTTATCCTTCTAGAGTTAAAAATAAAACCGTCGAAGAGAGTAGTTCATAAATCGACATTCAACCCTCGAGCTCGTGAGCTCAAAATTATAGTGTAGTAGAAGACCTAGTTTATTCATCTTCTGCTATGTCAACTCTTGAGGTTCTTCATAATTTTCCCTCACAGAAGTAGGATTTGTTGTCCACAATGGGTGGAATCGATCCGATAGATTCAAATCTTGTAGTCTTTAATCACGCGGGCTATGTGCCACAATTACCAACACAATTAGAATCCTTGATTCAAGTAAATGTCCTGAATTTCCTAATTCATCGCACTATCATTGATGAAGGTGAATCTACTTGTATCATGTCAATGAGTTGCTGGAAGTCACTTGGCTCTCTGACTTTGTCATAGTCACTTACGACGTTGAAATCTTTTGATGGTCATACATATAAGCCTTGTAGAATTCTTAGTAACCTACAAGTAGAAATAGGGGAAAAATTAGTTACTGTTGAATTTTAGGTCATTCATGGACCCCTCAACTACAATATATTACTTTCAAGACCATGGGTTTACGCTATGGTTTTGGTAGTATCTACTTCCTTTCGTATGATCATCTTTCCCCATAAAGGAAGTATCACAGCCATTGATCAACTCTCTTTATTTTCCTCTGGTTCCCAGGCAACTGGAAGTGTTTCGTTTTTCCACAGACCCCCACCTTCTCTTCAGAACATTGGTGTATGACTCTTTAAGGATCCTTCCCCAATGGGCACCCTTTCGCTATCATCGCATGCGACATCGGTAGAAATCACACATATAGAGATCTACAACATGATATCTTCCACTTCATATGACTTAAGGAAGATACCCAATGATTCTAAAGTAGTTAGGCTAGGTGACATCATGCAGCTAAGTCCAGTTAAGCTAGCATAGCAGTCAATTTTCTTGGCTTATGCAGCCAATCCAAATCCATTGTCGCTGACCGTTTAGGTTGATCATTCTTCGGATTTTGGTACTTCTTCTAATCCATTTTCACGAGTATTATCGACTGATGAGAGAATTATGGAATCCATGATGCTCGAAGAGGAACCATGGGAATCATCACATCAACGATCCCATATTCCAGATTACAGTGAAGATAATCCATCTAAACTATATCAACCTATTGTCGTTGATTTCTTGATGAATTATATTCCTATCCACGTCATCAATTCTGAGCGAAACCCATCAAATATCGAAGAAATGATTTCTATTGATATTTCGAGTAAACCAAGTATTGTAGAAAACATTCATGTCAGTGCGTCTTGTTCTCCATATGAACTTGACAATTACCACTCTCTTTTTAGTGAATTCTGAGATGTATTCGCTTGGCCATATGAGGATGTGCCAGGTATCAACTCCAGAATTTTTGAACATGAGATTAAAATGTATCTTGATGTTAAGCCGGTGCGACAATGCCTTCGTCCTGTTCACCCTAATAAATTTGTTTCCATTAAAGCAGATGTTGAATTTTTTTTTCATGTTGGATTCATTTACCCTGTTCCACTTACTGATTAGGTATCTAACATTGTTCCTGTCATGAAGAAACATGGGACAATTAGAGTGTGTGTCAACTATCGGGATGTTAATCATGCTTGTCTAAAAGACAACTATCCAACTTCATTTATCGACCAAATTATTAATGAATGTACCGGATGTGAAATATTTTCTTTCATGGATGGATTCTCCGGTAAAAATCAGATTAATATTCGCCCAAAGGACCAATATAAAACTTCTTTTATCTATCCCTGGGGCACATTCTCTTATCGTAAGCTCCCTTTTGGTTTAAAGAAAACTGGGCCACATTGCAAAGGGAAATAAATTATGCTTTTCATGACATTAAGCACATAGTTCAACCGTATCTGGATGACTTACTTTCACATTCACGGAAACAGGTTGACCGCCCGCTACATCTGGGAGCAATATTTCTACGATACTGTCTCTATAAAATACGCCTCAATCCACAGAAATGCGTGTTTGGTGTTGGTTCTAGTCATTTGTTTGGATTTTTTTTGTCAAAAGATGGAATTTGGCTTGATCCATTAAAGGTCTAGGCTATTCTTGATTTTCCTGCTCCTTCCAATCCACTTTAGTTACAGAGACTCTAATGGAAGGTAACTTTCTAAGGAGGTTCATTCCTAACTACACCAAAATGGTTAAAGGATTTACTCGACTCTTGAAAAAAGGGGTACCCTTACATTGGGATGAGGTTGCACAAGCATCCTTTGGTGTTCTTAAAGATTCCCTGATCTGAGAATCATTAATCTATCCCCCAAATTCGGAGTGACTATTTCCTATATCTCGCCAAAACAGATACAACCATTGCTATGGTTTTAGTCCAAGAAGTAGATTGGATTGAAAATTCGATATATTATTTGAATCGTAATCTCAATGATACAAAATTTAAGTATATATACTTTGAGAAGCTCGCTTTGGCAAAGATCCAAGCTGTACAAATATTTCACCATTATATCCTGATCTGAAAGACCATTGTCATTTCAAATTGCAACCCTATGACATACATTCTTTCACATCAATTGCTGGGGGGGGGGGGGGGAATATTCAAAATGGATGGTCAGTTTGTAGGAGTTTGATTTTGAATTCATCAAATCCAAGTCAAAAAAGTCTTTGGTGTTTGCTAAGCTTATTTTTTACCTTCCTTCGAGTAGCACCGATCCTACTATGAAACCATCGATTGTAGATGAGTTTTTTCTTCTGATCAAGTCATCTAACCCATGATATGGATATTTCATTATATATCTCCAAACCCAAAAAAATTTGGCCCAATACCTCTCGCTCGCAATATTAACGTATTCGATACCAAGCCAAATATTATTTGATCATCGACAATAAACTTTATTGTCATGGTCTCGATATGATTTTACATAGGTGCCTCATGCATGAGGAAGCTGAAAAAGTTCTAAATGACTTCCATCCTACTGCATGTGGTGGATATTTTTCTGGTTATGCCACCGCGCAGAAGATTCTCTGTGCTAGTTACTTATGGCTTACCATATTTCGCAACTGCATTATTGCGGTTAAAAATTTTCATGCTTGCCAGATATTTGATCGTAAAACCTACTTGCCACCAGCACCCATGCATCCTGTCGTTGTTGTTGGACCATTTGAAAAATGGGGCATTAACTTCATGACATGTAACCCCCGCTCGGCTAGGGGGCATGGGTATATTATTGTCACCGTTGACTATTTTACCAAGTGGGTTGCGTGATGCCTACATTCAACAACACAGGACAAACAACTACATTATTCTTTTTTAACCATGTGGTTTCATGGTTTGGTGTACTACAAGCTATAGTCATATATCATGGAAAACATTTTCGCAATCACATGATGGATGAGTTGACTGCCAAGTTAGGACTGTCACATGATAGTTCGACCCCTTATTATCTGCAAGCTTATGGAAAATATGAAGCTATCAACAATATTCTTAAGCTTATTCTTCAACGCATGATTGGGGTTCATAAATGAAACTGACATTTGATCCTATACTCAAATTTGTGGGCATATCAAACCTCGGTGAGAAATGCGACCAAATTTACTCCCTTTCAGCTGGTTTGTAGTATGGAAACTATCTTATCGATACAATGCGAAATACCATTGTTGAAACTCGTGATTGACTGCTACCTGACACTTCTGAAGAAGAGGAAGTATTTTACATCTCATGCATCTAGATGAAACGTGTCATGAAGTCGCATTGGTCAACGAAGCGCATAAGAGACAAATTAAGGCGCAATATCACCACAATGTCAAGCCTTGCACCTTCTCAGAAGGATACATGGTCTTGCTTTATGATCAGGAAACTGATAATATAGGAATAAGAAAATTTGAACCATTATGGCATGACCAAAACATTTTCAAGCGCATTATGGCTAAGGGTGCCTACGAGTTGGTATATTATGATGGGATTCCATTGTCGCGGCCTCGAAATGGGCTGTATCTTAAACGTTACTATGCCATTTTGCATAGTAAACAATTTATTATATGCTTTGATTGTGTGTGTTTAGCAGTGTGTCTTTTAGATTTTTTTATGTAGTTAGTAATATGTTTTGCATTTTTTGCAAATGTAAAAATCTTCGAAACCATTTTTTGGATATGTTGATGGTGCGAGTCGTGGTACTCAAAATTTATCCTCTGCAACATGGGCCATATTTTCTCCAAGTGGCGAGTTAGTGAATTTCCAAGGTATTTGTATCAGTTGATCGACCAAAAATATCTTTGAGTATAACAGGTTTATTGAACTACTCTCTGATTCCATTTCACTTAGCATTCACCGCATCATCATCAGGTTGGACTCACAACTTATCGTACTACATCTTACTGGCATCTATATTGTTTGAAATATAGCAATTCATCGCATGTTCCTTAGAGTTCGTGTTTTGGAAAGGCATTTTGATTACATCTCAACATATTTCCCAAAACTTTAACACTATGGTTGATTCATTGGCGAATTATGTGTTAAATATAAATTTGCAACATATGTACAGATAGATTTTCAATTCACATCATACAATTAAATAGGATTGCACATAATCATAGAAAAAAATTGAAATTTAAATAGATTTATATCAAGTTTTTTACAAAATTGTATCCAAGACACGTAGGTCATCTGACCTCAAAATGTATATAGACATATCATAATCTAAGTAAACCTAGTGATGCTCATGATAACAGGTCACTGCTTGGCAGGGAAAATTTTAAGAAAACCCCCAAATTTATATGCATAATAAATGGGTGAATGCCCATGGTATATAGAAAAATGTATAAGATATTTTTTCATTAATATAATATACATATATAATTTTTTGGCAAATATTTCACTAATTTATAAAATTTTATTAAATATTGGTGATTTTTTCACTAGGTTATAAAGTATTGAAAATTCTTGGTTAATCTTCTAAAAAATTAGAAAACATTGTAAAATATTAGTGATTCAATACCAATGCATAGAAACATATGTAATAATGAGAAAAATATTTAGTCAAAATCTATGATATACAATTTTCCATGTTTTGCAAAAGACAAATCACGGGTAATGTTGCTCTAGGTTCTTGTTATACACTATTGCAAATCTTTTTGCATTTTTTTATTATGTTTCACATCCCAAGGGGAAACTAATTGTAAAGGAGCCCCCAAAGGCATGTGATGTTGAACAAAACAAATTATTTTGCTCAAGCTTGGTCTTTACGCATCTAGATAACCCTGCCATATTCTATGTAATTCATATTCTATAGGCTTCACATGAAAATAAGATCTATGAATAGCTATATCAAAATCACTAATATTTACATAAAATTATTTTGTTTTCTTACACATCACTTTTCTAAAACGTAGATACTTCTCCAATTCCTCAAGTTCATATAAACCAACAACTTTAAAATATGGTGTTTCATCATAATATGTAGGTTTTTCACACTACTTTTGGATCATAACTATTTTAGTCATTGTTGCACTTTATTCTATAGTTATCAACTCTAATAATGTTAACTTGGTAAAAAATTATTTGAAATCGCACAAAATAAAAAATGAAAATGAATGGAAGATGAATATGCATTGAAATTTAATTTCCTAAACGATGAAAAAAAAGGTAATAACACAAACTCATTAAAAATCTACAATCGGTGAGTTAAAAAATATAACAGAAATATAAAAAATAGTCTATGCATATTCATTACTTGGAAAAATATGTCACAAAGCAATGATCATAAAGGGGGTTTTCACTTCAAGAATAGTACTACACTAAACAATCTATTGTTCTCAACTAATTACATGTGATGTTTTTTTGTATTGGTATCAAAGTATAATTGCATTAGATGAATGTCCTTCTCATGATAATATTACTTCTATGATGTACACATAGGATCCTAATGCATAGACCATTTTCTCTTCACTTAACTAACAAAAGCTCATTTTCTTCTCTTAACAAACAATAAGTATTTTCAAAGAAAATATAAAATAAAATAGTAGATTCTAAAAGGTGATTCTTTTGTGACACCACAAAGTGAGAGGAAATAAAAATAAAAATAAAATAAAACATATCCTTCAATAATAAAATATATAAATAAAGTACTAATAATAATTATGGAAAACAAATTGAATGCATAGATAATAAGTGAAGTCATATATTAATCGTAATATCGTATCATTCTCAAATGAACATGACAAAAAACAAACAAAAGACATTTTTACTCAACAAAGGTCTTTAACTTTAACTGAAACCCTTAAATCAATAAAATAAAATGAAAAAAAATAATGCCTTGATAAAAGGATCAATTAAACATCAAATTAAAACTAGAATAATTTAAGAGATCATAATTTTTAACCAAAATAAACCCAAAATTTTCAAACTTGGAAAAATGATCCAAATGCAAAAAACAAACAAACCATTAAGAGTGACCAAGATACTAGAGCTACCAAAAAAAAAGAACTAATCTAATTTAAATGAACCCATTCTTGGTTAGTAAAAGCCTTATTAAATTACTTATTTATCCTTTAATATAAATACACTACCTATGTCAAAATATAGATCCTCACCTCATAAAATTATTGCTTCATTTTCTATCACATACAAGAAAGGGATAAAGTAATAGTTAATTATCAAGACATTAATCTTAAAAAAAATACAAGAAGGGAATATGGCTTCAGTGTTACAATAAAGAATAAAATGTATAGAAAATGTTCTTACCTCAAATGCAATGTCAAATTGGAATATAGTATTAGTAATATTGTTGCGATAAATAATTTAGAACTTGCACCAAAAATAGAGTAACAACAAATTTAATCAAATAAAAGGAATCACCTCATTTGTACTATTCCATTCAATTTTTCTTACACAACCTATGGAACATGTATACAAAAATAAGTGTCCTTAGGGACTTCATATATATTGGAATAGATAAAATATTGTGGTATATCAATTTTCCACTTCTCAATTTGGTCCTCATTTGCTTCATTCTGAACACAATGTTTTGCACATGACCTGTAATTTTGATCCTCCAAAATACCATGTTCCATATCAATTTTATTAGATAAGTTTTTTGTATTGTCTTCGCCCCTTCTATGAGAATATGGTTGCCAAATAACTAGTGCTCTTTCATATGGAATATTTTTAATGTCATACTTTGTTACATATAATTTAGACATATATCCATATGTTTATAGTGCATTAAACATCCTCTCATCCTCTAATGATCACAAAATCATGGTTTGACACAAATATTCTAATTTGAAATAATGATGTATTTTCTTGCAAGCATTAGATAGCATCTAAAATATTCCATATCGCCCTCCAAAACATGAAATTGTTTCCACATTGCCTCAGCAAAGTGCATGGCTTGCTGAAACAATTTTGATGAATCCAAAATACCTTGAATTTAAAAATAATAATAATAATAATTTAATCCATATTTTAATAATTTTTTGAATCCTTTAATTAGTTTATAAAAATTTATGTTCATTGGATTCTTAATAATTTATGCCTCAAATTTATCCTAAGGTATATTTTATTCTTTATATTATTTAAATATCTTTTCCATTCCTTGGAACCCATTTTATTATTTCATGGTTAACTCCTTTCTATTACCTTTATATTCTCTTTTCATTACTAAACCCACTTAATATTTTATTTCTTTATTTTTCCTTAATGATGGGTGGAGTGTCCACTCGAAACATTGGACATTTCAAAGATTGACACACAGTTTATTCTAAAAAAAAATCGCAACGATGGTTGAAAATGTTGATGATGAAGTTTCCTATGATAGAAAACCTTGTGAAAAGGATAAAGATGATAGGATTATTGTCAAGAGTTTTATTAATGGATCATGTGAGTTCCCACGAGACATCAAATGGTCAAGTAACATCAGGAATGTTGAAGGAAACTATAGAAATATGAAAATTAATCATGCCAATATATATGACTTGTAATGATTGGAGTAAGAATTCCTTTAGGCATACTTTATATATTCATGTATTTGTTTATGATTGAATGCATGTATTCTAATGATACCTAGGTGGGCTATGATGAATGAAGAATCTTTTGGTATGGAAATATTTTTATAATCCTTTTGATTCAACCATGAATTAGTATCTCATGATGGATTCACTTATGATGAGTGAATAGGTAACAAAATCATGTTATGAATTTGTATAACACGTGATAGTGAATTTTAATAGAGCTAATGTGTGAGACCATATTGTTGATGGATATAGAAGGATATAGTACTACACAAATCTCCACTTGTCTGCCTGCTTATATTGGCGTTGTAGACCATAACCTTCTTGCAAATAGTGAGGAGCACCTATAAAGGAGAGGATTCATAAGGCAATATATAGTAGAGAATGGAGTTTCCTAGTAGTATGTTCGAGGTACATAAGGGGGGCGACTAGATGATGTGTTGAGGTGCTGGTTATACCTTCCAATTGATAATGATGGAATAAATGATATAGAAATGTAGGATTTTAAAATCAAACGACACGAATGGATTGAGTAGATGTGATCATGAGTATCGACACATAGGTTTATTGGAATAAATATTTATTTTCATATTGTAATGGTAGGTGTACTAAGTAACACGTGTATATTGAAACATAGTTACATTTAATTTAGTATGATAAAAAAATAAAAATGATTGAATTATTAGTTTTTTAATATTATTCTGAGAACACCTCATGGATGGTAGTAAATATTGAAAGAAAGAATTATAGGCATAGATAATCACTTTTATTTGGTTGATTAAAAAGTTTAGGTTGTAGGTGGAATGGTCTCAAATATGAAAATGAGTGTAATTCTATAAGAAATATTAGGTACTATGCCACAAAAGAACCAAACACCATGAGAAGGAATCTCATACTTAAGAAATATGATATTCTTTATGAATTAGACTTGGAATTTATAAGTTGTATTATTATGAATATATATTGTAACTATATGTGTATGATACATGATAGATGATGGATATTGAATATAGAAAGCCCTTAAGGAAGGTAATTGTTATGAAAAGGAACCCTGTGATTTCCAGAAGTTATATGCTACTAGTGGATGTATAGTAATAAGTTGGTGCTCTCCTTACATGAGAAATACATGACACAATGGATCACCTAAGGGATTGTTCAGTAGACAAGGGGATATCTAAGTGTAGAGGGTGAGTGTATCAAGGAGGAGGAAACTTATAAGTTCATATGGGATGGTGGCTAGAATCTTGAGTGTGTGTTAGAAAGGATAATGAAATTAATTATTGCCTATGGAATACATTATATGGGATATATGAATATCCATAAAGATAAGTATTAAATAAAAAATACATACATATATTTGAATAGATGCTTACATCATGGAATTGAGAAATACTGTGCATAATATAAGTGTTTCTTGATAATTGTCATAATATGTATGCTTACTTGATTACTAACATAGGCATATGTTGGAATGTTGAAGTATGGTGGTATACCAAGATATTCAATAGGACGGCACTGCAATACAACTAAAGAATGAGGAAAAGAAGTGTTTTTAATGAGAATACAACATTGAGGATTGTGTTATTCAAAGGGCGATATGATAGAAGGTCCTAGTATTGAATCCAATTGATTAACTGTACTTATTTATGATTAAATGTTTGACTTTTTTTTGGCATGGATATTTTAATTACCATGCTTTATTTACACCATGAGGAAGGAATTTCATGGTGATTTGAATAATATAAATATTATTTTTCTTTAATTTAATAAAATAATAGAGATACATGAGGTAGGCGCACATAAAAAGGGGGTTATGATAGCAAGAAATGGGAAAGGTGAGAGGTTACTAGGGGGTTATACATGCCAAATAATCCTTATTTTCCCATTTTTCTAAACTTTACTTCGTTTCCTTCATCACCATGTTCCTTAATAAAAATATATAAACCTTAACTACCAAACATTGAATGCATGTGGTGGTTGTGGATATGTACACCTTCCATAATTATGAAATCAAGTGGATAAGTACCTTCATCATGGGAATTGTGAGAGAAGTGTTAAAACCTAGATTTTCTCACATTTTCTTAGAAAAAAATCATGTCCCCACAATAAGGGGGGTAATGAGGTCTCATCGGGTGTTGGGGACAGGGTGATTTTTTTATTCATTCATTCATTCATCATTATACCTCCTACACATGTGATTGATGGGGAGGGAACAAAATCATGATTGGATGTAGGAGATTGATTGTATAGAGGCAATGGTTCATGTAGTCTTAGAGGCGTGTATGTTAATAGTTTTAGGGAATAAGGGATGATTAATTACTAGCCATTCTTGTGCTAAGACAAGAAACATAGTCCAATATAATTCTCACCTAAATTACATTATCAATTTTGGTTCTAAGGTGAATAGTGGAGGTCATCCTGTATTCACATGAATGGTGTGTGACCATTATGAAATCATGCAAAGAACATTGAAGAGAGATGCACCGGGTTAGACATAGTAGAAAAGGAAAACCAAATGGAAGAGAAGTAAGTTATAAGAGAGAAATAAATAGAGGAAGAGGCAAATTCATTCTCTATTGGTTGATACTAGCATCCATGAAAGTAGTTGTAGAGGTATTGGTTCCTACTAGGAGGGTGATCAAGTAATGATAGAGGCAATTTTTAATTCATGTTATGAGAACTGCATAAATATGTATGGATTCTAAAAAATAGATAAGGAAGAGATTCAAATGGTTAAAAGATAATTTATGTAAAAATGAGTGAATTCTAGAGAGGGAGAACATAGAGAGATTCAAAAATAGGGTTGGAAAGGGATCGAGGAAAGATATCAAGCTATTGATGGAGAATCCATGGATAGAATATAAGGAGTAAACCATAGTGTGGGTTGAACAGCCAAGAAAGGAAGCCTTTAAAACATGAAAAAGGTCAAGAACTAAGTAAATGTTGTTGGAGATAATGGATAATATCTAGACCCTCTATGCACACATAGAGGGAGAGCTTAGAGACTTTTGAGAGACTCTTGAGTAGATAAGTAAGGTATTCTCCTTATGCTATGTAAGGAAAGAAATGCACTTTCCCAAAATAGTTGTGTTGTTCCAAGAAAAAAAATAGCAATGAGACAATGGGATAGGTAATTTTTTATCCTAAGAATGATTTCCATAAAAATGTTTTAATTTTCCTTATCGGTATCATAGCTTCAATTAGGGAGGCCTATTATAAAAATAATTAGTGCAATATAGTCTATTTTTGGGTGGAATATTTCTCTACCTAAGTTAATGTTTGTCCTTCAACTTTCAACTAGATAAGTTCTTCCTTTGGTTTGTTTATCCTTGATGCACTTTTCTGGAGTATTTTACTATTTCAATATTAAATATTGCTACACATTTACTATTTCTTCATAATGGTAAATCAATGTGATATGTGCCAATGTAATTCTTGTAAATATAATTTTATATGATGCTAAAACAATTTTACTAAGTATGGTTACCACTATTTATTTTTGGATGTGAATGTGCCAGTAAACATACATAGCGTTCTAACTTGTGATGAATATGTTTTGTCAATCAATATTATTATTATAGGATACCATTAGGGAATAATGAATTGTGGATGGAACATATGATTTCTTTGCTAATGTTATGGAGCATATGCTTTCTTTGCTAATGTTATGCATGAAAGAGGTATATATTATGCCCCCCTTACTTAATCGTACTCATTCACCTTGTAATCTTTTTTGAATAAAATAAGAACTCACTTGTTATGTTCCAAACTAGACATAAAATTAATATAGGCTATTTCCAATATTTGATCAAAATTAATTTAACAAAAATTTAGATATAAAATATAATTGTATAAGGGAAAATTCCAAAAGACATAGTTCCTCTATGCTCCATGGTTTTGAAAACTAGGTTATCCATGAATATTTTATTTTATGGAAGTGCTTCTTGAGCATTCTAGGTAAAAGTACATATGTACATAACCTAAAAGTCTTATTCAGAGAAATCATGATGCTCTTTTTTGTTTGCATGTATGTTTTCATCCATGGGATATGATGATCAATTCTTTAACTAGAAACTTAACTACAATACTTGTTACTAACAGCAAATCTATGCACACATGATCAACTCGATGTACATGTACATGTTTGTATTCATTTAGATTGGATTTCAATCTGGCAACGAGAGTATATATGATTTTTTCAAGGGAGAAAGAAATTCTTGTAGCTCCAAGGCTTTTAGGTCCAAGAAAAACCTCTTTTATAGTGAAAATTTTGACTAAAACATTTGCACACAACAGATTTAATCCCTATGGAAACTTAATAGATTTTTAATATATATATATGTGTGTGTGTGTGTGTGTATAAACACATACACCACATGGAGTTTAAACTATATTTTTTATTGTAAAAAATGGATTCAATGTCATCAAAATTTACTAGAGAACTTGGATTTTGTAAACTACATACCTTAAACTTGCAATTTTAACACATTTGCTTGATTTGAAACAAAATTGACCAAAACATATTCTTAAAAAAAGGGCCACAATGAGACTACTTAAAATGATTTAGCCATAAACAATTATTTTTTTCAACTGCTTGAAATATTGCATATAAATATATACACATTTAAATGTTTTTCTTGAAATATTTTGTCTCTGGATTATATTTTCCACATTAAAATTATTTTTCTGTTATTAATATATTTTTTAATACATTTCAATATTAATTAACCCTCTAAATTAATATATTTTATTTATGAGTCATATTGAATATTTTATTATTAATTATATATTTTTAAATGTTGCATTTTCATTTGATATTAAAAATTAAATAAATTGCATATCTCCTTGAACATTTTTATTTTTAATTGCTCCTCTTTTTACTATGTTCAACATTAAAATGATTTTTCATTTACACCCTCTCCATATACATATGCATGAAGTTGAGATTGAAATAAATTATTTGACATGCATATTGAAAATCATTATTTGAGTCATGTACTAAAATATTTTTAAAATATTATTTAAGTCATGTACTGAAATATTTTTGAAAGTATAAGAATTATACAATTTCTTGTACTCAAAAGTATACCACTTTTTTATTACTTTTAGTTACTTTATTTCTCTATGAAATTGGTATAAAATTATGATAGTTTATATGGACATTGAAATCTTTTATTTATGGTTGAGAGTAAGAATATAACATGTATATTCAATTTCTTTTTTATGTTATAGCCCACATTTTTTATTTACAGTGAAAATTATAACTAAATTTTTTGTACACAACATATTTAGTCCCTCTGGGAACCTTATATATATATATATATATATATATATATATATATATATATATATATATATATATATATATATATATATATAAGTGTGTACCTCATTGTTTAAATTATATTTTTAAATGTATAAAATGGATTCAATGTCTTCAAAATTTATAGTGAAAGATTTGACTAAAAAAATTTCACATAAGAGATTTAATCTCTATGGAAACCTAATAGATTTGAAATTAAGATTGATTTATATATATATATATATATATACACACCACGTGAAATTTTTTAATGTCTTCAAAATGTGAAATCTCTCTCCTCTTTATGGCTACCATATATATGAATAGGTTGTTAATGATTATTGATGTCTATGGGCAACGAGGAAATAAAATGGCACTGCATATCTAGTGATGTGGAGTGCATATAGAATCTCTCAAAATATCCTCTCCATCTTCATCTTGCTAATGAAATTTATTTGAAGTAAATAGTTTCAAATTTATTATTCATATTCTTAAATTCTCATTTTAATATAACCTCTTTAGTTTCAATCTTGAAAATTTGGATGACGGCACTGATTTCAATAATACATCGGCTTTGAATATATTTGGTTAATATTTTTTAATAAGATATCTTCAGGAATACATTCAATTATGTTATAGCTGAATTTTGGAACAACCAATACTTTACTATTCCAATAATAAAAACAACTACTTTATCAATTCCTGGTAGAAAAATATGGAAAAAATTTAAACAATTTAGTGAAATTTATTTTTTAATAGGGTGTATTCTATCAAACGTTTTTCTAATAGAGTTTTTCAAACTACAGGCACCTTGGTATTCAAATAGCAACAACTACTTTATCATTTCTTTGTAGAAACGTAATTTGCATAGAGTGTACAATGAAAATAAAGGGTAAGTAACAAAATAAACCATGGAATTTGGGTTGTATTGATTTTGGAACGTGGAGATGATGTTTTTGAATGGATTTTTTCTAATTTTTTTCATAGATTTTGACTTAACGATGAATCGAAGTTAGAAAGAAAGAATCATACATCAATTAATTTAAAGAGATTGAAAAATAAAAAACATATTATCTAAATAATATTTTAAAATGACAAGTATATATTAGAAAATTATAATTATATATACCAAAAATTCATTATCGAAGGGAAAAGAGAAGGAGGTTCTCAATTCTGTAATGGACACATAATTAATGATACTTATTTCATGAAGATTTTTAATTTTTTCATAGATTTTAACATATAATTAATGATACTTATTTCATGAATATTTTTAATTTTTTCCTAGATTTTAACTTAAATATGAGTTGAAGTTAAAAATCAAGAATCATAGATCAATTATTTTAGCGAGATTTAAAAATCAAAAACCTATTATCTAAATAATATTTGAAAATTACAAGTATATATCATAAAATTATAATTATATATACAAAAAAATCATTATCGAAGGAAAAAGGGAATGAGGTTCTCAGGTTCTGTAATGGACACATATATTTAATGATACTTATTTTATTACGAAAACCCAATACATTTCTATGCAAAAATTATTATGGTTCCTAAAAAAGAAAAAGAAAAAAAAGGTAGAGCATGCATGAGGAATTTCAACCTAGAAAAAATACACATACTTACTTGTACCATTGTACGTTGGTTCATGACTTCTTCTGTAATATTGCAAAATTTGCATGCAGCAAATTGGAATATTAATTTTTGTTGATTTCACTTAAGAGTGGAATAAATGGGTAAGGAGGCCCATGCATAATAAAAATCTAAATAAAATCCCTCATAGTATGAAAGGGGATCATCATTGGAGCTTTATTTTACACCCTCATGTGTGAACATGATCATTCACAGGTGGACAAGGTCAAGTTTGACCAAGTCAACAGTGCTGGGATAGGAGGTGGAGAACACTTAGAGAAACAACGCAGTATGAATGGGAAGAGGTTTCTTTGGTGAATGAAACCCTAATGAGTGGGGCCCATGGTGAGAGGGATCTCACTTGTTTAAAAGGAGGGCAAGGTAGCCATTGTAGGGCACGTTGAAGATTATTGATTTCTTGTCTATTTAGACTTTGTGCATTCTCCTGTTGTTCAGCAGAGTTGCAGTGCTGCTTAACACAAGGCATTCCTGTTTAGGAATTCCTTCTCCTTCCAAGAGAGGCCTCTTGAGGGAGATTCCCTTCATTTTCTCCACATTCAAGCTTGAGGCCAAGCATCCTCCTTCAGCTATAGCGTTATTCCTGTAGCAAGGAACGTTGTTTTGCAGGGTGTTGTAGTGGAGGTTCTACAACACCACTTCCGGAGCTATTCTTTAGAGGAAGGCGTCTCCTTACCCTTTGAAGGTCAATGAGGGAGAATTTGAGATGATTCCCATCATCTTTTTCATCAGGCCAACCATTTTTCATCACCTACAGCGCAGTCCCTCTCATTGAATGCATTATTTCTATTGAGTATTTGCAATGAGGGTTGCAGTATTGGTTTGGAGGGTCAGGTCTTCAGTGTTAGGATCAGCCTTTCACTTGGAAGATCCATTGGAGGAGGTCTTTCCATCGGATGCAGAATCTTCAACCTTCTCCATTCATTTCCATTTCTTGAGATGAAGCTGCTACCCAGCAACTCCAACATTTCTGCAGATTTTCCATTTTGTGTATATTTCAGCCAATCCTTCTAAGGATTGTTGTATTGTTGTTCCAGGGGTTGAGATCTTGCTCCCCCATCTATTTTGAGCCATAAATTTCTATATCCATGTATTGAAATCATATTGCAGCAGTTCTCCATAATAGACTGCGATGTCATAGCCTGGGGTTTTACATATGTAGCAGTGTTCTTCATCTCCTTGTACATGTATTGTTGAGGCTTGCATTACCTTGCTTGAGTGATTGCTTCCTCAAGGAATTGTACTCTTTTTACTGTTATAACATCACTTTTTGGCTATTTTCATATTCATCAATTCAGGCTTATTAAAATAACGTTGTTTCTCCATTATATGTTCTTTCATTTGTTGCAGTCCCATCATTGGGCACTTTCTCAAGACAACTAGGTGTGGGAGACCTGTTTAACCCACCTAGAGTGATTTCTTTTAAGCCTCCTCTTGGATTTAAATATTAGATACATTGATATAAGGGATCCAGGTCTTGGTTTCAAATCCCGTATCATTCATTCCTGAAAAATTCTTTTTTCAGGCATGCCTTGCTGAGCAATCCTATTTTGGGATATTACAGTGGTATCGGAGCATCTTTCTTCACTCAGCCTGTGAGTTTCAGCCCAAGAAGGTAGAATAAGATCAAAATGATGAAGAAGATGAGATTACTCTCATCAGTGTTCAAAACTAAGAAGAGCCTCTCCAAAGAGGAGGAGCAAGAAGAAGAGGAAGGACCATGCACTTCCTATTCTCATGAAGAAGAAGAAGACAAGCATGAAAGATACTTGGATCATCAGATTCTAAGTGATTACCTTGTTGAGTAAAAATCTCAACCTAGAGCCTTCAAGGAGACTCTATCTTTTCCACAATTTATCCAGTTGAAGGAAGAGAAGAGACCATGCAGCAAAAGAGAAATCAAAGGCAATAGATTCCTATTGTCTACATTTGATGGGTCAACTACAGCAATAGCTTGGGCAAAGAAGCTTGAAGCATTCTTCCTACTACATCTAGTGGTAGGGAGGGAGGCAGTAGAAGTTGCAGCGCTGCACCTGGAGGGTGAAGCCAATGTTTGGTGGTTCTATCACTTAAGCCATGCAAGAGTGACTTATTTTTCTGAGTTCACTCAAAGGTTGATTAGAGCCTTTGACAGCAAAAGATCAGAGGATAAAAATCCCACACCATCATGGGAGGAGACTTGTACCAGCGTTTCCACGGCCTTGGGAGAGCAGTCTTATACATCTGCAAATGTGGCAGCCATTTCATTGGAGGGAAGTACAATTGCAACCATACAAGGAGATCCAAAGTTCCGTCAAGGTATGAATGAAGTTCCACTTTCTATTTCAGCAAATTCTTTTTAGGATTGTGGAAACTCACATTTAAATGACCAAGAATCAACATACATTGCTGACCTAGAGCAGCAAGATTGCATTATGCTGTGCAACATGAAAACATTCAAGGAAGAAATAAACCATCATCCTCATGAGCCATTGTTGGATTTCATATCACACTTGAGGTTGGGGTTTGAAGACTTGAAGGGAAGGATGGAATATAGTAGACATCTTGACATGAGAAACCCTTTCTCCTTTCTAGATGACCCTTTCTCAATGAGCTCCTCTCAGCTCAAGGAGAAACTTCTACTTTCAGAAAATCCAAGACCTCATTGGTTTTGGAGGACTATTGTTGAGAGGGATATCTCATGGAGAGATTTCATTAGAGGTGCACTTCAACACATCATGGAGTGCAAGGTTTTTCTTTCCTTCTCACACTTGGATCTTCATGGATTCAAGGAGGAACAGATAAATTATGGAGGACATCTTCGGATGGGTAACATCTCTCATGTTTGTGTTGGACACTCCTTTAGCCACACACATCATGATGGGAGGTTTTTTCCTACCACCTATTTGGGTCCTTATGGGGTCAAATTAATCCTTGAGAAGATTGCATTTCAAAATCCCATGAAGTGCAAAGACATGAATCTGATTTGGGAGGATGGTATCTCTCATGGAAGGAGTACCAAGATGGAGGATGGAAGGATACATCCACAATTGGTTGAATGGATGTGAATGGAAAGCAAGAAGTTGGTGAGCTACTTGCAAATTTATGATACCGAGTAGCAGGAGGCTTGGCTGCGCTAGTTACTCTTGAAAGAGTTTGGTCATCATCCTCTTTCTAAGGGTATGTGGCAGGATACTTGCATCTTTGAGTAGCAAAGGGTATGGATGCATGGTGTTGATGTGATATTCATGTCATTCATTATTTTTTCATCACATTATTTTTATGATGAAAGTATGAGGAGGCAGCAAAATCTTTTGTTTCTTTTCTTGTTCTTGGGAGAGAAAGAGCAGATTTTCTCTCACACTTCGCATGATGTTGCAGGAGTAGGAGATGGCACTATCATGGTGCAAAGGGGCTACTCCTTGGACTTAGATGATCAATAAGTACTTCCACTTTGGAAGGAACTTCTTATGTGTAGCATCATTATGGGAGATGTCTTTGATAAGGAGCATGTCAGTTGGCAGGAGCTTATTTGCATGGGCCAACAGTGCTGTCACTTGAGAGCAGAGGTTTATTTATGGAGTATCCCAGGATCACTTCACATTTTATGCGCTTGGTGGACAAGGAGGATGTGAGAATGATGGAGTAGTGGATGGAAACATCTATTACATTGGTATGATCTTATTTTCTATGGTCTTCTTGACTTGGATTTCCAAGTATAAGGAGGGTGATATTTATGCAGCATATGGTTCATTTCTCTTCATGGGAGTGTGTCATACCACTATGGAGGAATAATTCATATACATATGCATCATTTTAATCTTAACACATGGTAAGAATGTTGTTTTTTCATCCATGGATTATCTAACACAACATTTGGATACTCTTACCATTCATATTCAGTGAATTTCTCCACAAGAGGGCAAGATTTTCATTGAGCTCCATGGTCAACATTGGGCCAAATTGTATGATGGAGACAACCATCTCTTATATGGCCTTGGGCAATTGTTTTATTTCACGTATTTTCAGTTGATGTACCTAGCCATTTTCTATTTATCAGTAGATGTCATGACATACATAATTATCATGTAACACAAAACAACTTGCCATGTAATTTTCTAAAGCAGCAGTTTGGAAAACTGCGCTGTCACTATTGGGAAAACTGTTGGTACCTTCTTGCACCACATGAAACCTTCAGAATTTTCCTCATTTTGTTTCTAATCATGATTTAATTTGCTAATATGGATCTGATTTTTATTGGAAGCATGATTGGGAGAGAGACACATGAGTTGGGTGTGTCCTTTGGGGGAGAGGATTCCCACACTTTCTGCATTACATGTTCTAATGGGAGCATGAGAGGAGATATGGCCATCACTGCCAAACACTTGTTTCCTTTTGTTGAGGTGGACCATATGATTTTTGGGATGCCATATAGTGATTTTTTCCTATCCATCACATATGGGTTGATTTGGGCCAGCTTGATTCACAGTGTTGGAGGAGATATCTTTGGGGATCTAGTCTTCATCTTGCCACTTGAGGGAAATTATTTTGCAGCCCAGGATCAGCATTTTCTCTACACTTATCATAAGTGGAGAGGAGGAAATCCTTGGGTAGGCTTCTATGTCTACCATGTTTAGATTTTCATCCCACCTATATTGCATGAGCTCAAGGTGGAGGAGCATTTACAAGAGTTGCCATGTTGGGAGGTGACTCATTTTGTATAGATGATTGCTTGGGGATGGAGGATCCACTTGGGGAAGATTTTTTCCCAATAATTTTCAGTCTCCATGCCTTGGGAGGCAACTTCTCAATTATATCCTTGCATTTTCTTGAGGACAAGCAACATTTGGGAGGGGAGGACTGTAATATTCCAAAATTTGCATGCAGCAAGTTGGAATATTAATTTTTGTTGATTTCACTTAAGAGAGGAATAAATGGGTAAGGAGGCCCATGCATAATAAAAATATAAATAAAATCCCTCATATTATGAAAGGGGATCATCATTGGAGCTAGATTTCACACCCTCATGTGTGAACAGGATCATTTGCAGGCGGACAAGGTCAAGTTTGACCAAGTCAACAGCACTGGGATAGGAGGTGAAGAACACTTAGAGAAACAGTGCAGTATGAATGGGAAGAGGTTTATTTGGTGAAGGAAACCCTAATGAGTGGGACCCATGGTGAGATGGATCTCACTTGTTGAAAAGGAGGGAAAGGTAGCCATTGTAGGGCATGTTGAAGATTATTGATTTCTTGTATGTTTAGACTTTGTGCATTCTCATGTTGTTCAGCAGAGTTGCAGTGTTGCTTAGCACAAGGCATTCTTGTTTAGGAATTCCTTCTCCTTCCAAGAGAGGCCTCTTTAGGGAGTTTCTCTTCATTTTATCCACATTCAAGCTTGAGGCCAAGCATCCTCCTTCAGCTATAGCATTATTTCTGTAGCAGGGAACATTATGTTGCAGGGTGTTGCAGTGGAGGTTCTACAACACCACTTCCGAAGCTATTCTTTAGAGGAAGGAGTCTCCTTACCCTTGTAGGATCAATGAGGGAGAATTTGAGTTGATTCCCATCATATTTGGCATCATACCAACCATTTTTCATCACCTACAGCGCAGTCCCTCTCATTGACTATGTTATTTCTATTGAGTATTTGTAGTGAGGGTTGCAGTATTGGTTTGGAGGTCAGATCTTCAGTGTTAGGATAAGCCTTTCACTTGGAAGATCCATTGGAGGATTTATTTCCATCAGATGCAGCATCTTCAGCCTTATCCATTCATTTCTAGTCCTTGAGTTGTAGTTGCTACCCAGCAACTCCGGCATTTCTGCAAATTTTCCATTTTGTGTATATTTCAGCCAATCCTTCTAAGGATTGTTGTATTGTTGTTCTAGGGGTTGAGATCTTGATCCCCCATCTATTTTGAGCCATAAATTTCTATATCCATGTATTGACATCATTTTGCAGCATTTCTCCATAATAGACGGGGCTGTCATAGCCTGGGGTTTTACATATGTAGCAATGTTATTCATCTCCTTGTACATGTATTGTTGAGGCTTGCATTGCCTTGCTTGACTGATTGCTTCCTCAAGGAATTGTACTCTTTTTACCGCTATAACATAACTTGTTGGCTATTTTCATCTTCATATATTCAGGCTTATTAAAATAACGTTGTTGCTCCATTATAAATTCTTTCATTTGCTGCAGTCCCATCATTGGGCACTTTCTCAAGACAACTAGGTGTGGGAGACCTGTTTAACCCACCTAGAGTGATTTCATTTAAGCCTCCTCTTGTATTTCAATCTTAGATACATTTATCTAAGGGATCCAGGTCTTGGTTTCAAATCCTGTAGCAGCCATTCCTGAAAAATGCGTTTTTCAGGCATGCCTTGCTGAGCAATCCTATTTTGGGATATTACATCTTCATTCAAATTACAGTGCTTTGTGAACAAACGTGTACCATTGTGTGCTCAATTTTTTACTTTTTAATTCAAATTCTACAATTTTGCGAACAACCCTCGTGCATTAGATATGATTTTGAATAAACATATACAAGAAAATTGGAAGATGAAAAAAACACTATTCAACTCTTTAAATAGACATGAAAACATGACTCTGGAATTTTTAAATAAAGGTGAATAATTATTTTACTACCATTTGTTCCAAAAAATGAGGGTTATTTTCTCCCAATTAATCCCAATACCATGAAATACAAGTGAATAAAAGAAATAAATCCTTTTTACACCAAATGGGGAGGGTGAGATAACTATCATAAATACATATTCTTGTAAATTGGGGTGAATGGAAGGTCGTAACTCCTAATTTCAAGGTATAATTTTTTCTTTTATCCTTTCCCTTAAAATAAGGGGGGCTAACCTCTAGACCTAATTTTTTTATAAAATAAATTGGGGCGATTTGAAATATAAATTTACTTTTTTTACTTTCTCCCTTAAAATAAGGTGGACTAACCTTTAGACCTAATGTTTTTATAAAATAAATTTGGGGCGATTCGAAATAATATAATATGATACAAAAAATTCTCCCAATAAAAATTTAAAACCCCTTAATTTCGCCCAAGGGTGAAAATGCGCCCCTAAAATTTTCTATGCTGCTTGGGCTATCATGGGAAATAGCCTCATTCAACGGCTAGGCACACCAATGGTATGGTGCTGCAGTGTCATAGGTAATTCCTCTATCCGAGTATCCGCTATCCAAAGAGTAATCCCTCCACATGTTGTTGCATCTCAACAAGAGCCTCGGATAAATCCAAATCATGTAGGACTGCTCTTCCGATAGTCCTCTCTGTTGGTTCTCCCATCTGTTGTGCACGAACCACTGGTTGAATGGTACCTACATCTGCATACATAAAACATCTTTATTTTATTCTTGGAAACATAAAAATATATAATAAAAAAACCCAAAATCAGATCTGGATCTATGTGGAAATCCATCCTTGCATATGGATGCTCCTCTATGAATTTATTTTGTCTTCGAAGCCAACTGAAGAATGCATTGGAACATGAGATTGATGACTGACAATCATGTCTAGCCATCATTTCAACCCACTATTGCATCCGTGGATCTCTAGGACCAACTAATAACAACATCACATGTTGTGGCTACATCAATGGAACTCGCTCCAAAAAAAAAGTGATCAAAATCGACCCATAACTGAAATTTTTGGTCTTTCCACTTTTTAACTTGGTTATTTATTCTTTCATCTGAAGGATTACTGCTTCAGCCCAGTTGAACATGGTTGGCTCGAGACACTCAAGCATGTATTGCATGTATGATATGTTCGCGACATGTAGTGTTACATTGCCAGCTAGGTTTCGATAGTGAATAGGAGCATTTTCAAAGGAATATCACACACATCTTTGATATTTATCTTTTGATCTTTGCTAAGCTCATTTCTTGGTTGACAAAACTCTCAGATGTATTCCTTCATTGTTTCAACTCCACAGATGGAGCCCACAAGGGAAATGGGGGCCCCATGTCTCGACAAACCCGTCAGAAATTAAATTTCATCAACCAATATTAGGAGAAATTTTTCCCCAATGTGAAATGCATGTAGTGTCGGGTCCCATGAACGGATCAAGAACTGCAATAGTTCGATGTGTTGCCTTATCCCTAATAATCAGAAGTACTTGAGAAACCTACAGTCTTCGAGGGATCTCACAATACCAGGATCATTTAGGGAAACCATATACTGTTCTTCATGTTCTCTTTCTCGCCATGTAATCGACATTCTAATCTGATCAAAGTATGAAATCACACCATAAGCTTATTTAGGATCCATTTCATGAAAAAAACTGGAGAAATTTTAGGTAGAAATCAAGATGCAACTTTTTGAATTGTGTCCAACACACCCCTGAGTGGAAGACAGAGTGTTCCAAAGGAAATGGCCTCTTTCTAGCCTCTCTGCAACACACATTTTGACATTCAAGGGTGCATTGGCCCTAGGGCATTGTATATTTAGCCTAGGAGGCCAAAAAACCTAAAAATGTGCATGAAATTGAACAAGAATGCAATTAATAGAAAGAGGAGGGTAAGATCTTCTACATGTTCCGGACGACACGAGAAACGATCCACAGAATCTTTCGCAATCAACCGCTGAAGTTCAAGGGTAAAACAAGCTCAGAGCACTAAAATTGAAATGGTAAAGGTGAAATGGTAAAAATGACTTGGTAATTTCTGAATTTAAGTCGTTTTGATTAATTTATGCATATTTAATGAAATGACTATGGTTTTGACCCATTTTTTACTATTTTAAATAGGTATTGTTAATCCATTTGATGGTTCTTTGAGCAAGTTTGTAGCTGATTATAGTGATTTAGTCGTGCATGATCGTGAAATGCAATTTTGACCACAAAGCACAGTTTTATCTCTTTTTCGAGCTTTGTTGAACATGAAAAAGGAACTGAAAGCACACTTTTATCTCGTTTTTTGAGCTTTGTTAAACATGAAAAAGGAATTTAAAACACACTTTTATCTCTTTTTTGACCTTTGTAATATGAAAAAAAGGAACCCCCCAGGACTTCTCTTTCAGCTCTTTTCAGACTCTCAAAATATGAAAATATTGTCGAGCGCTTGTCCTTTCGACCTCGTTAAAGGAATTGAAATGACATCTACTCAGTATAAGTTTAACCCTTTTCGGGACTGAGATATATTATGATTACGAAAAAGGAAAACCCTATTCAAACATGGCTAGGAGGTTCTCTCAGGTATTATTCAACATGTTTTCGGATGTGAGGGACTATTATACGAAAAACAAGTTATGGAGTTTTCTTTTAATCCCTTTTTCAAACTCTTTAAACATGAAAAGGGACCGAGTTCTCATTGTCGTTAGACTCATTAAAGCATAAAATATCGGCGTACTTGTCCATCATGAAAGGATCGATTTTCACCTTCTCTAGACTCGTTAAAGAATCAAATATCAATGGATTCAGCCGAAGGGTGGAATTATATATCAAGAATATGCTATCCTCCTAAATATTTTTAAAAAATAAAGAGGTAATGGTCAGCAATGACTAGGGGAAATTGGAAAGGGATAAAACAATTTATGGTAGCTAGTCGCTCTTGAACATGACACTTATTCACTTCATCTCCGTGATTTTTGGGTTAGGTAATATTCTTGATGGTCTATCATACCATCCATCACTTTGGTTTTGGGTCAAATGTTTCCAATTCATTCAGTGTCATCGATATGTTCAATAGAAGTCACTCAGTTATTCCTCATCCTTTGAAATACTCATAAACCTTCATTTCATGACCTCCATCCATGACATTGCTTCATCACTGACATTTTGTCTCCAAAATCATTACTCCCGTTTCGTGTCGTTGATGAGGGAAGCATCAATGCCCTCTTGCGACGAGACGCTTCCTGTCGACATCAGCTCGTCATCTAGGAAGTTGACTTAGAAATAACATTTTAAGTACCTTAGAGCTTGCTTACATCAATGGCAGGTTTCTCGCTTCCAGGAAAAAGTTGACATCACAGGCCTTCGACCGAAAGACTTTGTATGGTGTTCGACATCAAATCATCTTCACGCCATGTAGAATGTACTGTAGTACCTTGAGAACCATTATCATAAACGATAGTTTCTCTCGCGTCTGTTAATGGATCACATCATTGGCTAGTGATTAGACAACGTCTTCCCATGTTCGACTTCAGATCACATAATTTCATGGTTAGAATAATACTTTAAGTGATCGAGTGAATGAGATAGAAGACCCCATATCTAGTTTCATCCATTCAGGCTGCGATTTAAGGAGTAGTACCAAATCATCCATATGATGGTCATTATTCAGATGGTCATCCTATCATGGGTCTATAACTGTAGACGACTTTATGATGTTATGATAGTTTATGTGTTGTGTATGGGATATGCCTCCCTAAAAAATTCAAGTCCAATATGAACATATATCATGATGCAATGTATTGTAATTGATGCAGATCACCATCCACTTCAGTTCCTCCTCATCACGTCGTAAATCAAATTACTCAACATTATAATTTTTGACTTCATGCTTTAGGGGGCAGCAGTTAAAGGTCGATTTGGGCATCATCCCAAAACACATATCAATATTCATTAGGGTCTATCATACTCTAAATTGGTTGCTACATACCCTAAAAAATTCATCACATTGATGGTCTTCCTTCATGAAAGTTTCACTTCTTAGATGCTAGTTGAAGTGCCCCATTCATCCATCAATGCACCCCTAGACAATTTTAACTGCTTTGCAGAGCATATACTCCCATGCAAGGCTGTGTTGCAGAGTATCTAGGCTCACTTTAGAGTGCATTGGTCGACTGGGAGTGAATTTTTCATTGGATTCCGAGAATATTCCCATCCTCTAGTGACTTCTAGAATTTGTTCCAAATTTCATATGATAGCCTCGAATTTGGAACCCATGGATTCATTAAACCTCTTATCCTCCTATTCCCATGAACAAGGAAACCTCTTCCTCCATTTTTAGGAAATTCATTTATGTCAAATTACCTTCATTTACTTATAAATAGAGCACTGATCATAGTGCACAAAAGAGCAAGAATTTGTGTTAAGTAGAGTTATGTTGGTGAGATCACATCTCTTGGAGGTATTGTGCATGTACTGTGATGTTGTTGGATTGTTGATGTTGTATGTGATGAGGATCGGACTCAAGCTAAATGAGTGACAGCGAATCGATCAACTGGTTGTACTCTTCCTTCTACTTCATAATAAAGACATATGTTCCTTTCCTAATGCATGTGTCAATGATGTTATGTGTATTTATGAATTTAATAGATTCAATTTGTTTAACTTGAATAGATAGTATTTGATTTATGTTGTTTTTCTTATTTTTATTTCCATGGTAGGTGTCAATCAAAAGAGTTATGTTGGATTGAGAGCGACGAAAGCGATGAATGGAGGCAAGGGAAAGCAAAAAGATTACAAGTAGGTTTCTATCCTTTTATCTATTGATTTTAAGGAAAAGTTTAGATATATTTCTTTCTGTTGTTCTAAGTGAATCACCATACTTAGGGAAAACATACTTATCCCTAGGTTTGTATTTTTGTAAAACAATGACCCTTGTGGCTATCAAAGAAAAAGTTGCAAGGTAGTGAATACCTATCTTTGGAGAACCCATGAGGTTTTATTTTTTAAGTCAACCTTGGGAAAAACTTCCGATTTTTGTTTTTTCACAATGTTTCCAGCTGAAAAATGTATCCTCTGTACATGTTTCTTAGTTAATCTAAGTGCTTTCTCCTATGTTCAAACGAGTGTACCATTTTCTCATAATAACAGCTGCAAAGCTTCCTATAGGAACATGTGTGTATAGATGCTAGCAATAGTCCCATGTTTAATGGTCAAATGTTGCATTATTGTGTGCCTAGAATGTTTTGTTCGTGCTTATGTTGTTCTGACATTGTACATGCCAGTGCTGAGAAATACCTATTTCCTGAATATTTTGAAGGGAAATGTATCTTATATTGTCTTTATTCAATATTGTAAGTTCATGAGGGATATATATATATATATATATCTGTGTGTGTGTGTGTGTGTGTGTGTGTGTGTGTGTGTGTGTGTGTGTGTGTGTAAGAAGAGTGGGATGTTCTTATAAGAAAAGGAGAGATAGGCTTAATGTTCAAGTGTCAGGGGAGTCCTTAAAATATAAAGGTGCATAAGTTTGAAGTCGGGAGGGATCACAACCGAGGTGCAAGCAATTTTTTAAGTCAACCTTAAGAAAGCCTTCTAATTTTTTCTTTTCACAATATTTCCAACTGAAAATGTATCCTTTGTACATGATTCTTAGTGAATCTGAGTGCTTTATGTTGTTTACAAACGATTGTATCATCTTCTCATAATAACATCTACAAAGATAGCTATAGTAACATGTGTGTGTATATGCTAGCGATAGTCTCGTGTTTAATGGTCAAATGAGGCCTTATGGTGTGCCTAGAATGTTATGTTCATGCTTATGTTTTTTTATATTGTACATGTCAGTTCTAGGAAATGCCTATTTCCTGAATATCTTGAAGGGGAATGTATGATATATTGCTTTTATTTAAGATTGTAAGTAGAGGAGGGATAATATAAATATATAGATATATATCTATATATTTATAAATTTTGGTTCAAGTTTTTAGTTAAGATTAGGAGAGATAGGACATTCGACTATATCGAGAAGGTGCTCGACATACACACACACACACACACAAATATATATATATATATATATATATATATAGTGGGATGTTCTTATAATCTTAGGAGGGATAGGCTCAATATACGAGTTTCAAGGGAGTCCTCAACGTATATAGGTGCATAAGTTTGAAGTCAAGAGGGATCACAACCGAGGCACAAGCAAGGAGCCTTATTATTTGTGTGTGTGTGTGTGTGCATTATAATGATGAATCCCAATCACACCCTAGGAATTCTCTAACTATGCCATAACATTTAAGGTTTGAGAGAAGGAAGCAGACTGGGGTGAGAGCTATAAATATGATGTCATGTTGAGGACTTGGATCCTCGAACCTAAGTATATTTCAGGGCATGTATATCCATGATAGGGGAAATGTGAGGTGAGATAGGTGGTATATAACACCATGACATTTTTTTCATGAAACGTAAAGGGTAAGCCTCAACCTTAGCCCTGAGCAACGAGTAATGCCTTAGTGTGGTAGTGACCATGAAGATGTGGAGTTTGGAGTTGGGCTCTTTTGTAACATTATTTGGTTTTGATAAGTTATAATATTAGACAAAATAAAAAATCAAAATGCCAAGTTAGGATATGAATGAAAAAAGAAAAAAATCAAAAAATGTTAGGACTATGGTTATTTTATATATTCGTATCAATAAAATGATAGAGGTAGACTGCCCTAAAAAATGAAGGCATCTAAAAATGTTAGGAAAGAAAATAAAAATGGATTCTTTAGTTTCAAAGAAATAAATTTGTATAAGGCTTCTTGTTTAAATGTGCCATTAAAATGCTAAATTTCATTAATTTATGATTAATTTGCTTGAAAAATCATTAATCCTTGTTTTTAAATTATTAAGCATAGAACTTTAGTGTAAACATGGCACATATTTTTAAAGTAAGGTCACAAAAGACATAATACTTTTTTCGATTGGTAAATAAACATCGCACATCTTTCAACGACAGATCTTTTCCCCACCTAGATCAACGACGAGGAAAAATTTCGTACCCACCTCGTTCATTTCTTGTTAACGCGGGGGGCTCCGAAAATTGGTGTTAATGGTGGGTGGGCCACCCCTATGTGTCGCCACACCCCCGTGCACAAAACCATAAACCACCCGCTACCCCCTATGAAATCCACTTATGGTTTTCCTTCCGCCAACAGCTCTTAACCCCTGTGCTTTAACCGTTAGTCTTCACCCAACCAGTCGTTGTCACCTCATTTTCCCATTTCCCATCTGTCCCTACCCGTTTATCCTATTCGCCTATTGCAATCCCACTCCCAGACCATTAAATTCCATGTCATTACACTGCTCCATTATCGTTAGCTCCTACGATCACATACAAAACCGTTACCATTAATCTTTGTCTATCTACTGTTTGTTGTAGGTCTTCAAATTATATTGCGCATATTCTTCAAGAAAGTCCAATTTATCTCATAGTGGATTGCATCTCCTTCCCTTTGTTATCCAATTATCCATTTCTTTCCCCTCTGTTTGTCAGTATGGCTCCAAAGGGAAAATCCAAGAAACTAGATTCAGAGGAAAACCCTGCTACTATCACCTCGGTGGATCTCGACCATATCCCTCTTGTAGACTCTTTCTACAGGTTGCTAACACAGAGTGCGAGTTTGATTTTCATGATTTGCAATGTGGCTTAAGCATAAATACCTTGGCAGCCAAGATCTAATCAGATTCTGGGAATCACTTTTTCCTTTCTTCAGCTTTCCAAAAACCTATGACTTTCCAGACCTGGTTATCTAGTGCCAAATCATATATGACCTTGTTAAAAGAGAAGTAGTGGCTTATAATGGAGACATTCTGATTACCATTATTGTTGAAACCATTAATAAAATTCTCTTGATTCCCCAATCAGACTCCATGAGCCAGTTTTCACAAGAAACACTTATGGACATGAACCATAAGTTGACCTTTCCCCAAACAGCCCAGATCTTTGAGACCTTCCTACTAGAAGATGTTGAATTTCCCAAGATAAATTCACCCTATCCATATTCGATGTTTCGTGAAGCCTCTAGACATATTATTCCCCTACTGTCTTACATGTTAGGCTACCCAGATGACAAAAATGTTGATGAATACATCCTTGGATTATTTTCACTTTTTAATAAAGATCAACAACCTACTTTCACATATAATTACAATAATTTTTTGGTTGATAATATACATGAGAATTTTATGAATTTGACTACACAGGGAATGTTCAAGTACAATTATGTACTTTGATTCAGGAGCATTAGGCTCAAAAGTTTCTTTGTACATAAATAGACATAGGGGGTCCCATGTTCTTTGAATTCTTGTAAATATTAATATATTTGGTAGGAAATTATAATTATCCTCAAGTCATTTTGAGAACATGAGAAGTTGGTGGAGATAGGAATACGAAGAGTCAGTTTAGGATTAATTCAGTTATTGAGTCTAGATTTAGGAATTGGAATACTAAGAGTTTATGAACTGTTTGTATAAATGTAACCCTGAAGGGGTTAGAGAAAAAAAAGAGAGAGAGGACAGAGAGAGGAGGAGAGAGAGTTGGAGAGGTAGAGAACCTCTTTAGCAACAGAATAGGAGAATAATGGCCACCGAATTGAATATCTGTCTTGTCATGAAATTGTAAGAATCAGCTGAGATTTATCACCTGTATATGTATGTATATATATATATATATATATATACCTGTTTATGAAGAATTTCTTATGAGTTACATGTGTGACTTGTGTCTTCTTGGTCGAATCGTGTGAAGGAATTGTCTCAGTGTAACTGTGCATTTGTTGCTTAACTCTGTGTGGGGAATACCTTGTGTGTTCGTGCATTTGTTGATTTTTCTCTGTAATTATGTATAGTATGAGTCTCTGCGTATGAAGTTAAAAATGAAACCCTGTTGAGAAATCATGGTGGGGTTTTAACTCTGGTTAACGAATATTGTGTGTCATTGAAGGAAGCGGCTTTCTTGTCAGGGTTGTGTTTTGATTGTATGTGTGTTCTCGATGAGAGTAATTGAATCTGTAACAGCTAAGGATCCGATGATAGACCATGTCCGTCGGGATCAATTTAAGTTATCGTGGAAGTATGATTAGTTGTCCAAGGCTTGTGAGCACTGTGAAACATAGCTGCAAGGGTTATGTGTGGGCGGAACTCTGCGTCAGATTAAATAGATGAAAAGAACCTTTTTATATAGAACAGGCTAAACTAGAAGCGGAAGCTGAGCGGAACCTGGAGCGGAGAAGTGGAACCATGACCCGATGAACAGTAACAGTGGTTTGGAGCGAACGGTGGGTTTCATCGCACCACCTTTATACGGTGAGCGGTATTTGAGGAGTTGGGAGCGATTCCATAGAGCTGCTAACACGTGTCCCTGAACAAAATTGGAAAACCACCGTTTAAAGTGTGCCATCGCACGTTAACGTTCGTACCAGGATGCCGAGCGATATGCGTGCATGTCGTTGATCTGGGAAAGAGCCATCGGATGGTGGTCGCTTGCTATAGATGCGTGAATGATAAATGAGGTGCGTGAACGATAAACGAGGTACGGTGCATGCGTGCCCGGGGCCGAAGGACTATTGCGACGTAAATTGGTTATAAAGTGTCGGTCTATTATTATAAGGTTCGACAATAAAGTTGAAATTCATAAACATATTACCTATCACCACGGGTCTTAACATTTGATTGAATACAATATAGCTAAATATGTCCCTGCCGAGGGTTATATGACAAGGTTAATCCTTACGGACGTCGGGTTATTTGTGTGAATGAATTGCATACATTATATACATTGAGATATTATGATGTGCGTATAATGTTTGAATATGCGAAGTGGGGGCCACATGAATTGTGATTAGGCGTGTAGTTAAAAGACCGAGGGTTTAATACGCATGGTGTGAAAGCCTTATTATTTTGGTTATAGCTATAAAGGGAATGTTGAATAATATCTCAATTCACTAAATTGAGATATTAAAATAACCCAGACTTATTTGGTTGAATGTGCCAATGTAGAATAAGGGAAGTGTGAGATTTCCCGGATGTGAAGTTGATTGGCACGAGAAATATTGGGTGAATTTACACACAGATTGAGGTTGGGACCAAGGTAAACTGGGGCCAACGGTGGCCTCACTGTCATACTTCTTCATATGTTTATTTTTCAATAGGTAGATTTACTACCAATCACACTTAGCAGACAAGATGAACAAGGAGTAAATCAATCAATCATCCATTGGACTGATATAGTCAGAACTGTTTCAAAAAATTTACTTGCTCAGACTTCATAGACACATTCATACATCCAGTGGCACAGCTCTTCAGCAGTCATACATAGCCTAGGATTGGTGAAGAAATAAAAATAATTTTACACTTAAGTGATTAGGTTAAGACTAGTGACTCGTATTTATACCAGAATTAAACAAAAATAAGGATATATGGTTGTGAAGTTGCACCATATAAGATGCCAAAGTATGTTCCAATGACAATTTTCCCTTTGGAATATATTAGGCATATTATCAACATGGATGACTTGCATTTTGTATCAGGAAAGAGAAAGTCACAATTCAAGATCAGATCAAATATTGTCCCATTTATCTGCAACGCTAGATCAACTAGTATTGAGGTAGATAAATTATTGAAGAACATGAATTTTCAACCCAACTTTACTTGGTATTATGACCCTTTTGGCAATATTTCAGCTTTAAGGGTTGAATTAAAAAAAAACTCCTTACAATCACAATCCAAGAACAGAAATAGATAAGTTAATGAATCAGGAGCAGTGGGCAGAAGGTACACTTCAAGAAGTAGAGGAGCAGATTTTATCCACCTCAAATGTACAAACTCCAGTTGCTCAGAGTAAGCAATAGAAAAGGGTAAGAGAAGAGACTCCATATTCCATGGAGCTAATAAAATAATTCATAGTTCAACAGAAGAAGCTAAAAATTGGCTTGACAGTCTCTACTGAAGAAAAAAAAACTAGAAATTATTGACCTTGGAGATCCAAAGGTCTCCACATCAGCAGGAACAAATGTTCCAAACACTTCTCCTACAGCTTCACCTTCTCGAGAGCCTCTGGAAATAATTTAGACTACTGGAACTAGCTCACCTAATGATCAAAACATATTTTCAAAATTTCTAGAAATTAAACAGAAGAATGAGACTCTGAAATCAAATGTCTACAACCAATTCTGGAAGTAGACCTCCACTTCTCAACATATGCTTCTCTCTGCTTTTGACAGTGAGAAAGGAAAGATGCAAAGCTTTCTTACAAGCCCACATTCCATTTCCAAAATCTCCATCAGACTACAATAAGACTATATTTCCATTTGATACAAATCAAATTCATCCAATTGATCAAATGGATATGCACAGATAGTCTAGTGAGATGATGTTTTCCACCATGACCACTACAACTATGTCTCTCTTTAAGCTTAGGACCGCCTTATCTAATATTCAATCTCAGCTTAATATTGAAAATTTGTCTTCCTTAGTTAAATATAACAAGATCAAGTCTTTAGAAGACCTTGTAGTCAAAATTGGATATGATCCAAAGGATTGTAAGGTAGTAGAAGAAATTCTTAAAAAGAAAAATGCAAACATTTTCACTCTGCAAAAACAGTTAAAACTACCTTCTACATAGGACCCACACACCAAGGAAATTGAAGAAAGTGAGTAGAACATAGAAGAATTTCTCAAGCTAATTATTGAGAAAAATATCCAGATTAAGAAAATGGAGGAGAAGATTAAAGGATTACTTAAAGAGAAACAATCAGCTCGGCTTGCCATGATTCCAGTTATAATAGTCCCTATAGCAGTTGCAGGTACAGAGCCCAGTTCATCATCAACAACAATTGAGTCTACATTATCAACAACTGATCCAGTAAAGATAACATAGGAATTGGCCACACAAAAGCAAGAAAATGAGAAGCTGTTGGAAATGTTAAAAACTTAGAAACAAATAAAATTAAGAATGATACTCTGTATATGGAGGAAATGCATAAGTCCCACAGATTGGGACTCAAGATTATGAAGTTAGAAAGTGAGTTGGTAATGGAATATACCTTGGCCTAAGCCAAGGAAAGTATTTGGACAGAGATCAACCAATCAATGACAGATGCATAGCCATCCATACAAATCATTTTTGAGCAACAGGAACTAATTACCAAATGCAGAGTAGTGATAGAAAAAGAGAAAGAAAAACTTAAGGCCAAACCAGTAGAAGCCATAGACCTGATAAAGGTGCTAAATTCAAAGAGCGGAGCAGAGCTAGAACAGAAACATATTGTTGACAAAACAACCACCATTTTAGAAATTAAAAAGGTTTTACAGAAGAATAATTTGATTAATCAGTTGGAGAGAAAATCTCAGACCTTGGACATTGTTGTCCAAAGGTTTCACTCAAAGTTCAACGTTTTCAACTAGAAAGGACTACCTAGACTAGTAGCTCCAAATGATAAGTTGGTTAATCTAGAAGATTATTTCAAAAATTTGTATACCATTGCAATAGACACGGCCAATTTTACAAGAATTAAAGGAAATATAACAGGGAAGGCGTTTCTTGAAGCCTTAGAATTTGATTTGATCATCAAACCTGAAATCAAAAATCTATTTATTAATAAGCCAACTTTCGAAAGGTATATAGAGGTGGATGAAGTATTCATAAATATGGTAAATTTATAGATCTCAGGTGAAGAAAGATGAGATAAATTGTGCAAAACAATTGAGTAATTTTTTATCCCAACGACATGACAACACAACAACATTTTGGGGGCCAAATCATCAATTGTTTCCTTCAAAACAGTGACACATCATTCAATAGTTTCATTTTCCTATTATTTGATACTATTATTGTAATGAGTTTTAGATATTTTCTTAGTCTTAGAAATTAGTATAAATAACTATCCCTATGAGTTATTAAAGGTTTCACCCTTGGATGAGAATTTCTAAGAAGCGGTGTACAAGCTTTGAACATTAATGATAAAAAAGGATTCTGGATTTGTTTCATACAATTTTGTTCTCCTGTAAGTTTTCCTGTTTTCATTACATCTTTTTTTCTACATATGTTTAATGTCTATGAAGATAACTAAGTAAGAAATAATTGAGTTTCAGTTTATCTTAAATCCCTCGAGGTTATCATTTATATTAGAGAATGGCTTATTGAATTGTCTGTTTATGTAATTCCCTCTAAATAAATAAATTATCAACATCTTCATAATATTAAATATGTTTTGTTTGGGGCGGAGCGATGATTATGGGCGGGAACAATGGTTTTTTGAACGACGATGGGTGCGACAATGCCTTCGAAGATCTGACCAGGGATGGTATTGACTCTGTGCAGGGGAGGTGTGATTCAACCCTACCCGTTTGGACCAGGTCTGGAGGGCAGACAGGCTTTAGTTTTCAAGGTGAGGTAGAGCCCCCGATTCTCTCGGACGGCAGGCTGTCGCCTCTGGTTTTAAAAGGAGGTTATGATGCGAGGGCGGGAGGCTGTATGCCTACTAACAGCAGCTCGGATTCAAATCAGTTTCAAGCTCTGAAGGGGAAATTTTTTCGCTGTTGTTTGAACGAGGATGGGAAGGACACGCATCTGGGTGACATATTGGGTGATTTTTCCACAGTTCCTGGCATCGAACTAGACCCCACTGTGCTCGCGTCCAGAATTGGGGAGGGATTATGTGAGAAGAAGAGCTGGAGTACATCCTCTAATCCTATTAGTTGGGAAGAACAGAGCGGGGTTCTTGCGCCTGAAACTACTAAAGAGTCTGGTCCAAACAGAGGAAAAGAGGCTGAAGCGTCGAAGAAGGGAGGTAGAAAGAAAAAATGGATCAAGATTAAAAAAGTTGAGTATAACTATGTCTTGGGTGAAGACATAGGCTGGGAACAGGTTTCATTATTGGCCAGTATAACATTGGTTGGCAGGGTGGTGGGGAGACATTTTGCCCTGAAAACTGTAGTTGCCTGGGCTGATTCTCATTGGAAGAATGATTTGGGTTATGTGCCTGAGGTGGTGTCCCTTTCTAAGGGGTGGTTCGCCTTCAACTTCCTGCGCTCTGAACATCTCTAGCGGGTGACTCAACGGAGCTGGTATGTAGATCATTCTCCTCTACTCCTAAAACCTTGGCATCTGCTCTTTGATGCTAGCAGAGAAAGGGTGGACTCGGTCCCATTGTGGGTACGTTTACCTGGTCTGCCTCTTCATTACTGGACAGAGGAGAACCTATGTGGTATAGGCAATACAATTGGGGTTTTCTTAAAGGAAGACCTATCCTTCTTTAAGACAAATCTCAGGCGGGTTGCAAGAATCCTTGTGATGGTTAACATCAGAGAGGGCCTTGCAGCATTTATGAATCTCAGGTGGGGTCACTATGATATTAAGCAGATCCTTGACTATGAGAAGGTTCCTTTTCGTTGCTGTCGGTGCCATGTTTATGGTCACCCTACATATGAATGTGGTTCTCCCTCTCGATCTGCCAAAAGCCGGGGGTCTGGTCCATTTGTGGAGGCACCTCTGGTGAAGGAGGCTCGCTCCGGTCCTCACCATTTACACTTTGAACCTTGTTCATCCTTCTCTAACGATGTGCAATCTAATGTCATTGGCTCTTGCATGCCGCCTGTTGTAGATCTCTAGGTGTTGAGCGAGGTTTCTGGTCCTTCTTCTGGTCAAGAGGCTCTATATCAGATTGCTGGGGGTGGAGCGCTTGATGCTGTGAAGGTCCATAGTCGACATTATGGAGCAGATTTTTAATTAAAGGATGATGTCTTGCTGAAAGAAGTATAATCTGTGCTGAATATTTCACTTATGGGCTCTTTTCCTTTCTCACCAGTCTTCAATTTCTCATCAACCTCGCTTCCGAATTTTGTCTTGACTACTGTCTCAGCCTGGATGGATGTTGGTGGTAAGTCTTCTTGTGCTGTTCCTTATATCCCTACTCAGCCATTTTCTTTGCCTGCTCTCCAAGAGATGGATTCTGTCCCGATTTTTTACCCTGGTGAAAAGCTGTTGGTTCCGGTGGTTACTACAGCCCCTTTGGTCACTGGATATAATCTGAGATCTAGTGCTAAAAAAGGTGCTGGAGGGCTTGGGAGGGGAAAAATTCCTTCTGCTCGGGGTAGGGGCAGGATCTCTTTTTTGGAAAAAGCTCAAGATTGAGCTTTGTCGGATGTTCATGATGGGAGGCAGATTTCGATTGACAGGGCACTTAGAGCAAGCCAATCCCTGAAGCCAGGTGTGTAATGAAGATAATGTCTTTTAATCGCAAGGGCTTGGCAGGTCCCCATAAGAAAGCTACTTTCCGGAGAATTATCCTCTTGGATTGTCCGGATATCATTCTGCTTCAAGAGACTTTAGGTGCTGGATCTGTGGTCAAATTTAGATTGGAGGATTGGTTGCCAGGCTGGACTTTCGAGTCTTTGGATGCAAGAGGTAGGTCGGGTGGTTTGGATATCAGATGGAATGACAAAACAATTAAATCTCAAAATTTCTGGGGTATGGAGTCAGTCCTGGGAATAAATTTCCTTTCGTTGGAGCTTGGTGAAGCTTTTAATCTGTTTAATATTTATGGACCTTATCAGGACAGGATCCCTTTTTGGGATGCCCTCTTGAGTAACTCTTTAATCAAGAGTGATTCGGTGATTTTGGGTGGGGATTTGAATTTTTCTTTGGGCCAGTCGGAGGTTTGGGGACCAAATGCACAAATTGATTCCCTGACTGGTTTTTTCACTCAAAAATTGGAGGAGAATAACTTGTTGGACATTGATCCCATCAAGCTGAAACCTACTTGGAGGAATAATAGATGTGCGGAAGACAGAATTGCAAAGAGACTTGATCGTTTCCTGGTGGTTGAGCAGATTGTGGACAGGCCTTTTCAGATCAGGCAGTGGATTGGCAGTGGGGGTGCCTCTGATCATTTTCCCATATTTCTTGAGTTAAAGATCAGGCCTAGGCAGCCTCCTAGCCCTTTAAATTTCAATAAAATTTGGCTCAGGGATGATTCTTTCCAAGCTTTGGTTATCGATAGATGGATTCCCTTTAGGGTGGACAGTCATCTTTCTGCTGCCTTTCAATTTGCTAAAAATTTAAAACGCATCAAGGATGTTGTCAAAGATTGGTCGGCTGCTAAGAGACAGAGGGAGGATGTGGAGTTGAAACAGGTGGAAGAGGATCTTCGCTTGATTTATGAGGGCATTGGTGGTGGTTATCAATCACAAGTTGATAAAGACACTCTTGTTTCTCTTGAAAAAAGAAGGAACTCCCTTCTTATGGATAAGGAGGAAACGTGGAGGCTGAAGAGCAGGGCCACTTGGCTGGCTAGTGGGGATGAGAATAATAAAATTTTTCATGCTTATGCACGCGGCCGGAAGTCGGCTAATACTATCTGGAGTTTAAGAGATGGTCAGGGTATTGAGCATTCTTCATTTGAGGCCAAAGCTAGATTGGGGGTTGACCACTTCAAGGATCTTTTTAAGGCCCCAACTCATGCATCACTTGCTGATTAGAGTTGCTCAGTATTTTCCAAGGTTTGTGGAAGAGGTTGACAACAGATCTATGATGGCTGAGGTCTCTGAGAAGGAATTGAAGGAGGTTCTTCATATTTTCCAAAAAGATAAAAGCCCTGGGCCAGATGGGTGGTCGATCGAATTTTTTTCGGCTCTCTATGAAATTTTAGGGCCAGATTTGTTGAGAGTTTTGGAGGATACCAGGGTTTCAAGGCGGATTCCTGCTTGCTTCAATTCCACGTTCATAGCTCTTATACCGAAAGTGGACAACCCTCTTTCTCTGGCTGATTTTCGTCCTATCTCTTTCTGCAACTGTATCTATAAAGTGATAGCCAAGGTGGTTGCGCGAAGACTCAAAGGAATTTTATCTACTCACATTTCTGGTGAAAAATTTGGCTTCCTGGAAGGTCGTCAAATTCATGAAGCTATCGGGACTGCACAAGAGGCTCTCCACAGTATGAAGACCAAGAACCTCAAAGGGACGGTGCTGAAAATTGACCTATCCAAAGCATATGATCGAGTAAGCTGGTTATATATTCGCATTCTCCTGACTCACCTTGGGTTTGGCATCGACTTCATTAGATGGATTATGAGATGTATTACAACTGTCTCCTTTTCTGTTCTGATCAATGGGGCTGCATCTCCTTTTTTTCATGCTGAAAGGGGGCTGCGCCAGGGATGCCCCCTTTCTCCCCTTCTATTTTTATTGGTTGATGAAGGTTTGAGTAGAGCTCTACATGAGGCTAGGAGACAGGGTTCTTTGAAGGGCATTCAGGTAGCTCCAAACCTTTTCATTACTCACCTTCTTTTTGTTGACGATGTCTTAATTTTCTGTTCTGGGTCGGTTCGGGATGCTATCTCCATTGGTGAGATTTTGGTTTTGTTTGGCAAAGCTACGAGAATGGAAGTGAATGTTGGGAAGTCTTCCATCTCTACACATTCCTTGAGGGATGAGGAGAGGCGTGAGTTCATGAGGATATTTCCCTACAATACTATTGGTTTGGATGCTGGTCTGAATTATCTGGGGTTCCACTTAAAACCCAACGATTATAGGAAAAATGATTGGAACTGGTTATTGGAAAAGCTGGAAAAACAGTTAAAAGTTTGGTCTCACAAATGGTTGTCTAGAGCTGGGCGGCTGACTTTAGTTAAGTCGGTTTTGGAGGCTATTCCGGTTTATTGGTTGTCCCTGTCTTGGATCCCTAAGGGTATTTTGGAGGCTGCCAGGAGGATTTGCTTCAGATTTCTGTGGAGTGGGAAACAGGATTCTTTGGTGACCCCTTGGGTTCGGTGGGAGAAGATTGCTGTCCCAAAAGCTTTAGGTGGGTGGGGGCTGAAAAATATCTTCCTTTTTGCTCAGGCTCTTGCTGCTAAGGGTGGATGGAGGCTCATCAACAGAAATAGCCTTTGGACTCAGGTGATATCTCAGAAGTATATTGCTCCTTCTTCTATTGTTGACTAGATTAGGAATCCTGGGAAATCCTTTGCTGGGGGATCGGTGATTTGGAAGGCTCTTGTCAAATCATTTCACATTCTGGAATCTAGCCTGGCTTGGGTTGTGGGTAATGGTAGGAAGCTCTGGGTCAGTGAGGATCCTTGGATGGGTTGTTCTTTTCAATACCTTCTTCCTCGACGTACGGTTGAGGCCTTAAGGTAGCAGGGGATTACTTTTCTTTCCCAACTTGTTGATCCGGTTCGAAGAAGGTTGGGCATACAATCTTGGTTATTAGCCTCTTCTTTTGGGTTGGAGGCTTTTGATGAGAGGGCTCTGACGGTTTATATTCATGCTTTAAAACAGGCGCATCTTGTGCTCTTGGATAGGGAGGATAAGATTGCCTGGGATTTTGATCCTTCGGGGATCTATTCTCCTCGGGCTGGATATACAAAACTTAGTGCTGGGGTTGTCCTGGGAGAGGAGCGGTGGTGGTGGAAGAAACTTTGGAAACTGAATTTTCCTCCTAAGACTCGTCTGTTTATGTGGTGTGTCCTTGAAAATAAATTCCCTACCTGGGATGTGCTACAAAACAGATGTTTTCAGGGTCCTGGCTGGTGTTGCTTGTGTAAATCCGATGCTAAATCAGTTAACCATCTTTTCCTCAGTTGCCCTTTCATCAAAGGTATTTGGCTGGAGTGCTACAGGTTACTGGGTATCCGATGCAGATGGGAGGGCAATTCTGTATCACATGCCTGGGATTCGTGGTGGGTGTCTACTGCTGAGATGAATCTTAAAGCTCTGCCGCTCCTCGTTCTTTGGGGATGTTGGTTGGCGCATAATCGGCTTCTTTTTTATGGTTCTGTCAGTACTCCGGAGATTGTCGGTGCCATGACTGTTGGTTTGCACTCTGCTTTCCCTATTCATATTCATGCTACCAATCAGAGGGAGGTCCTCATGCTGGAGATTGACAGGAGGAACCCTTGGGGTTTTTTTGATGGTGCCATGCAGCAAAATTTTTGTGGGGGTGGAGCACTGCTGTTTCTATCGGAATCTCATTGGTTCAAGATCTCTGTTGGGCTTGGGGAAGGGACTAATAATTTGGCTGAATTGCTGAGCCTCAAGATTCTTCTATTGTTCGCTGTGGAGAAAGGTTGCAGGCAAATAAATGTTTATGGAGATTCACTGAATGTGATAAATTGGATAAAAGGAACACAGATCTGCAGGGTTCATCATTTACAAAATCTGTTTCTTTCTATCGGGGAGATCCTCCGTTCTTTAGTCTCTTTCTCATGCCAGCATATCTATCGAGAAAATAATGAAGAGGCTGATCAAGCTTCAAAGAGGGGTTTGTTGCTGGACGATGGTATTTGGAGGATCAGAGAACACTTGGATGGTGTTACTTCTGAATACCTCTATCCATCTTTATTTGATTAAGTGGTTTCTGGATTATGTAGTGGCCTGTTAAATTTGCCAACAGCTTTCAAACAGACAGTGTGCTGTCTCTACATTTTTATGGGGATGGATGGTACTTCAACAAAATGCCTTTTGTTCATTCACAAAAGATGTGCTGCCTCTACAGGAAAAATTTCTGAGGATTGCTTTTTTGATCGAGCTTTTGAGAGGGTTTCATGCGGAATCAGTTTTCAGGGGGACCAGAGAAAGTCTAAATGAATATTTTATAGGCTGAGATTTTATGTGTACATTGGATGAATGGTCAACCTTTTTTCTTTGGATACATACACAGGGTGTGCGTTCTTCCTCAACTACAAATGGCTGAAAATGGTCGAGAACTTCAACAGATATTACTTTGGCTCTTTCTGATCGGTGGACAGAATGCATTGGTCCGAACTGCTCTTTGGTAATTTTATTTTTCTGGAATGTACATCCTCTGTTCTCTATTGCGCTTGAAGAATACATTTTCGCTGGATTTCTCAATGTTTGGGCCTCAAAAGTGGGCTGGACACAGCGTATTTGTTGGCAACACTTTGCTAGTTCGATTCTTCTAATCGAATGTATGATTGTAGTCTGTCTCAGGAAGAACAGTTATTTTCTTTTTTCTAGGCAGAGTTTCTTGAAGGTTTGTAAATAGAGGCGCAGTTCTTACGGTTTTGAGGTTTTGCCTGTCCTCCAAAGGATGAACAGCTTGTGCTTTTTTACGAACAGACTTTTTTTTTGCCAGCTATTGGTTTTGCATAGGTCCTCTTCGAATAGGTAAACAAACTTCTGGGTTTGCCCCTTTGAACACACAACTTTGTGTTTCTCATTGTAATTTTATACTCATCTGCAGTAATAAAGTTACGCTTTTTTCTCAAGGAAAAAAAAAATTAAATATGTTTTGTTTAGCTATTAAACATTGTTTGACAACTTTCACACTTATGGTTATTAAAACATTCAGTTTGAATACTCAATTAATCATATCTTCTTACATATTCTGCTTTAACACCTGCAATATTCTTAAATAACTTTGTGAAGTAAAGCAACAACTCTTTTCCTTATTAATTAATATTATCTAGAGTTTAAACACAACTATTGCAAATTGTTTTATGCATTGGTCATCCAAAAATTCCAAACTTAAAACAAACAAAACAAAGTATTATAGATGCTCTGGCATAATTAATTGACCCCAATTACCTCAAAGGAAAACAGGCTCCACAATAGGGGTACTACAACCATTAACCTTCCATATTGAATGGGGGTCAAAGTTGATATAAATGGAATTTTCAATTTTCACAAAGTTTGGGACCCAATGGGACCCACATTAGATACATTTTGAGGTGTAAAATGGGCCTAAAAATAAAAATGTACAACCAAAATCATATCTATAAGAACCAATAGGATTCAATATGATGATGTGAACCATGGGGGGTGACTCACCAATTTTTAATTATAAAAGTAAAAATATTAAAAAAATAAAAAATACTTTTTTCAACTCGTATTTTCAACTTATCTCCCTACGATTTTACTAAAATTTCAAGCAGGAGCACTCGTTGTGTGGAATTTAATTCCTCATCCAAGGAGTACTCATGTCGCATACTTTTGAAGGAACCCACTACACGAAAAATTTTAATTTATGATGATTTCAACCATGGCGGATGATTCATCATTTTTGTAGTAGAAAAGTGGAAAGATTAAAAAATAAAAAATAAAAAATAAACTACTTTTTCAAGTCGTATTTTCAACTTATCTCCCTACTATTTTACTAAAATTTCAAGCAGGAGCACATGTTGGATGTGTAATCTAATTCCTCATCCAAGGAGTACTCATGTTGCATATTTTTGATGGGCTCCGCTACACGAAAAATGAGAAATACATGAAAAATGTGATTGCAATCATGTTTTTTCATGTATTTCATATTTTTCGTGTGGCAGGGTCCATCGAATGTATGAAACATGGGTATTCATTAGATGAGGAATTAAAATCCACATTCATTGAGTGCTCTCACTCAAAATTTGAGTAAACCCGTAGGGAGATAAGTTGAAAATATGAGTTGAAAAAAAAAAATTCCTTTTTTCTCTCTAAAATTTGGTGATGTAATCTAATATTATATTATTATTTCCACTATTATTTTATAATATTCCTTATGAGGCCCATTTTATACCTCAAAATTTCTCTAATGAGACTGAGGATTGAGGTGGCTTGCTGACATAGCGAAAGGGCGATACATGGTGCACAGGGTAGTGTGCCATGTGGCATGCACAAATCACCATATCAGAGGCCCAAATGTCCCAAAAACAAGTGTCATGCAGTACCCTTCGAAGATACCATGTGGAAGGTGTGAAATCACCATGATGCGACCTCGAGAAAACTTCACCTTAGGACGTTAGGGCATCTCCATAGAGAAACGAGGAGACAAGACGAGATAGAAAAATAGTGAGATGAGGTTTTTTGTTGTGTTTAACAAAGAGCCTTTATGTCTTCGGACCTTTGGGTCTTGTACCATGAGACATTGTTTTAGTTACAAATTGGAATTGAAGGGTGATGGTGACAAGGACGAATATGGAAAATCTTCCTATTGTTTGATGTGGAAAGTGTCATCTAACCACAAACCCTTTTGTATTGTGCATTGTAAGGTGTCTGCGTCATGGGCCAATGAAACACATTGAGGCATGGGAGGTCAAGACGAAAAATCCTCCCATCAATTGATGTAGAAGGAATTCCTTCCATACTTAGACATTTTTAATGTGAACAAGCACTTAGTGCATGGAAGTGCATGGTGGAAATCTTATAATGAGAATCAATTGAAAAACAAGGCTAAGGGTCGGTCTGTTGGGGGCCACGTGGTGATTATGTGGAAAGTGTCAGATAGGTTGGACCAATGACTTGTTGGCATGATATTGATGATGTGGACCACCCATTTGAGGTGGAAGGTCACCATGTGGCGGCCACATGGGTGCCACGTGGCAGTCCCTAATAAAGTGGTAGGAGGTTATTGCTCTAGACTTCAAACAAATATATCTTCTGATTTGGTAGTCAAATTTTGATTAAAAAAACTATATTTCTAGAAAGGTATCAATGAATTGGACATGACGGTTGTTGTAGTGTATTCGACGCATGGGCAGACGAATTAAACTGTGCTTGATAGGGAAGGCTGCTTTCCTACAAGCAAGTAATAGGCCAATTGGTTTGTTAGATTACTAGTGGAACAAAATAACATGTAGTAAACTAAGTAAAGAACATAGCATGATACAATAAATAAGAAACAAGAAACAAAATACTCATGTACAATAAAAAGCTCGATCGAGTCAAACACACTAATAATTCAAATGGTGAACTCTCTCCCTTTTATTAGTTGTTGATGGTATAAGAGAATAGGATGCTAAATAACTTGCAATGAATCCTTAGAGCTATGGAGCTCTAATATTCAAGACAAGGGGGTCTCTTCCCTTTAATCTTCTTACAAGCCTCTCTCTCTCCTCGACGGATGGTAGAATAACGGACACATGGTGAAATTATTCTCTTGGATTAAGGTGTTGGGAGGCAAACAGTTGAATCCTTCCACTCCTTGTTGCTTGGACAACACAATGCTAGTTTGCTCTCAAGAAATTTGGCCAGCATAAAAATGTGTTCTCATATTTATCTTCCCATGGCAATATTTTATAGGAAATTTTCAAATTTTCCCTCCCTCTCTTGGTACAAGATGGATGTTGACACAAGAATGGGAGGATGATTCCTTTGTGTGCTATACTAAGGCCTCAAGGTGACTCCAAGGCAGTTGTACTTATATGGCTTGACTGGGAATTTGATGGATGGTCGCGATGATCTTTGTTGATATCGAGGAAAATGGCACATAGATCGCTTAGGTCAGTGCTTTCTGTGCGCTATTTGATAAATTTTTCTTCTTTACCTTAGGAAAATTTAATTTTTTTAGATCTTGTAATGACTTCATTCCTTGTAAATCCTTATTTGTACCTTATGCTTGACATTTCCTAATGTATTTTTCTTGTATGATTTTCTAGTGATAAAATTTGTCCCCTAATTTATGAAGTCTAGGAAGAGCTGTATATCCAAAATACATTATAGTTTCTTTTCTGTATAATATGTTTGCAAGAGAGAGAGAGAGAGTAGCTTGCGTGAAGCTTGAGGTTGGAGACCCCTTGCCGTGAGTAAAAAAGGTAACGTTCTCTATTGGAAACCTACAAGAGATAAAATAAATACAATATTTCTACGAGGCAGGCATGTCCCATGCTCGTGCTGTTTTGACTGGTTAATCTTATCTGGCAGATAGAGGTTATGTTTATGTCACTTGTGTGGTAGTGACCTATTTTTTGGTTCATGATGACAATTGTTGACGCCCTTAGGGGTGTTTTTCTTTGAAATTAAGTTGAATGTGGTGCCCACATGCATAATCTTTCTATGGCATGTTTTAATAGTATATGCTCATTATATGCTTGGGTTTCTGACTAGGGACATTGTTAGGTCCCTATATTACTAGTATAGTCCCTTATTGTTGTTAGCATAACCCCGTTATTGTAATTATTGTACCCCTGTAACCCCCATATTGTTATTATTGTGCCCTTAAATTATTATTGTTAGGTCAGCTAGGATTACATTGTGGCCCCATGGACTCCTATATATAGAAAGGAGGTTTTGTAATTTGTATCATCAAAGAATTTTTCATTCATGTAATGTATTGGAGGTTTCCCCCTCGAAATGGCTTATTTCTAAGGCGTTGATATCTCTTTTATTCTCTTTTTGGAGTTGGTTTCACAACATTTGGTATCAGAGCTTTGGATTCTAGGGTTTCGCTACTCCAAACAAGTTATCATGGCATTTTCACTATCATATTTTTTCTACGAAGGTTCTAAAGATGAAATTTTTAGAGTGAGAAGCCAAAATCCTGTGGAACATCATCGAAATATTTCAGAGCTTTGTTCGCAATATTTTCAGAGATATGCTCTGTGGAAGTTAGGGATTTTTGCAGGCTCCTGAATTTCACTTAAAAAGGTCATCGCGGAATTTTCACTATAACCTTTTTTCTACGAAGGTTCAAAAGCTGAAATGTTTAGAGCATGAAGCCAAAATCCTAAGGAATATCGTCAAAAAATTTCAGAACTTGGTTCACAATATTTTCGGAGATATGATATGTGGAAGTTAGGTCTTTTTCAGGCTCTCGAATTTCTGATCTCAAAGAGGTGATCGTGGGAAAAGCTTCATAACTCTCTCTCCGAGCATCAGATTGGAATACTGTAAAAAGTGACTGCAAGAACATGGACTGTAGTCTCATTTCTATAAATTTCAGAGCCAAAGGAGCAAACAGTGGCACATGGCAAGTCGTACAAGTTCGCTCTACTGAACCAGTCCATAATTAGGTCATTGTGGGAGATTGGACATAACTTTGCCTTGAAGAATCGAAATCAAGTCAGACCTATGGTATTTGAAAGAAGCATCAGAGGACTACTACAGGGCTGAATTTCAAATATTGAGGATCTGCAAGTATAGAGATAATTAAATTTCAATATCGACCTCCTCAAAAGTAAGTAAAAGGTGTATATTTTTTTCCGAATTGCATAAGTCTTGTTTGAAGAATCAATTTGAATTGATTCCAAGGGCATATTATAGAATAGATATCAGTATTAGATTCTCAAATGGCCCCTAAAAATAATTCAACACCCATTAAGCCTTTATAAGGCTATACTATGACTCATGAAGAGGAATAATGGCAACATGAAATATCAAAATTACAAGAGCAAGTGCAAAAAATCTCCCTCTCGCAAAGAGCAACAAAAAATGACATGGCAGTTTTGAAGAAATGCGTGGAATCTAAGATGGATGGTTTGAAGAATGGCATAGAAGCTAATATGGATGGCATGGAAGCTGGCATGGAATCTAAGATGGATGACATGGAAGCTAAGATGGAAAACATGAAGAATGATCTAAAAGTAGACATGGAAGGTTTGAAAAAATTGATACAAAAAATGTTTCCTAATGGTGAAAAGATAGTAGAGGAAACTCATGATGAGAACAAAATAAATGTTAATCATGATTTCTTAAACTCTAATGTTGGAGGGAAGAACCACCATATTCCAAAAATGGATATGAGGAAGTTTTATGGAAAGAATCCTGTAACATGGATACTACAGATGGAGAAATATTTTGATCTCAATAATGTGCAAAACACACAAAAGGTACGCATTGAAACTTTACATTTAGAACAAAATACATTTGTATGGTATCAATGGCTTTTCTCCCGTAAAAAAAATTTCACTTGGTCAATTTTTACGGAGTAAATTATAACACATTATGAGGATACAAAGAGAAACACTTTCTTTAGCCAATTGATAAATCTCAAACAAAAGTGTTCAGTGAGGGAGCACATTGAGGACTTCCAAAAATTTAATATAAGGGTAACTGATATTCTAGAGGAACACAAGATTGATCTCTTTGTAGGTACTTTAAAGGATAACATCCAACATGAAGTTCGCGTTTTGGAACCCGATTCATTGGAGAAGGCATTTAGGTTGGCAAGAAAATTTGAATGTAAAATTATGGTGACAAGGAAGCCTACCACTCACTTCTATAAAGATGGAAGTGTTGCTACTCCTATATTTCCACAACCTACAAGGTTGACACCACAACAATTGGAAGAAAAAACAGAAAAATGGATTTTTTACAGTTGTGATAGAAAATACACTAAAGGTCATGAGTGTGCTGAGAAGAAATTATTTTACATAGATTGTGAAGAGGAAGAAGAAAATGAACAAGAATAGGATATACACCAGGAACCAGCCCTAGAAGAGGAAGAAATGAGTCTGACCATATCGTGTAATGCATTGGCAGGAATTACCACTCCTCAAACTCTCAAGATAGAAGGACATATCAAGAAGAAAAAGGTAATATTATTGATTGATTCAGGTAGCACCCATAATTTTATTCATTGTAAGGTAGCCAAGGAATTGAATTGTTTCTTATACCCAGCACCAGAATGTCAAGTGATGGTTTCAAATGGAGGAACTATAAATTGCTCTAGAAAGTGCCATAATATCAAGCTAACCATGGGGGAATATGTATTGAATATTCCAATGCTTTCCATTCCTATGGGAGGTGTTGATGTTGTACTAGGAGTACAATGGTTACAATCTTTGGGGACAGTAGCTTTTAATTTTCAAGAAATTTTCTTGAAATTTTTTTTCAGAAAGAAAGAAATTCGAATTACGGGGTATTGCAGGGAAGTCGGGAAAGATAATAAGCTCTAATGTCATGACAAAGCTTCCAAATAAAGAACAACGAGGTGTAATTTCACAATTATTCTCACTAGAAGTTCCAACATCAAAATCATCTATTTCTGCAGATCTCCAAAAAGTCTTGGAAAATCATTCCAAGGTGTTTGAAACTCCCAAAGGACTCCCACCTATTCGTGATCATGATCATGCTATTCATTTGATTCCAGGAAGTGTTCCTTCAAACATTAGGCCTTATATATATCCTTATGTCCAAAAGAGAAAAATTGAACGTATGATTGCAGAAATGTTAGAGGCGGGTATAATTCAACCTAGTCAAAGTTCTTTCTCTACTCCTGCAGTATTGGTACACAAGAAGGATGGATCATGTCGCATGTGTATGGATTATAGGGAGCTCAATAAGCTCACCATTAAAGATAAATTTCCCTTTTCTATGATTGATGAATTATTGGATGAATTACATGGAGCAATTTATTTTACCAATTTGGATCTTCGTTCAGGATATCATCAAACAGAATGAAGACTGGAGATATTTTGAAAACAGCATTTTGAACTCATGAGGGTCATTATGAATTTTTGGTCATGCCTTTTGGCCTTACCAATGCACCTTCTACATTTCAAGGGTTGATGAATTCCATTTTCAATCCCACCCTGAGAAAATTTGTGCTAGTATTTTTTGATGATATACTAATCTACCGCGGGTCTTGGAAGGATCATGTTCAACATGTTGACAGGGTGCTCAAACTATTGCAGGAGAAACAATTATGTGCAAAAACATCCAAATGTTTCTTTGGAGTACAAGAGGTGGAATATCTGGGTCATATTGTATCTCACGAGGGTGTTAAAGTAGACCCTAACAAAATTAAAGCCATTAAGGAATGGAAAGTCCCCACAACCATAAAGCAGTTGCGAGGATTTCTCGGGTTAACAGGTATTATCGCAAGTTTGTTAAGAATTATGGGAGAATAGTAGCACCTCTAACAACATTATTGAAGAAAGATGCATTTTCATGGACTCCTGAAGCACCTAAGGCCTTTGAACATCTTAAAGAGGCAATGTGCCTAGCACCGGTCTTAGCTATGCCAGACTTCACAAAAACCTTTATTGTGGAATGTGATGCCTCAGGAAATGGAATTGGTGCAGTTTTAATGCAGGAAGGAAGACCCATTGCTTTTGAAAGTCTTCCAATCAAAGGAAAGTATTTACAGAAACCTATTTATGAGAATGAAATGTTAGCAATACTCCATGCACTAAAGAAATGGCTAACTTACCTAATGGGAAGACACTTCAAGGTAAAAATTGATCATGATAGTCTTAAACACTTTTTGGAACAAAGACTATCTTCAGAAGAGCAGCAAAAATGGGTCACAAAGATGTTGGGTTATGACTTTGAAATAATCTACAAAAAAGGAAAGCTTAATGTTGTTGCAGATGCACTCTCAAGAAAGAATGAAGAGGTGGAAGTATTGCTTTGTGCCATTTCTATTATCCAACCAGATTGGATAACTGAAGCAAGAGATGAATGGAAGAAGGACAAAGATGTATGGACACTCATTCAAAACTTGCAGCAAGATCCTAGTACATCTGATACATTTAGTTGGAAAAATGATTCCTTATGGTACAAAGATCGCTTATATCTTTGTAAGAATTCCCAACTAAAACAAAATATTCTTCTGGAATTGCACACTTCTCCATTAGGAGGACACTCAGGATTTTTAAAAACTTACCACAGGGTGAAGAAAGAATTTTTTTGGGATGGCCTTAAATATGATATTCAAAAGTTTGTGGCGGAATGTTTGGTTTGCCAGCAGAATAAAGTGGAAACAATTAAGACCCCGGGACTTCTACAACCTTTATCCATTCCAAGTTAACGTTGGGAGGAGATTTCAATGGATTTTATCACAGGTTTACCTAAGTCCGAAGGAAAGAGTGTCATCATGGTGGTAGTTGATAGACTTACCATGTATGCACACTTTTGTGCATTATCTCATCCATTTAAAGCAAGTACAGTTGCTACTACATTTATGGACAGAATTCAAAAGCTACATGGAAGCCCAAGGGTTATTGTGAGCGACAGAGATCCCATTTTTACTGGAAATTTTTGGACGGAGTTATTTTCTTGTTTGGGTACTCAATTAGCTCATATATCATCTTATCATCCTCAATCTGATGGTCAAACTGAGATAGTAAATAAATGTTTGGAAGGATATCTTCGTTGTTTTGTATCTGATAAACAAACACAATGGGTCAAGTGGTTACCTCTCGCTGAATGGTGGTATAACACTTCCTTCCATACTGCAGCAAAAATGACCCCATTTATGGTACTTTATGGATATCATCCACCATCCATCACATCATCTTTAAGGGAAAATTCGAAGGTTCAAGCAGTGGAAGATCACATCGAGCATCAGCAAGAAGTTCTCCAACTTTTAAAGGATAACCTGAATTTGGCACAAAATCGAATGAAACAACAGGCAGATCAACATCGTAGCGAGAGAAGTTTTGATGTAGGAGATTGGGTATTTTTATAGCTACAACCATACAAAAAAATGTCCCTCAAGCAAGCTAAGAAGGATAATAAATTATCGCCAAAGTACTATGGTCCTTACAAGGTGTTGCAAAATATTGGTACTATGGCATACAAATTGGAGCTTCATGCCTCTTCACGAGTGCATCCAGTTTTCCATGTTTCATGCTTAAAGAAGGTTATAGGTGAAAATCTTCCAGTTCAAACAATATTGCCAGAACTTGATGAGGAAGGAAAAATCATATTGGAACCCGAAGCGGTCACGGAAACAAGAACTCGACAACTACGGAATCGATCAATTTCAGAGCATCTCATCAAGTGGAAGAACTTACCCACTGAAGATTCTACATGGGAGGATGAGAATTTTATACAGAAGCACCCAGAGCTACTCAAGCGTTGAGGACAACACTTTTTGAAGGAGAGGGGCATGTTAGGTCCCTATATTACTAGTATAGTCCCTTATTGTTGTTAGTGTAACCCCCTTATTGTTATTATTGTACCCCTGTAACCCCCATATTGTTATTATTGTGCCCTTAAATTATTATTGTTAGATCGGCTAGGATTACATTGTGGCCCCACTAGGATTACATTGTGGCCCCATGGACTCCTATATATAGAAAGGAGGTTTTGTAATTTGTATCGTCGAAGAATTGTTCATTCATGTAATGTATTGGAGGCTTCCCCCTAGAAGTGGCTTATTTCTAAGGCGTTGATATCTCTTTTCTTCTATTTTTGGAGCTGGTTTCACAACATACATTCCCATGTAAGCATTGTCGAAAGAGATTCTTATGATGGAACAGGTCTTCGATAAAGCCTAACATAGTGCAATGGTTGTGAATTATGATACCATCTTGACATGAAAGCTTATTTTGTAGTTGAATGTCAAGAGGATAGATGAAATCAATGGGAAATTATGACTCCCATAATTCCATCCAATAATGCCCCTATTGAGGTGAGGATTCATCCAAGGTACTTCCTCCTTCTTCGAAGATGGTTGTTGAAGTCGATAATAAGGACGCCTCAACTGATCGAGAGAAGTATTGATGCAAGGAATCAGGGTCTCTGATGTATCAGGTGGGGTGTGATAGGTTAACATAGTCATGATGATGAGAAATGGATATAACTGATGATGGAAGTTCAGTGGCCCAAGGTCGAAGCTTGTAAATGCAAGTGGCAGCAGTCATAACAATTTATGGTGAGGAAATACATGGCATCGGTAGGACATCCAGGGTGGTTATGTGGTTGCTATGAGTGTCATGATGGGGTTGGGTAAAGAATGCGAAGCTCCGACCAAGGGTGATTAGGGACTGTTTCCAAGTGATAAATGTGGATGGATGGGTGGGAATGCTCTCCTTAAAAACATTCTTTGTACACTTTCAAAATTAATATAGAATGGGTTTGGATGTACAAGCACGGAGACGGGTGCCCCAATAAATACTAGAATTATCACTCATTTATGGTGTGAGGAGGGTGTTTTTTGCTGAGGGTTGGGGCCCCATTGGTTATTATTGGTGCAAGGGTGTTGAAGCGGATGAAAAGCGCCGCAGATGGGCTATGCTGCTGTGGATGCAGTGGGAAAAGTGCGAGATGCAATGGTGTGTATTTGACCTGCTTATGAGAGTGGTAGTCTAGGAAAGGGGTTTTATCATGTTATGGGTAAAAATTGACTTGATTTATGATGGAAAAATTAACATGAAGTGTTTCCCGGACTTGGATGTTATGGCCATGGCGCCAGGTTTTTGATGTATGGTCTACTAGAGTGATGGACACCATGGAGGGTGAGGCTCTATCAACCGACAAGAATTTTTATCATGTACAAGTTGAGGTGATGATAAACATGGTTGGGTGGAACCTATGGTTGATTCTTGTGGATAAATGATGCTAGGATATGCAAAGATTCTTTGGGGAGCCTATCATGTTGGAGATAGAGTGATACTTGTTCTTGTACCTTCAGTGGCTAGGGCGACAGGTGATTTGTTGTGCTTGTAATACTTACAACCAATACCCCAAGTAAAAGCATCTATTCTATTCAAACATATTCAAAATAAAGTTGAATGGAAAGTGATAAGAGACGACGTACTTGTCGTAACTGAAAAAATGATTTTTTCTTAGGCGTGGATGTCTGAAGCCTACTTTGGATGTGATGAGGTGTTGATCACTGTGCTTCTTTCGATTTTGCAACTGGGCGTTCTGAGCTACCGTTATGGTCTATCGAATAATGAGAAAAAGGGCAATATATGGGTCAATATGGCTCATTTTAGTTCATTTTTGTTGTTTGAGAGATTGAGTTCAGAGTTGAGCCCTTGCTGTCGAGCCTTTCTTGTCGTTGTGGTCAGCTTGTGTACTCGAGATTCGCGTCGTCCATGTCAGGTGGGGCCCTGAACATCCTGTAATTCAATTTTTTTTTAGTTTTATTTGGGGAGTGTATGTACAAATTAGGTTTGTATGGATACCTGCCTCTTCTTTTCCTTGATTGCACGGGCAATCAAGGTTGAGGCGTGCGAACCTCGCGGGGAAATAAAAATTCCTATGAGGTAATCACGCATGGCTATGTTTTTGTACGATGAATCACGTGTTTGTATTTGATATAGATGCACGAACATCGCGTCTGTGTAGGAAACATGCACGATGATGAGCCAAAAAAAAATTGTTTTAAATCTTTGATTTGTTGTTTTTTGGGTCACTGATTTGGTTTCGTTGGTGACAGGATGTTGTGGCATGAGCATGATTGGCCTGATTTGTGCATTGTTGTGGCACATGATTCCAATGCACGGAGGCTTCTGGCACACTGGGGCTTGATAAAGTTCTTAGAGAATGATACCTTGAGATCAAAGGATAGCCTGCTATGTTTCCTAGTCTGTTGTTGGAACAGGAGACAAAAGGTGATGGTCCTATGGTGTAGAGAAGTCACCATCCGTCCGAAGACAGATGTATACTTTTTGACCGATCTACTGCCTCAGGGCGAGGCACTTCCACACCCACTCCCTCCGATTCGAGTGAATATTCGATGCTGGGCGGTGCAACACTGTGGAGATGCGCCTCTTTCTTAGGGGTGTGTCCTAAGTTATCAAGTCAATGATGGACTTGGAAAACTGGTGTGCTTTGGCAATGATAGTTCACCTGACTGGATATTCATCGCCAAATAGGGTGTCGAGGCCTCAGATTGGTGTGTTGCTCCAGTTCCGAGCTGATCATTTTTATGACTAGGCATGCCATGTATATGATTGCATTGTGACGCAACTAGGGAAGGTTCAGGGAGGATCTTCGAGAGTGTTTACATATGCCAGCATCCTTTTCAGTATCATGTTTGAGAGGGTGGTGATGCTGCAACCCATTATTCCAGTTCCTTTTGGTCCTCGTCAGGATGCTTTGATATGACGATGGGTGAATGTGATGCCTCGTGGCGGAGGAGGGGAGGTGGGTCGATACTGGGATGCGATCACGGAGGTGTGGTTCTAGGTAAACCCGCAGATGTTTTTGGACTATCCATATGTAGGGATGGATTTCCGGGGGGACGCAGATATGGGTCTTCCTGTTGGTTATGTGTGGGACCCTGCAGGTATTACCCTTTGATGTTTTTCTGCATTATTGAGTATTTTATGATGTGTATATTTATATGCCTGTTATGGTGACACTGACACTATCCTTGTGTCTCTTGCAGATGTGGGAGCGGCTAGGCATCCTATTGCCCGCTTGGTGGTGCATCAGCTACTAAGGAGGGACCTAGGTGGGGGTGCTCAGCCCAAGGTTGGAGGTTAGGGTTATGGTGTTGGCCCCTCGGGGGAGGGTAGCAATGCGACTGCTACCAAGGATGGTGCTCTTCTTTCTCGTGATGAGGGAGCTGAGGTGCGAGTATCAGTAGTTGAGGAGCAACTATATATTGTTGAGGCTCTCTCAGCAGACTTAGCTGATGCTTGGGGTCAAGTGGAGAGGTTGACCCGGGGTATGCTGACCCGGGGTTTTGTGGATGATTTGGATGACGCATGACTCAAGGTACTGATGGCTCGAGAGGGGGAGTATCATCGTACATTGCACTGTGTGGCATTTTTTGTTTTGGCAATTGCACCCGTACTGGCACCGGGTGCAGCTATGGGTCCCAAGGATCCACCTGGCGGGACTCAGCCCTAGAGATGTTATGTATTCATGGAAAGCACCTGTTATGAGGAAGCTTCCCTATTTTTTATGACATGCATATATTTTTTGGCTAACCTGCGAGTCAGAGACATGACTTGTATATTGTGACTCACACTTTTTTTTTTGATATATATATGCGAGATACGTATTTTTTGCGTCTCTGATGATGTGTTTATAGCTATTTTATTTGATTGATGTCGTGTACCGTTGATGGAGATATATTTGCTATGTTTTTTTCTTTTCTATGGATGATGGATTATACGAGATGCATTCCAGTCTAGAATGTGATTAGCTATGTAATCATTTGTTTGGTTTTTATTTCTTGGTATATGTGTGAATGTAATATGATAAAACTAATGACTTAATATTTGTGCATGAAAATACTTTCTAAATAGTTGAGAATGTCGTACTTCAAAGTCTTGGTTTAACTATGAAACCACTAGCAGGGAATCAAGGTAGATATGTAGATGGTGAATGCCTTGTTTGAAGGCATCGCTCATCAGCCCGATGACTGCATCATATTCTACCTGACTATTGGTGGTTGATTCGATTCATACTCTGTTGGTGAAGAATGGTGATCGATCAGGATAGTAAATGGCCTAGGCGACTGCTGCTATATTTTAAGACCATCGCGATTGTTGGAACAGGGTCCCCTAAGAGCTACGATTTTTTATAATTTTTGTATATTTTGGTCTTAATTAGTCTAACGTAGGGATTTTGGGGTAGGTCAAAGCCCCTAATGAATTGTAACGGGTCAAGGTATACCAAGAGTCTACAAACCACAGTTTGCGGACCATTGGATGCATAAGCTAAATCGGTATAAATAGATGAAACTTTTTGAGTCATAGGTAGGAAAGAATAAATATTGATGATAGTTGCTAATTTTTAGATTTGTTTGGGTTGCTAGGGTAAGGACTCCTACTGGCTGTGTGCACGAAGATCCTCAGTCCTGTTGTGTGCGGACCTTGCAGGCTGTGTGCATAGGCTATGTGGGATTGTAATGGGTTTTGGATGCTAATATATGTGGATCTGGTTAGAGTATCTCTGCGTCGTCTAAGTTTATGTATTACTGTTGATGCCAACTGTTGAATCTACTATTCCTGCGGATCTGTCTTTGTTATACTACAAAGTATTCTTGTGATCCATTGTTCATGCGCTTATATTATTACATGTGATATTGCTGATACGAAGGTGCTGATTAGATCTATGATGGATGGTAACTCTGGTAGCTATGAAGTATATTGATTAGCGAACCTGCGGATAGATCTGGCTTATAGGTGCGAGAGTATCCTTGTTTCTATTATATGAATCTATGATATGTTTATTACTGTAAATATATTTTTTATACTGATATATTGATGTTACGCACGTGGATGCAAAGGTAATTAGTAGATATGAACTCTACGATATAATTTTGTAGCTAGATCTGTTAATTATGAAGCTAATAAACTAGGAACGCAACTCTGTTGACTTACCTTCTCTCTCTCAGGGTGCGGAAACATGGTTCCAGCACCCTCCCATACTTCTTCGGGTGAGACTTTGGCCTGCACAAGCAGGTCACTGCCGAAAGGGCCAGTAGTATAGGGTTTTGTTGGAAAACGTTAACCTCCAAACCTGGGTTAGGACCCCTCGAGCCAACAAATGGTTCTATTGTCGGGACCAGGAGCATTTTGAGAGAGATCGGGTAATGCCAAGAACACATTGGAGACCTGAGTGTAAAAATTAGCTGACTAAATCACTTATTCAATGGAGATTAACCTGATCACACATCAATTTCGAATTGCATGCATAACACATAATCTCTTCTACAATTAATTGTCACATGCGGAAATAATAGAAGCAATCTCACATCAAATCAATCACACATTAACTCAGTATGTATGGGGAAATCTTATAGTTGAAAACCCCCAGCTATAGTATATTATAAATGGAGAGAACATGCAGCAAATACATAGTACAAACTCCTCACAATTACTCAGTACTATCTCCCAAAGCTGCACAAAAACTAGCTTGGTTTTGAACAAGTCACAGGTTCAAAACACACCCACTACTTCTCTACCTCTATTGCGCAATCATGGCCTGTATATGTAGAGATCCAAGGTTCGAATCCCCTTGGCTTGACTACGCAATTGTCATGGACAATTCCTCCAAGTGTGGTGCAAATCTCATGCACAACTGATCCTCCAACTGATATCTTTACTCACCCTTTCATCTACCTCTTTCACTGGTCTCCACTGAACTGTCCATGCACTGAGTTAAACTGATGTGTTCTTTAGTTGAATAATGAGTTAATAATTAGTGAATTAAATAATATTTAATTCACACAACTCATCTCTAGTGTATTAGCCAGTTAAACTAAATACAACTAGTTCAACTAGTTAACCGGAACACAATCTCCATTAACTCCTCAATCAACTCCACCAAAACTCTGCCACATGAGTCTAACTGAAGTCTAACATGCAAGATGCCATCAAACCCTAGGAACCACGTGATTCCTCTGTCTTCTCGCCTGCATGAGCCACCTCCATGACTCGAATCAAGTGCTCCAAGAGAGTAAACCGTTGTTTATAGTCTAAATATTATTAAGGGTAAATAATATTTGACTTCCATATTTTAGAGAGGTACGAAAAATAGCCTCGTGACCTAAAAATATGAGTCTCATCTATTTTTACAACATGTCGCATGCTTCAAGAATATCCAACCGGAATCCCCGAATCATGCTCCGTATGTCTAAAAATAGACATAGTCTAAAAATAGATTTTTCGACAAAAATCACATGTGTGGTCCCCACCTAGTTTAGGTGATCACTTTCCAACTAGGATCAAAGAAAGATGTTTTGTGAGGCCTCCTTCACTGTTTCTTGTTGCCATTTTCAACACTCCCTCTCAACAAGAAAGGACTGTCTTTGCATGCGACATGCAACTCCATGCATTCGCCCTGCAACCTCCACAAGCGCCATGCAACTCCATGCATCTGCTCTGCAAATCTTCTGAAATTGAATAGGCTCCAAAAAACTCAATCAGTCTTGATGAATCTAGCATCTATCATCAAATTCTTTGACTTCTGCTGGTACCAACTGCACATGTCATCAGGAACTACTGCGCTATTGAACTCTTGCACCCATGCACTTTTGCACTTGCTGTCAACTCTGATCCGCGCTCCAGTATCCGACACTGTCACTTTGATCTGCCTGCATCACTCCAACTGATCTTGCTACTGCTGCGCTATGGGCACCTCGTAGCCAGGTTCAATTCATGAGATCCACACCATCTCATGAATCTGCCCAGAAATCTCCTCATGGGATTACTCATGCATGTCGCCCCACCTCATACCTGGTGGTATAGCTGCATGCACTCCCTCTGCCCGTCTGGCACGAAATTTCTCTGCATGAGTGGTCTCTTCCACTCCATGATCCTCTTGTGGTTGCTCCACATCCCGAGGTTCACTTTCACCTGCATGCAAAACCCGCTCCCTCTCAAGCTTCAATTGCATGTCTTCCTCCCGCTTCCCAACAATAGGAAGCTCCGTAGACATCCCATCTACTTCAAGTCTGTAGAGATTCTTTGCTCGAATCCCAACCTTCTTGACTTGTCCCGTTGCCTTGTGCCGAAGGAAAACTTTTCCTTCTCTGAAGACAACTTCATACCCTTTATCCTCTAACATTGCGACTGAGATCAAATTCTTTGTTAGACCTGGTACATGCAATACATCTTGTAAAAGAATGAGTTTACCTGACTCCCTCCGAAAGGTTATGGTACCAATGCCGGTCGCATTGTATCGTCCACCGTCGCCCAACTCAACATGCATCTGGAGACCTTTCTCCACCAAGTCACTGAAAAGATTTGCATCTCCCGTCATGTGAAAGGAAGCGCCACTATCAATATACCACCCCGATCCCAATGCACTAGATAACATGCATGAGATCAATGAGAAGTCCAGCTCAAATTGCGAGGCAAGAGCCTCACCAGCTGCAGATCCAGCAGCCTGCTTGTTCTTCTTCTTCTTGGGGCAATTCGTGGCGTAATGTCCATTATCGTGATAGTGAAAACACTTCACTTTGGACATGTCACGCTCTTTACCATCCGCACCAGATTGAGAAGCCTTCTCCTTGCCCTTCCCCTTCCTTGCTTTGGCAGCCAAAGCGCAGTCTTCTTCATCAGCTCCCTTTGACGAAGAACCATCTCTGGTATTTCGCCGGATCTCCTCTTGCACAAGATCAGACCACAGTCTTTCCCATCCCGGCAACTTTTCCCGACCATTGACACTATCTTGATATGCATGCCAACTCTTCGGCAAACCAAGAAGAGCCAAACTCACCAGATCCTCATCCTCCACCGGCACACCAACACTTCCCAGCTCATCCCGACATTGGGTGAACCTCGTGAGGTACTTCGGCATACTTTCCCCCTTCTCACACTTGATGTTCCTGAGTCTATCTTTGAGCGCCAGCTTCCTCTGATCGCTCTTGCTTTGGTATAGATCCGTCAAAGCTTTCCACATCAAATATGGAGAGGCCTTCCCGTGTAAACTGGATACAATGTGATCCTTTACACCCTCCAACAGGATCCTACGACATTTTGCTTGTTTCTTTTGCCATGCTTCCACAACAGTAGCATCATTAGAAGTAGGCTTTGGAATCTCTTTCTCCACGAATTCCAACAGCCCATGATCATCTAATACAGCCTCCATGCGGTCCTTCCATGCAACATAATTCGAACTGCCTTCCAAGGCATATTCTAGTCGCAAACCGATGAAAGACATTTTTCACCACGGCACCAAGAACACAAATCTGCAAACTCGAATTTCACCACCAGCTAATAACTCAATCGCTTCCGATCTACACTTGAGAAAAAATTATTTCCAAATCAGAGATTGACTGCATGGGCTTTTACCAGACCTTTCACTTTCCAAAGAAAGATGAATCCGGAGGCTATCTGGCCCGTATGCAGGCTCTGTCCGAGGAAATAAGTTTGCAATCACCGTAATAGATCTCGACAATTAATATTGCTCCGATACCATGTAGAAATTAGCTGAATAAATCACTTATTCAATGGAGATTAATCTGATCACACATCAATTTTGAATTGCATGCATAACACATAATCTCTTCTACAATTAATTGTCACATGCGGAAATAATAGAAGCAATCTCACATCAAATCAATCACACATTAACTCAGTATGTATGGGGAAAGCTTATAGCTGAAAACCCCCAGCTATAGTATATTATAAATAGAGATAACATGCAGCAAATACATAGTACAAACTCCTCACAAGTACTCAGTACTATCTCCCAAAGCTGCACAAAAACTAGCTTGGTTTTGAACAAGTCACAGGTTCAAAACACACCCACTACTTCTCTGCCTCTATTGCGCAATCATGGCCTGTATATGTAGAGATCCAAGGTTTGAATCCCCTTGGCTTGACTGCGCAATTGTCATGGACAATTCCTCCAAGTGTGGTGCAAATCTCATGCACAACTGATCCTCCAACTGATAGCTTTACTCACCCTTTCATCTACCTCTTTCATTGGTCTCCACTGAACTGTCCATGCACTGAGTTAAACTGATGTGTTCTTTAGTTGAATAATGAGTTAATAATTAGTGAATTAAATAATATTTAATTCACACAACTCATCTCTAGTGTATTAGCCAGTTAAACTAAATACAACTAGTTCAACTAGTTAACCAGTACACCACCTCCATTAACTCCTCAATCAACTCCACCAAAACTCTGCCACATGAGTCTAACTGAAGTCTAACATGCAAGATGCCATCAAACCCTAGGAACCACGTGATTCCTCTGTCAATTGCATGAGCCACCTCCATGACTCGAACTGAAGTGCTCCAAGAGAGTAAACTGATGTTTATAGTCTAAATATTATTAAGGGTAAATAATATTTGACTTCCATATTTTTAGGAGAGGCAGTCTAAAAATAGCCCGTGACCTAAAAATATGAGTCTCATCTATTTTTACCAACATGTCGCATGCTTCAAGAATCTCCAACTGGAATCCCCGAATCATGCTCCGTATGTCTAAAAATGGACATAGTCTAAAAATAGATTTTTCGACAAAAATCACATGTGTGGTCCCCACCTAGTTTAGGTGATCACTTTCCAACTAGGATCAGGAAAGATGTTTCAGGAGGCCTCCTTCACTGTTTCTTGTTTCCATTTTCAACACTGAGAAGAAAGATATCGATGAGTGGTTCAAAAAGAAAATTCAGGAATTCACAGTAAGAAAGAATCGCAGTACAAGGCTAACCATAGAAGTGTGGAAGAATAAGTACATTTTCACAGATATCTACGAAATTTTCTTCGTGACATTTTCGATCGAGCTTCAGGAGTGGCTCGCAAGGCTCGTAGATTTCCAGAAGTGTTGGAAGGACGAAAGGATTAAACAGTGGACTCCAGATCTGATCCAGCAGTTAGAAAAGACTGATAACACCATCACACACACGGTAGATCACTAGGTGGATAGTGTGATAGGAGGATTTGTGACGGAATTTGAAATTGATAAATTTATGTCCTACTCTGAGGCAGAGCGAAGATTCTTCAAGGGGTTCTGGGGTAAGTTTCTAAAAACTTTGACATTACTGATTAAGATCTTGTTGTGCGAAAAAAGCATCTTGTCTAGTCACACAGAGTGAATGAGCTCCGATCAGAGTGAGGGTACAATGCGCAGTGGTAAATACTACAAAAAAAATCAAGAGGGAGATTGATCCATCTACAGTCCAGTAAGAAATTATGTTGCACATAGCTCTCCATCTACACCAATGTCAAACCCTCATAGGGGTAAGAACTCACCACCTCCACCACCGTAATAAGATATGGCTTCGCACATGAAGTTACCCACCTTCAAGGGCGTAGGAGATGAGGATATGGATCAGTTTTGGTCCGTCGCAGGATCGGTATGGACTGCGTAGAATGTAGTTAGTGATGCGGTGAAAAGGCGCAGCTATCCCTTGCCTTTGAAGGAAGGGCCTTGGACTGGTATATGGGGTACATCAAACAGCATGCGAATGCAACCATTGAAGAGATTAATAATGCTTTGAAACAACAGTTCAAAAATCCCAATTCCTACTCGCGGATAGTGAACGATTTGAAGGATTTCAAGCAAGCACTTTCCGATTCTGTATGGGAGGCTGACCAATGGTTAAAGAAGGTAATTAAAGAAGGAGGAGTTTTGTACGATGACAGGCAGCACACAGAGTGGTTCATTTCTATGCTGCTGCCCCACCTGTGCATTCCAATGGGACATCAAGTCATTGAATCACAGGAAAATGCCTTGGAAATTGCAATGAAGCTAGAAGTTGCGCCAAGAGATGATACCCAGTTAGGATTACAGTAGATACAAGGCCAGCCAGAAGAAATGCATATGGAGATCCAGAATATGCGGAAGGAGTGAGGAACAGAAGCTAGCCCTGAAATATGGTGCATATGATGCAAGGTGAATGGACACACCAATAATATTTGTCCTCTGCTAGCAGACTACATGCAGGATGGGGGACCCAGTCTGTTGTGACTTAGGGAAGCTGTAGGACCCAGTTCGGTGCTTTGGTGCGATGATTGTGTGTTTCTCGGCTGCACGATACCAACCACTTCCCCTGCCTTGTCGCATATATCCCAGAAATAAAGCAACAATGGTGCAGGTTCTGCAGATCTGTAGGCCATGATGAACAAAACTTCCAATCGTACGATCTAATGATAGATCGAGGAAATATATATAGGGTATAGGCAGATCCTTCATCGCCAAGATCCCCCTCGGGCATAGGTGGTTCTTCAGCCATGGGCAAGGGAGGGGGGCGAGGTGGAAGCGCGGGTAGGGGAAGAGGACAACTGGTTTGCTATAATTATGGAGAAATAGGGCAATTTGCAAGGGACTGCGTAAACCCTGCAAGAAAATCCTACAGATACTGTAGACAGCTGGATCATGTGATCGAAGATTACCTTATTCTGATGGCCAAGATGCAGGAGAAGCATCAAAAACCTATGCATAATGTACAAAGGGTCAAGGCAGAACCTCGGGATGAAGGACCAAGTGTTAATATTATCACACGCAACAACATGGCCACTGGGGGAGCTGTGGAAACAGCTGAGGTGGAGCCTCTCATCCATAAAGAGGCTGTTAAACAAGAAGGTTTGGGCTTACAGGAAGAAAAATAAGCCTTTGTCGCAGCTTTCCAAGACTTTTCTAAGGTTGAGGCACCTACTCCTCAGGCCCTTGCAGATGATGAGGTCAAACCATTCCTGCAGGCATGTATGAAGTTGCTGCACAACCAAAGGGCTGTAGAAAACCTCCAAGCTTTGATAGATAGTTGCGCAGAAAAGACAACCCCAGCTATGTGTTAGTCATCAGTATTTTTTTCTAATATCAAAAGATGACTAAGTGATGGTCCTGCATTTCTAAAAACAAAATCTGAGAAATATTGTGAAATCTATAAATCGCACTGCCTTCATTATCCTAAGTCAAACTATTTTCACTATGATTTCCCCCTTTTTGCCTTCTAAATTTTCACCTCACTAATCAAGAAAGAACTACATCGCCGGGCCTATTTGCCTCATTTCACTACCTCACCCTCACCCTCATTCATGGCCTTTTCCCTCTAAAAAAAAACATTTCTTCCTTTCCCAAAAACCCTCATGAAACACCCCTCACTCATCATTTTTCCTTTGCAATATTAAACAATGTAAAAATTCCCTTTTTACACTGTTTTGAGCTAAGTTTTAAGCCTATCGGGTTCTTTAAATTTTATTATAAAAATATGTTTTATGTTAAAAACCCACTCTTTGATAAAATAGGCTTTAAGCCCCCTTTTCTTCTTAATCCCCAACCCCTTTTACCTTTATAAAACCTTGGCCTCTGCTATCCTTAGCCACTTCGCCTCGTACAAATAAACCTTCACCCTTTTATTTTATTCAACCCCCCAAACCTTATAAAAACCCCCCTTAACCTTCGAAATATTAAAGGTCGGGCCTGTCTCTCATTACACCCGTCATCCTCCATTAACCTTACAATTTACGTATTTCGTTAAATTTTAAAGACCCTGAGCCCCATACTCCATTTAAACCTGCCATCCAACCATACGACGATACCTGTCCTCCACTTCCGCAGACCCAACCCACTGTTCTTCATCTCCCGATGCGCGACAATAGTCGATCTCCCATCCTGAGATCCGACGACCAGTATTACATATCGAAAATAAAGTTGCAATGGGCTTAGCATTTCACGACCCATGTGAAATCGACGGTTTTGCCCCGCCACCTGTCTCATCCTAAGACATATCACACAACCCTCACCAAAAACCGTTAACCGCCTATACTTCGCGCGATAAACCATTTCTGGTTTTCGAAAACCACCTATCCTTTGTGCCCTTTTTCAAAATATTCCCGCCTCCCGTTCAAATTTCTCCTAGATCCACCTCTGGAATCCTGCTCCCTGCACCCTCTCCTCCTCTACAAACGCCCTCCGATAATCCAAAACCCCGAAAAATGCAGTGAAACCCTCCCACAGGCTTTTTTCCTAAATGTTTACGTTTTTGCAGGTTTTTAATGATGGACATAAGTGAATATATTCCGCAAGACAAAAATTGGTCACATAAAAGCCCCTGGATGACGATCCAGGAGCTCATAAAGGATCAATAATGGTCAGAGGGTTTGTGCCAATATTTGCATCAATGAAACATATCGGTGGATCAAATGAACCCTCCAGCCACGAAGCAAGTCTCCCCTACACACAGACAACAGAAACAGTGAAGGAAGAAGTCAGAAGGATTAAAGGGCTAATACTAATCACAAGCCAAGACAAAAGGGTTAGCCAGTCAAAGCAGAAGTCAAAGAAAGAAAGGCAGACAGATAAAGGTCAAAGATGAAAGGATAAAGGCAAAAGGATCAAAATAATAAATCAAAAATATTAAAGGAACAGAACAGAGATCACAAACAGATTAAAGAAAATATGATAAAAAAAAGATAGTCAAAGCATAAAGATAGAGTTTAAGGCCTAATAACAGAGATTAAAGATAAAACAAAGAAAATATTAACCCAAAGCAAATTCAAATGACTCAGCCTATGGCAGTTACTCTTCTCAAAAGATATTTTTGCCACCTAGTGCTTTGTTTTCCTTCAATAAAGCATTAGGTAGTTATTGAGCTTAGTCATAGATATTTATATCTGCCAGACAGTTGTTGTAAAAGTTATGAATAGGCCTTAAAGTCAAAAATTTCACCTATATTCCCTTAGGAGTAAAGATGTTTAGGTGTTCCCTCTTCTCTGATTACAGCTATATGTGTGTCTTGAATTTTTCTGTCCTTGAAGGTGAAATCACTAGAAGTTAAATGAGTTTCTCACCTTCTATATTTCATTGGAAATGTTTGTCTTGAATAATTATCTGCTTTAGTTGAATCAAAGAATTTATGGTTTTCCCTATCTATTGATTGCCTCTTCATGCTTATGATCTTTAAGTCCCTTTGTTAAAAAGTACATATGATAAAGGGTTCTTAATTGCCCTTTGTCCTACTTTTTATTCTTACTATTGATGTCCATCTCATTACCCCTAAAAAACCTTGAAGATCCACTGACCAAGTTAGATTTGCCCTATGATGCTCCCTGATTCATTGATGAACTTATCATGTCTTTCATAGACTCCATTGCACAATGACTTGGATATTTCCTCATTCTATTTATTCTTCTTGATCATCATACCCAACCAAAACAATCAAACAAACCCTATACTTAATAACTAGCCTAAAATAAACCATCTAAAGCAAACAAGTTCATATCCTTTGCAAACAAATAGAGAGAGCCCTCTCTGAGTCTAGGAAGGCTAAGTCCTAAGACTCCAAAGACTGTTCTGATGTTGCCCTATCCATTTGTTCTACCAATATACTAAATCACAGGACTCCAACACTATGGAAATTAATGACGTACACAAACTTTATAAGCATAAGAGACGCACTGGCAAGGAGATGTGGTTAATCACGCAGATTGGTAACTATGAGATGGATCAGGTTATTCTAGACCTAGGCTCGAATGCAAACGTACTACCTAAGAAAACCTGGCAGCGAATGGGAGAACCTAAGTTGGAATGGTCCACTATCCAGCTCTGCATGGCTAATCAACAGAATATCATACCTTTAGGAAGATTATCAAAGATCGTGGTAGACATCGCAAGGGTCAAAATTCGGGATGATTTTGAGGTCATTCAGATTGTAGAAGATGCGGACCCCTATCCTACGCTCCTGGGATTGGACTGGGCCATAGATATGGGCAGTATTATCAACTTAAAAAAGAGGAGTATGGTATTTAAAAGTGAAGGAACACGGGTGATAGTACCGCTAGATCCCGCAAAAGGAGAGATGTATACAGAGTCAATGCGTGAGGAAGAAGAGGTGGATCACATCTATAAGCTAACTGTGAGGGATGAAGACTGGATCAATACTATGACCGATGTTATTTTTTGTTGGGAAAGAGATAGTGAATGCTTCTCTGACTCTGACAAGGAAATGGAAAATTGGAAAAATTGGCTGCATGATGTCTCTACGATGCAGTGCCTACGAATTACAAGGGACTTCCACTACATATCTTCAGAGGTAAGAGAACTGGCCTACTTTGATGACTCTGGTAGTATAAAAGAGTGCGATGAGGATCTGCGCAATGTCTCTATTCCTGAGTCAGAGGGGGAGCGCGTAGTTGCGGGACCTCCACTACAAACTGTGGACGCGCCGAAGCATCAAAAAAAACTGCATTCGATCCTTGGACATACAGGCTACTACAAAAAATTCATTCCGGGATACGCAATGACCACCGCACCTTTGGACAAACTTCTTAAGAAATATGTTTCATTCTTTTGGGATGACTAGTGCTGGAAGAGCTTTGAGCTACTCTGGGAAGGGATGGTAGCTGCACCTATTATTAATTGTCCCAATGGGGTGAAGGAATGTGATGTACATGTTGATGCATCAGGGATTGCCCTTGGAATTGTCCTTACGTGGCCTAGCGCCGAAGACATTGATCACCTAGTCACATTTGCTAGCCGCAAACTCTTGAGTGCGAAGAAAAATTATGCCACCACGGAGAGGGAAGGGTTGGACATGGTCCATGCAATACAAAATTATTGGCACTATATCTTGGCAGGACATTTTAAGATGTTTAAAAATCATTCGACTTTAAAGTCCCTGGTGAATAAGCCTGTGTTGAGGGGGAAACTCTGCACATGGCTGTTGATGTTTCAAGAATACGATTTTGAAATCATGGTCAAGACAGCAAAGCTGAATGTTGGGCCGGATCACTTGTCCTGACTTGAGATGGGCGGGGAACCCACTAACTTGAGGGAAGGATTGCCTGATGTGCAACGGTTCGCCATTAGGGTCATTGATGCGCACTTCGTTGATATCATTCAGCTCTTGACTACAGGCATGGCATCTGCAGAATATTTAGTACAACAAAATAAGGAGTTGGTTACCTGGGCGTCAGATTTTACCATTATCACAGGTCCTTTATATAAACTAGGCATTGGTGAAGTGTTGTGCAGATTCGTTCTGGAGCATGAAAGGCATGCTATCTTGGCAGAAGCTCACGAAGGCATAGTCGTAGGTCACTACGCAGGCAAGCCAACGACAAAAAAAATTTTCGAGTTAGGCTATGGTGACGTAGAATTACATTTGGAAGGAAAAAGCTCAAGCTGTAGTCGGTGCACTAGGAGCGTAGGGGTACGCTAAGCGCACCCAAGGTGTGAAAACTAGCCATTGGAACAGTCAAATCGGGTAAAAATAAAAAATTACCGTTGGATGGGATGGGCAGCCAACATTTAATGAGGTGATTTCTGGAAATTTTTTACCATTTACTTGATGGTAAGTTCCATGTGAAGTCTACCCTACCATTGGAAAATCGCCAAAGCTATAAAACAGGTAGGATAGAGCAGACAAGGGTTCCGTATCGCTTGTATAGCTCGTACTTGGAATAATTTTCCTGGACGAATTTTTGCTGTAAGAATTTTTGTGCCTCTAGCGTCTCTTTCCTGTCTGAGAAACCTGCTCCCTCGGATAGTAGCAATCCTGAGTTTGTCTTTCACACCAGGATGATGGCTACAAATCTTGTTGAACCCTTAGAACCAGTAATCTTGGCAGAACAGGGCACTGAGGAAGTGGTGGAAATTGAGTCTGAGGCGGAAGAATTTTTCTCCACCCCAGTCAAAAGAAGGGCAAAGAAAAACTAGAAGATTCTAGGAAACCCCCGAAACCCATGAAATGGATTAAGGGGAAACCTCGTGCTTCCCTGTGGAATGTAACATCCCCGAAGGAAGCACCGCAGGTGCAAGCTACTCAGGAGGAGGCCCAACCTACTGGACCGATCAACTGGTTAACTCCCTTCGTCCAGCCGCGCAGAACCTCGATGTGCACGCCTAAGAACCTCGACGACATGATCAATTATTTGTAGATGCCGCTGACCCTGGGAGAATTCCCTATCATTGGTGACCCTGTTGGGAAGTTTCACGAGATCAAATTTGATGATCATGACTTGGCCATTCTGGAGGCCTTCCCTGAGCTAGTGCCTGAATTATACCTTGACATGATTCAGGAAGACAATGGGACAAAAATTGTTCCTCAACACTAGGTTCATGGATTAGCCAAGTCTGGGCTCCTGAACTTGCTAAGGATGCCTCACTTCGGTCACTACAACATTACGGATCAGCTTGCCCGACAGTTGCTTGCCCTAATTCATGATGGTTTCCTATGGATCCAGGATAGGATCCCCATCGACGCTACGCTGGTTCAAAAAAATTACTGCCCTTCCCATGCATAGCCCCAACCCTCTGGAGCACGTGGGTAAGAAGTATGAGGTGGAAATGGTTGAGTATGTGCACAAGACCTACCATGCGAAGCGCAATACTCGGGCTTTTATAATCAAGTCTATCAGTGACCAAGGCACGCAATTGGGCACGATGTTGTTGGCGTGAAAAATGATGAGAAAAGTTCAGGTCTCCTCTGTCCCAGCCTACGCAATTCATTTAGCAGGCTAATGTGGGAAAGGGGTATGTTTTAACTGGGCCCAGTATTTGTGTGATGAGTTTCTGACTAATGTTCACGAGTCCCAGGAGCAGGGCCGTACCTTTTGGTATTCCTGGTTACTGTTCCTCATAGCGTTGGTTGCCTGGGAAGCCCCTGAGGAGTTAGTCCTTCCTGAACTTACCCCGGACATGTGCGAAGGGGCTCGCTATGCACACTTGTGGGATTTTAAGGACCCGCAGCATCTCGAGGACAACCAAGTTTTCTAGGTCCTCTTTCAGAGTAGCTTCGCCGCAGCCATTAACTCTCGACCACGGTTGTCCCCTACCGTGTATCAGAGATACAAGGACATTAGAACATTTCAGATCACTATGCACAATGTCCAGATCAAAGCACACAAGGATAAATCCTGGACTTCGCTTGCCTATATGGTGGTGGATGAAGAAATTGACAATGTCATTGCACTCTGGCCTCCTAATTGGAAGATCGGCTTCAAAACTAGCGTGAAGGGCATCAAAGGAACTAGCACATCAAAATCCACCCCCTTTATCATCATCAAGGATACCAGAGGTGCGACCAAGAGTACCAGACAAGACATGACCGTGGCCGCACCAAAGGATGCGTAGAAGAAGCAGACCTTTAAGAAGGACGTCGAGGCGAAGACTCGGGTAGATTCGTAGCTAGCCCTAGGAACAGAAGGACTGGATGTAGGAGGACTTACCTCCCCCCGTAGCACGAAGCGAACTAGCGAACCTGTCAAAATGCCCCACAAGAAGCAGCACTCCCAACGAATGGCATGTGACAAGACAGTCGCATTGACTAATGGAGACATTAAACAAATCACTGATGTGGTCATTCTAGCTATGGAGGACATATGGGTAGCCTTAGAGGAGCAGCAGAAATTTGCGGTTGACACAATCCAGGTTGAGCTCTGGGCGCTACAAATGAAGACAGATACATTGCAGAGCACCGTGAAGCACGTGGAGCTCGAAAACGTGATTCACCAAATTTGCGCAGATGTTACCACAGAGATCCCGGCCACAGCCACCCCTCAGGTGAAGGTTGAAAGGTTGGTCACAGCACTGAAGGCCTCCCGTGAGGAAGTTTCGATGGTCCAGGCATGAATGGAGCAGCGGATCGCTGACCTCGAGGCTAATTTGCATCCTGAAATACCTCCAGAGGTACAGGCCCAACGAACTGCACTGGTCACTGAGGCTACAAACACCGTTACAGGGAAAATCATACAGGGTACCCAATTATTAGAAAAAACCATGCAGCTATGAACCAAGGTACAGTGCCACCCGATCCTACGTAGCATCAACTAGGACCTGCGATAGAAAGAAGAAGAGTTCGAGACGTTAGAAGCTACCTTGCCTACTTTAGTTCCTGCTCAACGCTTGACATGGTTGCGCACCAATCACGCCCTCCAAGATGATATTTATGAACTTTGGAAAAATAATAACGCCCTCGGTGACTACTTAAAGACTTGGGTTGTTGAGGCCCTCAAGCTTTCACAAGATGTGGATGTCGCAGTTAAGTAGATGAACCAGACTCTGGAGTGTGTCATCGCCGTGATGAAAGGCCCAATTTCAGAAAATTTGATTGACATCACACAAAATGGCGCTTCTCAGAGTGAAGGCATGGAGCCTCCATTATCCAAGGCGATTAAATTCTTGCAGGCGTAGGTGGAGAACCCACCATCTCAGTGACTCCGGACAAGTCACAATATTGTGTTGGGGGACTTTTGGAACAGGGTCCCCTAAAAGCTACGATTTTGTATAAATTTTGTATATTTTGGTCTTAATTAGTCTAACGTAGGGGTTTTGGGGTGGGTGAAACCCCGTAATTCATTGTAACGGGGCAAGGGTAGACCAAGATTCCGCAAACCGCAGTTTGTGGACCATTCGATGCATAGGCTAAATCGGTATAAATAGATGAACCTTTTTGAGTCATAGGTAGGAAAGAATAGAGATTGATGATAGTTGCGAATTGTTAGATCTGTTTGGGTTGCTAGGGTAAGGACTCCTGTTGGTTGTGTGTGTGGAGATCCTCATTCCTACTGTCTACGGACCCTGCTGGTTGTGTGTGCAGGTTGTGTGGGATTGTATTGGGTTTTGGATGCTAATATATGTGGATATGGTTAGAGTATCTCTGCATTGTCTGAGTTTATGTATTACTGTTGATGAAAACTATTGAATCTGTTGTTACTGTGGATCTGTCTTTGTTATACTACGGAGTATTCTTGTGATCCATTGTTCGTGCACTTATATTATTACATGTGATATTGCTTATATGAAGGTGCTGATTAGATCTATGACTGATGGTAACTCTAGTAGTTGTGGACTATACTGATTAGCGAACCTGCAGACAGATTTGGCATATAGTTGCGAGAGTATCCTTGTTTCTGTTATATGAATCATTGATCTATTGATTACTGCAAATATAGCTTCTATACTGATAGATTGATGTTACGCACGTGGATGCGAAGGTAATTAGTAGATATGAACTCTGCGATATAATTATGTAGCTAGATCTGTTAATTACGAAGCTGATAAACTGGGAACGTAGCTCTATTGACTTACCTGATCTCTCTCAGGGTGCAGAAACCTAGTTCCAGCACCCTCCCATACTGCTTCGGGTGAGACTTTGTCCTATGCAAGAAGGTCATTGCTGAAAAAGCCAGTAGTATAGGGGTTTGTTGGAAAACCTTAACCTTCGAACCTGGGTCAGGACCCCTCGAGCCAACAGTGATGCTTCGTCATCGAATCTAAAATAATGGATGGGGGGGCGATCCATCTGTGACACCAAAGAACTCTTTTATAACAAGTTGTTGATGATTGTAATCATCGAAAAAACAGATTATGCCACATGCATCTTATCTCTAGGGATGAGGCCTCCTGCCCCTTATGGGTAATTTTTTTGAGTTAGAGCCCATTGAAAGGGTTATCTAGGCATGTACCGTTGGGCTCTGACAGGGTATATGCCCCCTTGAGGGGGAAATGTTTTATGACGTAGGGACCTTTCCATAATGTTTCGAACTTCAGGGGTCCTAGGGCCTCTTTCGCGACATCGTAGCAGAGGACTAGCTCTCCCTCAGTAAATGAGCGAGGATTGATGCTGCGATCAAATGATGCTTTTACCTATTTTTTATGTGCCTCAATATTTTGGAGCGACTGTCGTCGATTTTCATCGATGAGTTCTAGCTGTACCAATCGTTGTTATAAAGGTTGGGTATCATTGAGGAGTTTGATGGCGGCGTTCAAGTTGGGGATTTCGCGTTCGATGGGAATCACAAATTTGATCCCTTACACTAGTTGGAAGGGAGTGAATCCTATTGATTTTTAACTATCGTGCGGTATTCCCACATGGCAGAAAAAACAATCCCTTACACTAGTTGGAAGGGAGTGAATCCTATTGATTTTTAACTATCGTGCAGTATTCCCACTTGGCAGAAAAAACCATGTGGTGCCAATTTTTCTTATGGTTATTCACCATACACTATAACATTGTTTTAAGCACTTTGTCGACAACTTCTACCTGTCCATTGGACTGAGGATAGTATGGTGATGCGAATTCATGTGTGAATCCTAGGTGGTGAGACGAATCCTGGAGTATTTCATCTTCAAAATTCTTTCCTTGATCAGAAACTGACTCTTTCGGCACACTGAACCACGCAATGACATGATTGAATAGAAATCGTGTCGGGGTTTCTACCGGTTTTTCATATGGGTATGAACACACCCAAGCCACACAATTTGATTGCCATGATGCAATCGTGGAATAAGTTGGGCCACAAATATCTTGCCTGCAGAACTTTTTGGGTGGTATCCATTCCAGAGAGGTGGCCACTGCAAGCTCCACTATGACATTCATTGAGGGCTTTCTCCTCTTGGTCGTGCATGAGGCATCAGCATAGGATGGTATCGATGCCTCACCAATAAAGGACGTCTTCCATGAGAAGGTATCAAGGGGCAAGGTTTCATATGTGCCTTCGATCGTCACATTTCAACTTTGGATTGAACTTTTGGTTCTATAGAAATAAGATGATATCATCGTACCAAGGATCGCCAATTGTCACTAGAAAGAGATGTTCCTCTGGTCGTGAGTCGTTGACTGGGGATCCTTTAGTCCGACTTGGGAGGTTAGTGATGAACTCAACTAAGGTCAAAGATTTATTACTCTTGGGCGAGCTAAACGGTAAGTCAAACTCCTGCAGTATGACTACCCAGCTAGTGTTTTTTTGGTTCATCAAATGGCAGGTCAGGAAGTATCTCATGGGGTTGATAGTTGCAACGATTGTTGTAGTCCCCAATATAATCTAGTGCCAAAGCTTTTTCACTATGTTTATAAGGGTAGGGGAGTTTTTTCTTCAGGTTCATACCTTAATGCGGGGCATGATAAGTTTTTACTAACATAATAAATTACGTGTTCTTTACCATCAGGCCCGTCTTGGATTAACACCCCGAGTAAGGCGGTTTCTGACACTGACAAATATAGGGTGTAATATTTGTTTTAATTTGGTGGGTTGATCAATGGGGCTGAAGATAATGCGTCTTTCAACACCTCAAACTATTTTTTGGCTTGATCGTCCCATTTAAATGGGATATCCCGACAGAGAAGGCATAGGAATCCTTGCGTGCAAGTGGCGTAATCTAGGAAAAAGCGTCTTAGGAAATTGGCTTTCCCCTGCAAGCTTTGGAGTTGCTTGAGGGTCCGCAGTGGTGGAACCTCTTTGATAGCCTGGACTTTGAGGGGGTCGACTCTGATCCCTTTGGTATATTATAAAACCTAAAATTTGACCTACATTGACATAGAATACGCACTTAAGAGGGTTCAAGCGTAGGTTGTAATGTCGGCATCTTTGGAATACCAACCATAAATATTCTAGATGATCGCTTCACTTCTTGGATTGAATAGTGAGGTCATCCAAGTAAGCAAGGATAAGGTGGGCTAGGTCATGGAAAATATAGTTCACGGCTCGTTGGAAAGTGTATCTAGTGTTTTAAGACCGAATGGCATAAATTGGTATGCGAAAGTGCCCCACGGGGTGGTGAATTCTGTCTTGTATTGATCAATATGCCAAATTTTAATTTGGTTATACCCTGAGAAACCATCCATGAATGATAGGGCCTCGTGTCCGGCGCAAGTGTTAATGACTTGGTCAATGAACTGGGTAGGCTAGTTGTGTTTTGGACAAGCTTTGTTCAAATCTCGAAAGTCAGTACAGACGATAATGATACCTTGTTTTTTCATGACGGGAATAGGGTTGGAAACCCATGATGTGTAAGCTATGGGGTAGATAAACCCAGCTTTATGAAGCTTTTGGATTTCTCGCTTAATTTCTTTTTCCTTATATGGGTGTAATTGACGTTTTTTATGGCATACCAGTGGTATGTCGGGCCAGGTGTCAATATGATTCTCTACGATAGTGGGACTAAGCCCTGTAATTTATAAATAATCCCATGCAAATATGTCGCTATACTCTTGCAAAAAAAAATTGTAAGAGATTACTTCGTTTGGGTATCATGCTACCCCCAATGAGATTTCTTCGATTTTTGCTGGTTTTCTAGAGATATTTACCTTGATGGTTAGTGAAATATTGGACATGTTCCCTTCTTCGAACGCGCCTAGTGCCGAGATGGGATTTTTGAACTAGTCAAATTCCCCAGATGGAAGGAAATATTTTGATTCGATAACATATATCTCTTGGTTTTCTGGGTTGTTTGGGCCGAATTTATTTTTGGGAATAAAAAATGAGCGGTGATGCATTTCATCACACACACAATCTGGTTCCGTGATGGCCTCCAAAATATCCTCGTCTGAATGGAACAAGGTATTTAAGGGGGAGTGAGTTTGTGTGAGGCCATGAGGAGGTGGTTCGGGCCTAATGGAGCTGGCTGACATACACAAATAAGATTCCATAGTTGATTTTTTGGAACCAAATGAGGTCGACAGGGTGTAGAGGGACTGACTTTGCACTGTCGATGGTACAACTACTTTTGTAGTTGTAGCAGTGTCGACACCAATGATAGATGAGTAGACAGCACGAGTCATGGTTACTATGCATGACAAGATTAATCGTATGTGGTGTTGCATGTTTTCAGCATTGGATGGTGGAGGAATTTCCATTGTAGTGGCTTGAATGAGAGTAAGCTTAGGTTCCTCATGTGGCGTACTTACGGTACTTTCACTTTCCTGGATTTGGAAGTTGTGTTGAGTGAAAAGGCACCTAAATGTTTCCATTAAACGTCATGACATTGTTTCGTGGTTATGCCCGGTGAAAATGGTGCACGAAAGATCACAGTACTTATCGAGTAGATGGTATGAGAACCAACGCTACTCTTTGTCCCTGAAGTGGGCGTTCGGAAAGGATTAGGCATTGGGGTATTATTACAATTTTTCCATCTCTGATTTTTCAGTTTTGGATGGTCTAGATTCTTCACGGAGTTTAAACTTAACACTTCTCTTGCTGATCATAGCCTTGGGAGGTACTCACAATTCATCGTATGGTGGAATTGTGAGAAATATTGCAATAGCAGTGTGTGATCATATCTTGATTAAAGAGATTGATATTTGGGATGGGGGTGACCATGTGAAGGTTGTTCGTAAGGTTCTTCAGTTCCTTACATTGATTGACTTGGTGGTCGATTTTATCGTATAGCCCGCATGTCGTCCTTGGCTAGTCCTGGGCCCTACTAGGATGATGTGTTATTTTAGCTCTCCTAACGTTTTCATATTGATGAGGGGCAAGATGCCTTAGGGAAGGTTGGCTTGCATTATGTTGTCTTGGCTCTAAACCAACTGTATCCAGGTGTTGTACCTCCAACAAGCGTATCATGTCTATTAGAGGGCATACCTAGGACATGTAAGTACAGTGTCGAGTCTGATGGTTCCCTTGACAGACCAGAAAAGACTGTATTTCTTCGGTACTCCCTTCCCTTTGTGTTTCTGAAGTGATTGGATACCATTTGCGAAGCGATTCTAGGTCCGAGCATTGGGCGACCAAATGGTTACGTGCGTTGCATAATGCAGAGGTTGGTATTATCCGTGGAGGGCAGTTGGGGGTGACAATGTACCCCTTTACTGGCTGCTTTTCTTCTGACATGATTGAGGATTGAGGATTTTAACCATGAATTGTAGATGATTTTAGGTGAATTAGAAGCATGAAATAAGCACAAAAAACATTGAACAACAGCATAAAATAGAGAAATAATTCACCAAATATAATTTACACAGCAGACATGATGAAACAATTCACCCCTCCTAGGCTACATCTGTTGGTCCAGCGCCTAATGGCATGTCCATCTTTCATTATGCTCAAAAATTTTCAAATACATGTAGTTACAGGCCTCTAATGGTTTTTTTCTCTACACCAATGGCTCCAGAATGCTCCAATTAGTTAAAAATGACTCTTCATTCACTCTAAATGGGTGAAAAATGAGTCTCCTACTCTTTTGCCCAGTTACACCTAGAAAAAATCCACTAAAAATGGAGAACTCCACTTATCTGGAGTTAAAATAGCCAATTCCGCCCAAAATGATGCATTTTCCGGTTTTGACCGCCAAACAAACTGTGGCATTAAATTTTTTGGTTGGGCACATGACCCCCAAACCCTGCAGTTAACAACCGACGACGGTTTGGATGGAACCCGCGTTAAACTATAGTTTGATAAGGGTTGAACTCTGATTGCGGTTGGGGTTTGTGAAAACCACGCGGAAATAATAATTGTGACTATTGCCATGTGACACGACACAAACTGCTGCAGAGATTGTCGAAGAGTTAGGAGAAGCAGAGGAAGCTTTCATTATTCAGGAAGAGTTCATAGACCTTTCATCACCAATACCTGAAGGTGACAAAAACAGAGTATTTTCCACTCATACATAAAAAACCAGTTATGAAAAAATGGAACAAAGGTTGAAATCAGCTAATTATGAAATTTCTAGACTAAGGAAGAGAGCAAGAAGGCATGCTGCTGAAAAGACAAATTTAAGGAGGATAAAGGCTCTACGGGAACTTGAAAAGGTTTCCAAACCAGAAACAATAAGCAATGAAGCTCAGTACTTTACTTAGACTACTCCTGCAATTAAAGAGGCTAGATATGTGAGAATGATGAATTTTCAATTAAGGGCTACCAACAGGAAATTGAGGAGGCAGATTGAAGACCTAGAAATACAGTTGCAGCAGCAATGAAACAGGGCAAAAAATGATAAATCCTTGAAACAGTTTTTTCATGAAGAAAAATATCATTTTTGAAGGAGAACACCTTTTAAATATATTTGATGTTGATATCAATCCTTAAAAAATCTTAACTATCCTAAAAACTATAAATTTTTGGAAAAACTGTGTTAAAGGGAGCATACACAGTAGTTTCGTAGCGCGCTACAAAACTGTTGAAGGTGTATTTTGGCATTTTATGCATGTATCTGGGAGGTAAGGACTGTTGGTTTTCAAATTTTGGTATTGTTGGTGGAAAGGTCAAGATCACATATGAAGACTTAGATTGAAAAGTAGAAGAAAGAATGGTCAAAATAAATGTTTTTACAATGATATAAAAACTGTGCTACAAAAACAGGTTATTTTCGTAGCGCAGTCATGTCTCATCTCCTTTTCATTTTTACGAGGGTTTCTTTTTGCACAGGTGGAAGGTTGAAGTTTTAATGGAATGTTAGCACATGTCACATATACAAAACAATCATCAATGCCAGCAAAGGTGTTCGAAGATAAGCATGGAGGTTAAAGGCTAAAAATCAGTAAACTTTATCTCCTAGTTCTTAGGACAGTTAGGTCATGAATCAGCAGGGTTTACCACAAGGTTGGAAGCATCATAAAGGTAGAAGACATGGATTAGAAGTTTTCAAATAAAGTATTTAAGTTTTATATCGGGTTTTTTGAAACATGTTTAGGAGTTTCACTCCTATTTGTATTAGAACTCCTAGAAGACAATTAGTTGTCAATTTGTAATTAAGAGTTTGTTTTATGAGTAGATAGGTGTCAATTTTAGAAATTCGAATTCTCCTAATGATGGATCATGGAATCCAAGAAATGTAAAAACTCTATATGAAGCATGAGGTTGAATTCCTCAAGGTTGGCATTTTCATTAGCAAATTAGTTGTGTTATTGTATGTTACTGTGATCTTTGAACTTAATACAGAGATTTGTTTGACTACTCAAGATTCACAAGGAGTTTAAGTTTATATCTTTCTATGGACTTTTTCAATTACCTATTTGCAATGGTATGAGCATGTGTTACTTATAATTCATTGAATAATGCTCTAACTTCCTTCACATGCTTGTAGACTGTGTTTATTCATTGTGTTACTATTTTCACTTATAAACCTAAACTCCAAGTGCCTTGACTTCTATGTTTAGTTGATTATGATGTTTTGTTGAACACTACTTTGAATCCATGGCCCAAAAGATGTTTTCTAATCAGTAATTCAACCAGTTATACATTTTTATCCTTTTTTATTTCTAGAGTTATCCATCTAATCATTAATTGAAAATCTTAAACCTATTGAGAGAGCCCTCTCAGGTTGAGGAGGCTAAGCCTCAACCAAAAGATTGGTTTGAAAGAGTTACTCAAAGTCTACTTGATCAGCAGCCTATCAGGGTCAGATTTTGTGATAAAATTTCGGTGTGGCTACCGGGAGCCTAAAGATTATTCATTCCCGAAATCAAGAAACTGAACTTCTGAAGGTAGCAGGAGCTCAGAAAGTTTTTTGAGGCTACATCTACCTTGGTGACACCATAAATTTTCAAAAGTTTAAAGGTGGCTTCAAGAAGGAGATACACACAGAGCAATCTTGATCCCTATCCACCTACCATTGTGGACAATCCAAACACTATTTCAAGAGGCAGTCAAAGTATTTCAGAAATATCAGGTACTCCATCTCATTCGAAATCTTTCTCCTTTGAAATATTAAAAAGTCCTGAAGATAAAAGAGTTGATGATAAAATTCATGAAGTGTTGTTTAGATCAGAAAGTGAAAAGGAACTTATTGATATTATCTTACACTTGAAAAAGAGAGGAATTGACACTTCAGCCCTAGTAACACAAGAAGACAAAGAAGAATTTTGGGAAGTTGTTACCTCTGAGCTATTGCTAGAAAAAGTGTCTCTAGATGAACTGAAAGAACTTGACCCTTTGAAATCCAAATTTGGTTTACCCCTTCCAAATTGGAGCTCAATTGTTAGTGGTTTACAAAAACCAAGTAGTCCTCCTCATATCAGTTCTTCATCTTCTTTTTCTGCCATTCCTACAACTATTTTTCATCCTTTAAGTATGGTTGCTCCTGCTAGGTATGCACCACTTGTACTCCCTGTTGTTTTTCATGACCTTCCTAGTAAATATGTTGCTAGGATCCCTACTTGGGGTAGTGATGAAGAAATCACAGCAAAAGAACATGTAGATAGATTTAATTATTTTACAGACATAGAAGAAGTTGATGATGAAGATGTGAAGTTAAGACTGTTTGCAAAAAGTTTTACTGGTGAAGTTAGAAAATGGTTTAAAGCTCTCACACCGGGAAGTATTCGAACTTGGGATGAGTTTGAAGACAAATTTTTGAGAAAATGGGGAAACAAAACCAATCCAATTCAAGCACTTACTGAATATAACAGCCTTAGAAGGGCAGTTGATGAATCTATCCAAAACATTTCAAAGAGATTTAATAATGTTTTTGACTCAATTCCAGCTCATTTGAAACCTCTGGAAGCCTTAGCACAAATGAGATATGCTGAAGCATTTGATTATGAATTTTCTATATTGTTGAGAGACAAAGAATCACTGTTACACCATTTTTTGGTCATCTAACCTTTCATCATTAGATGGACCCAAGTACACCATGTAAGACCAGTTTTACCCCAAGTAAAACTGCTTTCACTATGTTAATTAGGAAACCCCAAAAGGAAATATTAAACAAACCTATATTTGTTTGATTTTCCTCAGGGAATAATTAATTAAACCATAATTTAATTATTATTCCCAGTCATGTTTAACCCAAAAACAAAGAAATTAATGAGATAAACCCATAGTTATCTTATTATTTTCTAGGAATAATTATTTAAATAATATTCCTTGTTAAATATGACCAAATCAAACCACCATTAATCAAATGAATCATTATTTACTTGATTATATCCCAACCACTTCCTTAAAAAGATAAATAAATCATTTATTTATTTATTTTTCACTAATCAAGGGATTTGACCCAAGTCAAACACCCTTTCCCTCCAACAAATAATAATAAAATATTCCGTAGAGGTGGATCTAGATTTGATTAACATTATTTTAATCATGCACCAAGATCTAGAATGACCCAATGTTTTGTTATAAATAGGAGGGTTTTCCCCATCATTCTTCACCTTTTGTTGCCTATTAGATCACTCTGGATCTATACACTTGGTCTCATTTTTCTACCATTTTCTCCCATTGAGCTCTACTTTCTGCATTGGGTTTTCTACATCTACAAGAGAGAGAAAGCTTAGATCTGAAGTGCTGAGGACTACAAAGAACCCTTCCCATTGAGGAGATCTGGATACACCTTCTTGTTTCCTCCCAGGTGCCCTGTAATATAAAAATTCATTCAAAAAATCGTGTTCTTGTCTTGTCTGTTGGATGCATGGAGCAAACTCTTTACTTTACTTCTTAATGTCTTTCCATTTATAGATCTGTTTGTTGCAGCATTTTTAACTACTAATCGCAGATCTGAAGATGTTTGGCAGCCTCTATTGTTGTTAGGGCTATTAGTTATGCGTAGCTAAAGTGGTTCTTTTTCGTACACTTCGACGAAGAATTCATACTAACAAATGGCGACTCCACACGGGTTTTAAATTACGACCGCCGTCGTTTTTCATATTCCTGCATATCCAGCTACTTCAGGCCCTAGGGCTTCTTTTTTAGCTGCTTAGTTTTTCTCTTTTCATGTCATTTTTCTCACATAAAACCCTAAAAACCTAAAATTTCTAACTTCCGTGTGTTTCCGGCCCTATTGCGCAAGTAAGCGACACCAGCCGCACCTGAGACGGCAATTTTTCGAAAATCTGTCGGCCGAGACAACCGGAATGTGGGGTCGCACTTTTTGCCCTAAACCTCGCGACTCCGGACCTCCGTGTCACACTTTTCAAATTGGCCGCGACCAGACTCGCATCAGTCGGGAACCGCGCACCGCTCTTTTTTCCAGCATTTTTCTGTAATTTTTCTGGGTTCTGCTGCAGCCTCTGCCAGGGTTTTCCAGCCTCTGTCTCAGCCCGCCTTGACCAAGATCTGATCCGTTTTTACTCATCTAAGTGGGAACCCAGCCCCTTAGGGCTTTAGTACCCTCCACTTTTTGTGGAAGAGTCTTAGCTGTTTCAGCCGTCGGTTTCAGAGCTTCAGCCCCCTCTTTTCCAGATCTGTTACCTCACTTTCAGATCCATTGAAATCAGCCTCTTTTCCTTTCAAATCACCTCTTGTCATTTTGTTTGGACCTCCTCTGAAGGCCTCCGCCTTGCCCCTCCGGTT